>CM068384.1:76944374-77276767 GCA_034770075.1 Aralia elata
CCTATCCATGAATATTGAAGCTAAGTTGTATGCTTAGAGTAGGCTTTTTTGCGTTTACGTAACCGGAAAAATGCCTTGTGGGAAATATCTAAGAAACTCTAGAACTCGTTTAAACCCATCACTCGATAAGTAAGGTGTTACCAAATTTATTGTGTTTGAATTGATGGCCAGGTGTGTGAGTTGAGATGGATGCGTAAAACGTCACAGTCACCATCATGGACACATGCTTAGGGGAGATAGAGCGTAAAGACGCACTCTTCCTATAATTTGAATGACAAAAGAAATAAAATTTTTGTTTTTTATATCAAATCCTTGTGTTGATTGAGATGGAGCGTTAAAACCGCACTCACACCGACAAAGAGTGGGACTATAGAAAAAGATGAAGCATAAAATGCACTTACCTAAAGTCTTTTGATTTTAAATTTTTAAAAATTGGTTGATTTGTATACCTTTTGTATTAAGGTGATGTGTTAAAGCATGTTGTTTCGAGGGTTTATTTTGATTATTTCATAAGGTCAATGTGGTTGCATAGCTTCATCCGAGGTTGATTGGTTTAGTGCTATTTGGGTACTCACAAAACACACACGGAAGAGACCTAAAGCAAGCTGGATGACTAGCTAATTAGTAAATCTAGACTTTGCAATGTTTGATAAAAGTTTCCTTGAGTTCTCATATGTTTTTATGCTTTGAGACCCCCCCATTGGTTAGTTTATTAACATCGTTGCTCAAGATAAGGTTTTATTAGAAGCATTTAATTTTTATAGTTTTGGGTATTTTTGCTTGAGGACAAGCACAAAGGTTTAAGTTTGGGGGTATTGATGATGAGTGTGTTTTATACACAACAAAATTAAGTGCATTTTGAGCTTGATAATTTGTAAAATCCTAAGTCCATTTCGGTTTTTGGTTTTATGTGTTTTCATCTTATTGTTGTGTAATGTAGTTTTGTATTACTTGTATATGTTTTTGTATGCTTTTATATGTTTTTACTTTGTTTTGTAGGAATTGAAATAAAGGCCCCTTAGATAGATGCGTTTTTGGCTCAAATTTGGCATTTCAGCTGCTTGTTTCTCAATTTGACTCATGATCCAATCCGAATCTCTCAACAGTCAAAGAATGAAAGTTGTAGATCTTTGTCTTAGCTTTCCAGAACATCCTGAATCATCCAATTTGAAGTTCGTATGAGAGAGTTATGGTCATTTTACCATTAGATTTTGCATGAATTTTACACAGCAGTTGCTTCGGGCTCAATTTGATCCTTGCTCCAGCCATTACCTCGACGAGCTCCAGTTATAAACATTGTAGAGCTACTTCTTACCTTTTCCATAAGACCTACTTAAATCGCCTCTATTAATACAGAGGTGTCGGACGAAGAAGTTTATCGACCATTTTTTCAACAGAACGTCGAAACTGACTCGGGGTACAGAGTTCTCACCGTCGGGGTGGGCGGTAAGGTTTCTAAGACTTTTTGGCCACCGGGAGCGAGCTCACCGCCGGGTGCGACGGAATTCAGGCCATTTTTTCACCGCCGATGCGGTGGGGTAAAACTCCCTGGATGTAGTCGGATTTCGCGATTCTTTGGCCAATTTTTGATTATCTAGAAAAACTATCTATAAAAGGCTAGGGTTTCTTATACCCATTACTGATATAACACCAATTGGGGGCGGACTCACTATAGGTATTCTAACTCCATTTCTACACAAACCATTCTAACATTACTAACATCAAATCTAGAGAGAGGGAAGCTACCAAAATACATCATCAAGAAGGAAATGGGCTGCAATACAAGGATTTTCCAGCACTTTCCAAGGAGCAAGTAAGGCTAAGGAATATCAATTCTTGAGGAAAGCCAAGAGAAGAAGCATCAAAACCTTTACAGCAAACAATTGAATATATGTCCACAAAGGGGTTGTTAATCATTCTATCTCTTGTATTTCCTTCTTTTAAATTTGTAATTCCATCAATGATGAATAGACCGATATGATGTTATGTGCTAGTTATCATGAACTAATACTCTATTTTAGGATTATAATGGATCTTATTTGTGTAGTTTACTTTGCTATGCTTCCTTGTGTAGTCTTATTAGCTATTTATGATTGTCTATTATGATTTTGCAATTCAATTGCTTAATGTCCTAGCTAGCAATTACCTATGATATATTCATATTGAAATTGAGAAACGGATTATGGGTTTAGATCTAATCATAAATAGCATGTGTTTTGTATGTTCTTAACATGGCGTTTGACATGTATGATTCTGTGCTTAGGATTTTAGACATATACCGAAGTACCGCTGGTAGTCATCTTAAGACGCTTGAGCTTAAACCCTATTTATTTGTAAAATCACATAGACATATAGTGGTTTAGGTACAATAGTGGGGTGTTCGTGTTTATTCTATCATCTTTGGGATTATAATATGTATATGGAACTTGGTACATCGGGAAAAATGGTCTTGTCCTCCCTTTCGTGTTCTCGACTAAACTAATCTGTGATAATTAATTTGGATTTGTTTAACAAGAAGACAATGGTATTGATGGTAGAATGAATCAATAGGAGAAATTTGTTAAAACTCATATCTTCCATTATCTTTAAAAAGCTTTCTATTTGGTTCTTTAGATTAATGTTATCTTTATTAATACCAAACCACCAATAAAGAAGGAAGACAGAAAACCTTTAGTTAAATTAAGATTGAGATAATAAAAGGTTAGGTACTTAGGAAAAAGATTTAGTAATAATCTCCTCGTAGGATCGATATCTACTTATTCCTTTATTAACTTGTTGACCGTAGTATACTTGCGCTGTAAATTGCCGAGTTATATTAATCGAAACAACCAAGTTTTTCAAAAAACTTATTGCTCGAATTTTCGGCAAATTAATAAAAACTATGCGCAAGTATAACGCGGTCCATAAGTAATATAAGATAAGTAAAGTGTACCGAACCCAACGATGAATCTCATGTCATAATAACAACGTAATTATCAATTCGCCAAGGACAAATTAATCTTATTTAAACTAATGACAATAAATGAATTTGATTTTGTTATTGGATTATAAAACTAAATATAAGATAATGAAGAAAATATAAGGTTTCACTAAAACACGGGTAGAATTCAAGATAAAAATGATTTTAAGATTACAAGTTTCCCCCATAACTCTTCAATTTGATAAATCACAACCTCTCCTCTTTTAATCAACTAGTTAGAACACAAGAATTGTTACCCGAGAAACTCATAAAGTATATATAGCCTCCTCTCGATGGTCGGAATAGCATATTTTTCCTATTGTGGTATATAGATTATATCTCCTATTCTACAACACTAGCAAGAATCTCATATCAAGAAACTAATCAAATAAGATACATGTCACGTAAAATCCTCCATTAGAACTACTACTATCAATTACTAACTTTCACAATAGAAGAATTATTTAAGTCAAGGATTCTCAAATGGATACATGTGATTATTTTTTTAGGTATATGTCTGTCCCAAATACAATCAACATTATCAACCCTCGAGAATAATACATAAGACTCAGCGTCACATAATACTCATACATTATCCATAAAGAATACTCCAATTTTCACATGAATTCATAACTAGGTCTCACAACCTATATTCCATTTCTCAATTTCATATAGAATTACCAAAGTAATTACGGGGCCAGGACAATTAATATTCATAAACACTAGGCTAGGATGAACTCCAATTCACAAGAGTCTAACTAATATTCAAAAGAGAGAGCATTCAAAAAACAAACTACGAGGTTGGGTTCCATTGAAATCTTAGAATTGAAGAATTAGCTCATAATAGCCTTAAGTAACATCATATTCAGATTACAATACATAACTTTGGAATTACAAAATAGAAATGAAATACTATAAGTTAGAATGATAAAACCCCTCTTTGGATTGATTCACGAATTGATGCTTTTTGGTATCCTTCTATCTAGTTTTCTTTCTCAGTAATGTAATCTTCAGCTTCTTGGTGATGCTATGATGTTCTTGGTTTTCTTTTGTTCTTCTTTTTTTTAGCTCAAGCCCTAGCTCCCAATGTGTGTAGCAAAACTTAGATAATTCGAATTGTACTATCTAGATGCCTAATACACTGATTAATCTCTCTCCACTAGTCACCATCGTGCTCTCGAATTTTCTCCAACGAATACCCACTATCAGCAGACAAGACAAAGCCAGCCGCTGAACAATCCCGACGAGCTCGCCCCGGCGGTGGAAATTATAATGTCCAGGAATTTTTAGACATTGTATCAAATTTATTTTGATATATAAAATTCGTTTTATTTAATTCTTCGGGCTTAATTGAATCTATATGGGTATTATTTAATTATATGGTCCAATAATTTTCTTGCCTTAAGGGGCTCACTAATAGTGTGTGAATAAGTTTAAATGGGTTAACCCATAATATTTGATTGGCCAAGAAAATAGGGAAAAGTAAAATAAATAATTTCATTTCATTATCGGATTGAATAATTCCGAATAAAGAATTTATGGTTAAAATAAATATTTTAAATAATTAATTGGGTTAGTTTATTTAATTTTAAAATAGTTGGAAATGATTTATGTGCGGTTAATCTAATTGGGGCCAATTTGTTTCTTTTAATTAGGATGACCCATATTCCTTTTATTTAGTTTGGGTTGGACCCAATTCCCTTATCATTTTCCTTTTGGGGGGGGGGGGGCCCGCCCCTCATTCATCTTAGCCCGACCCACTATTGGGTGTGAAGCCCATTCCTTATTTCCTTTAACCCCCTGAGCCGGGTTTGGGGACTAATTGCACCCAGGGTCGCCCCACCCTCAATCACCCCCCAAATTAAGTTGGGACAATCGGTAAAAGAAAGGGAAAACCATCAGAACCACCGAGCAAAAAGGGGAAAACCTTCAGCCCTAGGCCTTCAATCATCGATGCGAGACACAGCGATCCGAGACGGGACAGGGAAGGGAGGCCAGACGCGGTAGACATGAGGAATCGACCGGTTTGGGCGATTGAAGGAATAAGACAACCGACCGTTAACGGTTATAAAGGGGTTGACCATCGGGCAAAGCGGGTTTTTCCTCACGGTGCGTGATCGAGCGATAACCAAACCGGACCGGAGGATTCGAGGGTGACCGGCCGACCTGACGGGTGGGAAGCGCGCGGCTCGAGGCTTGCCAGCGATTTTCGGCAGTCAGCTTAGATGGGGATTTTGAGTTAGCACACGCCCACTTCCTCCGAACCGTTGGTTATTAATTAGCCAATTGAGGTAATACCCAGCAAATGGGTAAAATTTTTCTTCTATAAATTGGACACCAAAGCCCTAAATTGAGCTACTAGAATTTTTGCAATTCAAATTAGAGGGAGAAAAGGAAATCAGAGAGAGAGAGAGCCAGGGGGAGTCAATCGCCAGTGGTGAATGTCCGGTTGGGTCGTGTATTGTGGAAGAAGAAGAAAGGCAGCAACACGATGAAACCCAAGGTATAGAGATGGGTTGATTAAGCTACTTAGATGGTTTTATGTTTAAGTTTCTTTGTAATTTTTCCTGTTTCTTCTATCTGTACTTGGGTTGTGGTTGTACTGTATTGTGTTGCCGATTGTGTTCGTTTATAGCACTGTGTTAGGTTTGTTGAGAAACTGTGTTGATGAACCTTAAAGGTTCTAGCAGCTAATTGTGTTGTGTTGGTTATATTATAAATTGTATTGTATTGTGTTGGTTCATTGGATTAAGAAACCTGGTATTGTGCTGTATGAACTTTGGGTTAATTGCAGGTTGTTGTTTCATTTAGTGATAATCATGCAGTCAATACATATTGCTTACAGGAATCAACCGTTAACCTATGTTGGTATTATGGTTAATACTGGAACCGAAAATTGTGATAAAACAGTTGGGACTTCTTTTTCCTATTGTGTTGGTACTATGCCTAAATTAAACTTTGTTTTTCTTTTGGGGATGATAATCAGTGTTTAGAAATTATTGTCTACTGTGTTGGGTAATAATTTTGGTTAGTTTAGAATAAAATTGCAGGAAATTGGTTTGATTGTGGCAAGGATAAACACATGATTCCAGTAGTGTTATACAGTAATGGTGATAATATCCAAAGTGGGTTGTGCAACTTATTGGGGGTAAATGGTTGTTAAACCACTATTGTTTAACAAAAAAATCAAATGATTAATATTGGCTTGATTATTGGTTAATTAATTTGAGTTAGTAATGCTCTTGAAAATTTACTAGTTATGCTAACTAATAAATAAAATTAATAAATAATTATTTATTATTTATCAATAAATAATAAATAAAGATAATAAATATTTAATTTTTATTTGATTAATAAATACTAATTAAATATGAATAAATTGGTAAATTAATTATTTATTATTTATCACTAAATAATAAATAAATATTTAATTAATATTAAGTAATAATTAAGTATGAATGAAGTAATAAAATAATTATTATTATTTAATAATAATAGATAAGGATAACGAGTATTTAATAATTATTTATTGTGTAACATTACCTAATAAACAAAGATAATAAATATCTAATTATTATCTAATCAATATTAATAATAATTGGGTATGAATAAGCTATAAGGATAACAACTACTCAATCATTAATGAAATAATGATTAAGTATGAGTGAGATTAATAAGATTGATTATTTACTTTTGGCCTTAATAAATAAAGATAATAAATACTTAAGGATTATTTAATTAATATTAAATAATAATTAAGTGTGTGTAGAATTAATGCATTAAGTATTTAATTAATGTTGAATAACGAACAAGGTTAATAATTACTCAATTACCCCTAAGGTAAATAGTAATTAAGCGCAACAAAATTTAATAAGTGATCAACTATTATTTAGTTGTTATTAAACCATGATAAATTTATTATTTATTCTATAAATAATAAATAAGAATTATTAACCCACATTTAGAGATAAATAAGGGTAATAGTTGAGTATTCAAATGATAGGTAACCATAATTAACTATTATTTATTTTTAAATAATATCTAGAGGCCATTAAATTAATTTCTGTTTAGCTAATGATTAGATGGTAATTAAATATATATAGTAAATTATTTACCTGCTAAATAAATAGCATAAGTGAGTATATCGATATACAGTTATGCGATGCTAATGGATAAATTGACTTTATCAACTGATAGGTTATCCAAGATCAATTAATTAAAGCTAAATTTTACCTGTAGCTGAGCAAACAGGCAAGTTCTATCTTACTCAACTGTTATATTGAGCAAATTTCTAAACCTTATGCACTAGTTTTAATTTGTGCAAAAAGGTATATATTGTTGCAAGTTATTCTTTAAGCTTGAATCTTATCTCCAAGCATGCTTTAGGTGGTCTAATTTTTTTTAAAATTATTCCACATCTATGTATTTATTGACCTTCGCACTCGTGCATTTGAATTCGTACATTCATTAAAGTTCCGAAATTTATGAACTAGTCATGGTTAAGTCTGGACCCTTGTTCGGTCAGGCAAGTATGTGAGAATTTATAAAAGCTATCCGAACCAATCGATGGTAATGATTCTTAGACTGTATGAACACCCCTTTATTTATAGGGGAGTACCCCAGGTACCATATATAAGGTACAAACAACAGAGTTAAATGTTATGCATACACATAGCGTACGCGAGGCTGATCCCCTCAAGTACTTATTCTGTAGCCAGTAACCAGAGGGTCAGCTAGCTATTGACTCCTTTGGAAGTTATTGTTTAAAGTCTACTTGACTATCAATTGTTCTAAAAGCATTTATTGTTCTTGCTTCTGATAATTCTATTGTTGAAATCTCTTTCTATATCCCTTTCATCATGATATATCCTTATTGATGTACTTTAAACTTGCTGAGCAAACTCGTTGCTTATCCTTGCTATATCATGACTTCATTGCAGCTAAACCCGAGACGTCAGGGAAGAACAAAGGGAAGGAAAAAATGAAGTGATAGACTTCATGTAGCTGATTATACCTTAAGTGTAGTAAATTTTTATTAATGTAATTTAAACCCTGATATTTATTTGGGGTACGGATTTGTGTTAAGTATTTAAGGTTATTGTATCTTGGGACTAGTAACACCTTTGTAATGAACAACATATGTTTATTATATTCCGCATTTTAGATACCATATGTAGTTAGAGGTGAATGTTTGTGTTGGATCGTGATGACCAGATCCGGGTAGTTGGAGACCCGAATTTGGGGGCGTCACAGGTTGGTATCAGAGCCGTAGGTTATAAACTTTAGATTCGCGAAACCTAGGTTATAACCTTAGCATTAAACTCGTATTGAGTACGCTAGGATATGAATCAAGGAGATTCAGGTAATGGTCTTGTCTGGGGGTGGATTGTGGAAATCTGCCAAGCCAAGTTGTACATGATAAAATATCTTTTCATTTTATCAATGAATGTATTTTATTATGATACTGACATTTGTTGTCTCTGTCTGTGTTGTAGGATGGCTGACAAGGAATGGACTAGTGGGACCCAGGAGGAGGAGACATTCATAGATATACCAGTAGTTGCTGAGCAGTTGGTGGGGTATGCTCCTATTGCCCCAGGAGTATCGCTGGAGGAGTCCGAGCCAGAGGAGGACTATCCGGATGAGCGGGTAGAGCCGGTCGTAGGCCGAGTCATGAGGTCCGGCAGTCAAGACCCGGATGTTGAGGAGGAGGACCCCGAGACCGAGGGAGAGGAGCCACCTGCTTATGTTGATGGCATGGGCTCCACTGCGGATGATATCATAGAGGGATTGACCAGTAGGAACGAGGAGCTGGAGGGCCGCATAGCTCATCTGGAGGAGCAGAATCAGACCCACCAGATCAGAGAGGACCAGTATAGAGACCTGGCCTATCAGCTCGAGCATGAGTTGGGAGTGGCGAAGGTACAATTGCAGGGTTACGAGTCCTCAACGCAGTAGATCGGACCGCTGCTACATCAGCTGGTGGCTCGAAACGCTGAGCTGAGAGAGAGGCTGGAGCAGAAGGATCTGCAGATCGCCCATCTGAAGGCCAAGCAGGAGGCCATGAGGTTCGAGTTTGGGCTGGAGGTGTCTGAGAGGATGCATGTCAGAGAGGCCTGGGTCAGGGAAGCCAGAAGGGTTGACCAGTTGGAGGACCAGTTGGAGGCCAGAGCAGTGAGGATCGAGACCTTAGGTTTTGCCTTGGATGCCGCCTACAGGAGGCCCCGGACTGAGGTAGGGGAGTCTAGCCACTCTGTTTGTCGAAGGGTCATGGGTGGGGCATTCTCTTCTAGTCAGCATGCACGGATTCGTCACGATGTGCAGTGATGTGATATGATGGTTATTTTGTCTTTAGTACAGTCAGTCCCAATTTTTGTTATATTAGGGACGTATTCATGTTTGTCTTGTGAAACTCTATAATTGTTTTCATGTTTGGGGTAGCAGTTAAACCCCAACTTTTGGTTGTCTTGAGGGATGGAAAGTTAGGATTCCCCACTTTTGTCTTAGGGGAATGTTTAATGATGGATAGGGCATGTAGTGGCGCATTTATAGAAGTATGCCACGTGTTTAGTCTAAATGTAACAAACAGTGGTATATGAATATAAATGCAGATGTTTCACTTAAATCAAACGTGTTTGATAAATGTTTCTACTCTTGATTGCTGATTTCACTACCCTATTGTGTAAAACATAAAACTACAGGTAAAAGCCGGCCAGAATTCAAATCATGCCGCCAAGAGGACGGCCACGTAACCGGCAGGTTGAAGAGTCAGAAAGCGAGGTTAGAAATCAATCCAATCCAATGAGAATGTTCACTGAAATGCTGGCAGAAGCCATGCAATCAAGATCACCACGTGTAGGGACCCAACCAGCACCCGAGCCAGCGCATCATCTGGCAAATTTCAAAGATTTCAAATTGGTTGGACCACCCGAGTTCAAGGGAACTCTTAACCCAATAGAAGCACAGACCTGGATAAAAGAGATAGAGAAAGTCTTCGAGGTCACACGAGTGGCCGAAGAACAGAAAACAGGATTTGCCACTTTCATGCTGAAGGGCGAGGCTAACTATTGGTGGAAGGCCAATAAGGGTCGAGCAGGTGAGGGAGTCATTCCATGGGATAGATTCAAAGAACTATTCTTTGAAAATTACTTCCCGGAGAATACACAGCAAGATATGGAAGTAAAGTTCCTGGAACTGAAACAGGGAAATATGACTGTCGCCGAGTACGCGACAAAGTTCTATGAGTTGGCCCGATTTGCCCCACATCAAGTGGACACCGAGGCCAGGAAGGCAAGAAGGTTTAAGCTGGGACTAAAACCATGGGTACAGAAGTCAGTCGCAATATTGAAGATTAAGAACTTCTCAGAGTTGCTGGAAAGGGCTATCATTGCGGAAGGGGGCAATGAAGCAGTGGCACGATTCAATCAGGACAGAAAGAAGAGTCAGGAAGTAGCCAAGGCGGGGAGCAGCGGAGGTAGCAACCCCAATAAGCGCAAATGGAATGAAAGCCAATCGTTCGGGAGCAATAAACCCGGAAGAGAGGCTAAGAAAAGTGGCAAGTGCAATAACTGCGGGAGGAGTCACTCGGGGGAATGCATGAAGGGGGAAAATGTTTGTTACCGATGTGGACAACCAGGGCACATGGCTCCCTAGTGTCCGAACAAGCAAAAAGGAGGATGTTTCTCTTGTGGATCACCCGACCACCAGATTAAGAACTGTCCGAAGAGGAAGAGCGATATCGGGAATGGCAACCGGAGCAACAATAACAGCGGGACTAATAACCGGTTGAGCTACGGGGCACCAGCCAGTCAAGCCAACAGGCCAACAGCCCGCACGTTCAACATGACTGTTCAGGATGCAATGGAATCCAAAGACGTGGTGTCAAGTATCATTCCAATCAATGATATAAATGCATATGTGTTATTTGATTCGGGTGCTACCTGCTCTTTTGTTTCCGAAGAATTTGCTAGTCAGTTAAATTTACCTCGTGAAAAGTTAGAACACCCTATGAACGTAGAAGTAGCAAACAAGGAAATTATCCACGTAGAATACATTCATAGGAATTGTTGTGCTGAATTGCGAGAATTTAAGCTTAAGGTGGATTTGATACCAATTCGGCTGGGAGAGTTTGATGTAATCCTGGGAATGGATTGGCTATCAATTCACGGAGCAGTTATTGATTGTAAGAAGAAATGTGTACACCTAAAGACTCCTAATAAGTCGAAGGTGGTATTCTATGGCAGTAAGTCACCAAGACAATCTTGTTGTCTTACTATGATGCAAACCAAGAAATTGCTTAAGAAAGGGTGCGTATGTTATTTGGCCCATGTGATCGATACCCGTCAGGTTGGGGATGAGATGAGTCAAATACCGATCGTGAGGGATTTCGCTGATGTTTTCCTGATGAACTTCCGGGACTGCCGCCGGACAGGAAAATTGAGTTCGTTATCGATTTGGCACCAGGGACCGCACCAATATCGAAGCCGTCGTATCGAATGGCACCTGTAGAAATGAAGGAGTTGATGGTTCAACTGCAGGAACTGCTAGACAAGGGTTATATCAGACCAAGCGTGTCCCCGTGGGGAGCGCCAGTTCTATTCGTGAAGAAGAAGGATGGTTCGATGAGACTTTGTATCGACTATCGGGAGTTGAACAAAGTTACGATTAAGAATAGGTATCCGCTTCCTAGGATTGACGATTTATTTGATCAACTTAAGGGAGCAAAATACTTTTCGAAAATTGACCTAAGGACAGGCTATCATCAGCTGAAGGTGAGGCAGGAAGATATCCCGAAGACTGCATTCAGGACTCGTTATGGGCACTTCGAGTTTCTGGTAATGTCATTTGGATTGACGAATGCACCAGCAGCATTCACAGATATGATGAACAGAGTGTTCAAACAGTACTTGGACAAGTTCATAGTTGTATTCATTGATGACATCTTGGTGTATTCAGAAACAGAGGAGGAGCATGCTGAACATTTAAAAATTGTATTAGAAGCTCTCAGGAAGGAGAAGTTATATGCGAAGTTTTCTAAGTGTGGGTTTTGGTTGCAGAGGGTACAGTTTCTGGGTCACGTCATCGACAAAAATGGTGTTTCGGTGGACCCAGCAAAAGTAGAAGCGGTTATCAGTTGGGAGCAACCGAAGAAGCCAACAGAGATCCAGAGTTTGTTGGGATTAGCGGGATACTATCGAAGTTCATACAGGATTTTTCAAAGATAGCATCGCCATTGACCAATCTCACCAGGAAAACAGTTAAGTTCGTTTGGTCGGAGAAATGTGAGGAGAGTTTTATGGAGCTGAAGAAGAGACTCAGCCGAGCACCGGTGTTGACCTTACTCGACAACACTGGGGGTTTCGTAGTGTATAGCGATGCGTCACACAAGGGTCTGGGCTGTGTACTGATGCAACACGGCAAGGTCGTGGCGTACGCATCACGTTAACTGAAAGACTATGAGAAGGGTTACCCGACTCATGACTTGGAGTTAGCAGCGGTAGTTTTCGCCTTGAAGATTTGGAGGCACTACCTATACGGGGAGAAGTGCGAGATATATACAGATCACAAAAGTCTGAAATATATCTTCACTCAAAAGGAGCTGAACATGAGGCAGCGCCGATGGTTAGAATTGATCAAGGACTACGACTGTGAAATTTTGTACCATCCGGATAAAGCAAATGTAGTGGCTGATGCCTTAAGCAGGAAAGGCAAGGTGAAATTGATGCAATTGACAGTTCAAGAGGAATTGATAAAAGACTTTGAACGTCTAGAACTAGAGGTTAGGTATCCAATGGAGGCGGACGAAAAAGTGTTCACTGTGACAGTAGGTCCGACTCTACTGGATAAGATACAGGAGGCTCAAGAATTCGATGAAGAATGCATTGACATTAAGAAGCAACTATCGGAGGGAAAAACATTGAACTACAAGGTTGACAGCACAGGATTGCTGAGATTCGAGGGAAGGATCTGGATACCCTACGTACCAGACTTAAGGGAAGAAATTTTGTAGGAGGCCCATAATACGAGGTTTTTGGTACATCCTAGTAGCACCAAGATGTATTAAGATCTTCGTCAGCACTATTGGTGGCCGCACTTGAAAGGAGAAGTTGCAGAATTCGTTAGCCGGTGTTTAACTTGCCAGAGGATCAAGGCAGAGCACCAACGGCCGAGTGGATTGTTACAACCCTTAGAGATTCCTGAGTGGAAGTGGGAACACATCACAATGGATTTTGTGGTAGGACTCCCGATAACACCAAAGGGTCTAGACGCCATCTGGGTGATCGTAGATCGATTGACCAAGTCTGCCCATTTTCTACCGATCAAGATCAGGTACAAATTGGAACAGTTGGCGAAACTTTACGTGAAGGAGATAGTATCACGACATGGAGTACCGGTATCTATTGTGTCTGACAGAGATCCGCGTTTCACGTCAAATTTTTGGAAAAGTCTACAAGAGAGACTGGGAACACAGTTAAGGATGAGTACGGCGTATCATCCTCAGATTGATGGTCAGAGTGAGCGAACAATTCAGACCTTGGAGGATATGCTCCGGGCAGTTGTGATGGACTTAGGTGGCAGCTGGGACGATCACTTGCCCTTGGTAGAGTTCGCTTACAACAACAGTTATCACACTAGCATTGGTATGCCACCATACGAAGCGTTATATGGAAGGAAGTGTCGAACGCCGTTGTGTTGGGATGAAGTTGGTGAAAGGAGGTTGTTGGGACCAGAATTGGTACAACAAACCGTGGAAATCATTAAAGTAATAAAACAGCGGTTAGTAGCAGCCCAGGATCATCAGAAGAAGTATGCCGACTTACATCGTCAGAAATGAGACCTTGAAGTTGGTAGCTTTGTGTTTCTGAAGGTATCTCCCTGGAAAGGGAAGATCCGTTTTGGGAAGAAGGGTAAACTGAGCCCTAGGTTCATAGGACCTTTTGAAATATTAAGGAGAATAGGCGAAGTGGCGTACGAGGTAGCATTACCTCCTGAACTTGAGCACATTCACAACGTGTTTCATGTATCAGTGTTACGTCCATATAAGCCAGACTATAAGCATGTCATCTCCTATGAACCAATTCAAGTCGAAAGGGACTTATCGTACGAGGAGATTCCTGTCCAGATACTCGATAGGAAGGAGCAAACGCTGAGAAATAAAACCATTCATTCTGTTAAAGTTCTCTGGAGAAACCACGCGGTGGAAGAAGCTATGTGGGAACTCGAAGAAAAGATGAAAACAAATTACCCCCAGTTATTTGAGTAACCTTAGATTGAAATTCCGAGGACGGAATTTTTATAAGGAGGAGAGGATGTAATGTCCAGGAATTTTTAGGCATTGTATCAAATTTATTTTGATATATAAAATTCGTTTTATTTAATTCTTCGGGCTTAATTGAATCTATATGGGTATTATTTAATTATATGGTCCAATAATTTTCTTGCCTTAAGGGGGCTCACTAATAGTGTGAATAAGTTAATGGGTTAACCCTAATATTTGATTGACAAGAAAATAGGGAAAAGTAAATAAATAATTTCATTTCATTATCGGATTGAATAATTCGAATAAAGAATTATAGTTAAAATAAATATTTTAAATAATTAATTGGGTTAGTTATTTAATTTAAAATATTGGAAATGTATGGCGGTTAATCTAATTGGGGCCATTTTTCTTTTAATTAGGATGACCCATTTCTTTTATTTAGTTTGGTTGGCCCAATTCCCTTATCATTTTCCTTTTGGGCCGCCCCTCATTCATTTAGCCGACCCACTATTGGTTGAGCCCATTCCTTATTTCTTTAACCAGCCGGGTTGGACCAATTGCACCTGGGTCGACCCACCCCCAAATTAAGTTGGGACAATCGGTAGAAAGAAGGGAAACCATCAGAACCAGCAGAGCAAAAAGGGGAAACCTTCAGCCCTAGGCTTCAATCAATCGAGCGAGACAAGCGATCGGACGGGACAAGGAAGGAGGCCGGCGCGGTTGACATGAGGAATCGACCGGTGGGGATTGAAGAATAAGTACCGACCGACGGTTATAAAGGGGTTGACCAGTGGGCAAAGCGGGTTTCGTCACGGGTGACCGAGCGATAACCAAACGAACCGGAGGATTCGAGGTGACCGGCGACTGACGGGTGGAAGCGCGCGGCTCGAGGCTTGCCGGCGATTTTCGCAGTCGGCTTAGATGGGGTTTGATTTAGACAGCCCACTTCCTCCGACCGTTGGTTATTAATTAGCCAATTGAGGTAATACCCAGCAAATGGGTAAAAATTTTCTTCTATAAATTAGACACCAAAGTCCTAAATTGAGCTACTAGAATTTTTGCAATTCAAATTAGAGGGAGAAAAGGAAATCAGAGAGAGAGAGAGAGCCAGGGGGAGTCAATCGCCAGTGGTGAATGTCCGGTTGGGTCGTGTATTGTGGAAGAAGAAGAAAGGTAGCAACACGATGAAACCCAAGGTATAGAGATGGGTTGATTAAGCTACTTAGATGGTTTTATGTTTAAGCTTCTTTGTAATTTTTCCTGTTTCTTCTATCTGTACTTGGGTTGTGGTTGTACTGTATTGTGTTGCCGATTGTGTTCGTTTATAGCACTGTGTTAGGTTTGTTGAGAAACTGTGTTGATGAACCTTAAAGGTTCTAGCAGCCAATTGTGTTGTGTTGGTTATATTATAAATTGTATTGTATTGTATTGTGTTGGTTCATTGGATTAAGAAACCTGGTATTGTGCTGTATGAACTTTGGGTTAATTGCAGGTTGTTGTTTCATTTAGTGATAATCATGCAGTCAATACATATTACTTACAGGAATCAACCTTTAACCTATGTTGGTATTATGGTTAATACTGGAACCGAAAATTGTGATAAAACAGTTGGGGCTTCTTTTTCCTATTGTGTTGGTACTATGCCTAAATTAAACTTTGTTTTTCTTTTGGGGATGATAATCAGTGTTTAGAAATTATTGTCTACTGTGTTGGGTAATAATTTTGGTTAGTTTAGAATAAAATTGCAGGAAATTGGTTTGATTGTGGCAAGGATAAACACATAATTCCAGTAGTGTTATACAGTAATGGTGATAATATCCAAAGTGGGTTGTGCAACTTATTGGGGGTAAATGGTTGTTAAACCACTATTGTTTAACAAAAAAATCAAATGATTAATATTGGTTTGATTATTGGTTAATTAATTTGAGTTAATAATGCTCTTGAAAATTTACTAGTTATGCTAACTAATAAATAAAATTAATAAGTAATTATTTATTATTTATCAATAAATAATAAATAAAGATAATAAATATTTGATTTTTATTTGATTAATAAATACTAATTAAATATGAATAAATTGGTAAATTAATTATTTATTATTTATCACTAAATAATAAATAAATATTTAATTAATATTAAGTAATAATTAAGTATGAATGAAGTAATAAAATAATTATTATTATTTAATAATAATAGATAAGGATAACGAGTATTTAATAATTATTTATTGTGTAACATTACCTAATAAACAAAGATAATAAATATCTAATTATTATCTAATGAATATTAATAATAATTGGGTATGAATAAGCTATAAGGATAACAACTACTCAATCATTAATGAAATAATGATTAAGTATGAGTGAGATTAATAAGATTGATTATTTACTTTTGGCCTTAATAAATAAAGATAATAAATACTTAAGGATTATTTAATTAATATTAAATAATAATTAAGTGTGTGTAGAATTAATGCATTAAGTATTTAATTAATGTTGAATAAGGAACAGGGTTAATAATTACTCAATTACCCCTAAGGTAAATAGTAATTAAGCGCAACAAAATTTAATAAGTGATCAACTATTATTTAGTTGCTATTAAACCATGATAAATTTATTATTTATTTTATAAATAATAAATAAGAATTATTAACCCACATTTAGAGACAAATAAGGGTAATAGTTGAGTACTCAAATGATAGGTAACCATGATTAACTATTATTTATTTTTAAATAATAGCTAGAGGCCATTAAATTAATTTCTGTTTAGCTAATGATTAGATGGTAATTAAATATATATAGTAAATTGTTTACCTGCTAAATAAATAGCATACGTGAGTATATCGATATACAATTATGCGATGCTAATGGATAAACCGACTTTATCAACTGATAGGTTATCCAAGATCAATTAATTAAAGCTAAATTTTACCTGTAGCTGAGCAAACAGGCAAGTTCTATCTTACTCAACTGTTATATTGAGCAAATTTCTAAACCTTATGCACTAGTTTTAATTTGTGCAAAAAGATATCTATTGTTGCAAGTTATTCTTTAAGCTTGAATCTTATCTCCAAGCATACTTTAGGTGGTCTAATTTCTTTTAAAATTATTCCACATTTATGTATTTATTGACCTTCGCACTCGTGCATTTGAATTCGTACATTCATTAAAGTTCCGAAATTTATGAACTAGTCATGGTTAAGTCTGGACCCTTGTTTGGTCAGGCAAGTATGTGAGAATTTATAAAAGCTATCCGAACCAATCGATGGTAATGATTCTTAGACTGTATGAACACCCCTTTATTTATAGGGGAGTACCCCAGGTACCGTATATAAGGTACAAACAGCAGAGTTAAATGTTATGCATACACATAGCGTACGCGAGGCTGATCCCCTCAAGTACTTATTCTGTAGCCAGTAACCAGAGGGTCAGCTAGCTATTGACTCCTTTGGAAGTTATTGTTCAAAGTCTACTTGATTATCAATTGTTCTAAAAGCATTTATTATTCTTGCTTCTGATAATTCTATTGTTGAAATCTCTTTCTATATCCCTTTCATCATGATATATCCTTATTGTTGTACTTTAAACTTGCTGAGCAAACTCGTTGCTCATCCTTACTATATCATGACTTCATTGCAGCTAAACCCGAGACGTTAGGGAAGAACAAAGGGAAGGAAAAGATAAAGTGATAGACTTCATGTAGCTGATTATACCTTAAGTGTAGTAAATATTTATTAATGTAATTTAAACCCTGATATTTATTTGGGGTACGGATTTGTGTTAAGTATTTAAGGTTATTGTATCTTGGGACTAGTAAAACCTTTGTAATGAACAACATATGTTTATTATATTCCGTATTTTAGATACCATATGTTGTTAGAGGTGAATGTTTGTGTTGGATCGTGATGACCAGATCCGGGTAGTTGGAGACCCGAATTTGGGGGCGTCACAGAAATGGCCCAGGGAGACCACCCCGGCGGTGGGCTCGCCCCGACGACAAAATAAGCTTGGGCCTGTCGCCCCGACGGTGGACCATTCTGCAAGAATTACACTTTTGCCCTTGAAGTCCAAAAAATCCACAAGTGTTCATTTATAGTCGTATCCTACAAAACAATGAAATATAAGTAAAATGTAACTAAAAAAAATACTTAAAGATGACAAAGAATTGAGCCTAAAAGGTAACCGATTCAGAAGTATAAAATCCACTTATCAAATACCCCCAAACTTAAGACTTTGCTTGTCCTCAAGCAAAAGCAAGATAGATAAAAATACCCAAAGCGATCTACTATATGAATGCACATGCATGATTTAAAAACCTATTGCAGCAGACCAAAATAGGACATGGAAATCAGGCCTGTAGACACCCAAATTTTGCACTTCGTATACTAACCTTGACAGGAGGGCAAATTCGTCAAATGGACCGGCCTGCGAGAGCAAAAGATGGAAAAGGTACGGACGCTCAACGCCACCATGACAATTTGCAACCGAAATCGACGTGACAGTAAGGCTATCCGAATTTGGCATTCCCGGAAGGTGTGGCACGCCTCCCAATGATTCTCGGACTGTAAAAATACGAACCTGTCAGTGAAAAATAGCGTCACGGCACGAAAATCGAGGTGTAGCACGAAAATTGAGAAAGTCAAGCCAGCCAGCCGCGGATTGATCTGCGGCCAAGTGGGTGCGCCAGCACGGAAACCAGGAAATCAGCACTATCAGCTGAGTGCGATGGGAGGTGGGCCAGCCAGCCGCAGATGGATCTGCGGCCAGCCGCAGATCAATCTGCGGCTGGCTCTGGCCAGCCTATTTCAGCCCAGTTTCGTGCAGCATACAGGAGTTCAACAGTTTTGGCGGAAGAAGAAGAAAAACAGCAGCAATTTTAGCTCAAAAATAGAGAGAAATAGCAAAAATTCTTGCAACAATTGAGAGAAAAAGAGAGGAATTTTCCCTTGTTATTGGATTCTATCAATACATCTCATATTTCACTCAATACACAAGTTTCTACACAATTTTGGTATCATTTGCAAGGTGAAAATCTCCTTATTTTTGCAACTTCTATCATGTCATTTGATTAAATTAAATTATAATTTTCAAGAATATTGTTGAACAATCATGGATTAAGGATTATTGGTGAGGGTTCCATTGGAACAAAATTCTTCCTAATAATCCGATGATATCTAATTGGTGAAATTTCTAGCTTGTTTATGGATATATATTAGGCGTAGTTTAATTGATTGTATTTTTAGGATGTGTTAGGCAATCCACGTTGTTATTATTGTAGTATTCATCTTGTGAGCGTGTAGTAATCGTGGTTGTGAGCCTAGGAAAGCGACCCCGTGGTTCAAATCCGATGATGGACGTTTTGGTGTATGTAATAGATTCAAGATGCTTGTTTTGTAACGTGTAACTGTCAGGCCTTAAAACGACGCTAAGGCGAGAATCGGGTTTAAGGCCTCGAATTAGTGGAATATGTGATTGTTGGCGTTCGGGGATATTTTGATGGCTTACATGCCCATGAATAGCCCCGACGCATGTATATGCTTGATTAGATTTTGAGACGCCAAAAGAATTTCAAAAGATTAAACGATAAAGATCTTTTCTAAAATCAATCAAAGTAGGATATTAGCATCACGAGGCTAAAATTTGGAAATGCTAATGAAAGTCGATTCCTATTCTACGAGAAAGCATAAAAAAAAAGGGTTGTTTTCAAATGTCAGAAAAATGGGTTTTATAAAAGAAATTAAATGTTTTATTAAATCTTGATGCATAGGGCGAAAGAGATCATAGAAATTGCCCATCATTTATGAAAGCAACGTATAAATCTCGATTCCTATTTTGGTTAAGGTTTAAGAAAAAACTCACGTTTTATCAAGACGACGCCTAATAAAAACCTCATAGTTTTGATAAGTAAAATCAAACCTTTCGCATGAATAGAGGGAGCTTTCTCGTATTAATAGAAACGACTTTCTGAAACATTCTCAAATTAAAGCACAACTTTCCCTAAAAATCCAAATGATTCTTTCATACAAACTCAGCACAACATTCACATAAGCACCCACACACACACACACACACACCTGCACATATACACATTTCATGAATTAAAGGATAGGATAGCATCAAGATTGCGGTAACCGTGTTTCACGGAATTCGAGGGGTGCCTAACACCTTCCCCTCACTTAAGCAAGCCCCCGAAATCCATAAATCTCGATTCGCAGACCAATTAATTCGGAGTCACATATGAGCCAGCGATTTATAAAAAACGAAAACTCGGATGAGTTGGTACATCCATTTCAAATATACCAACTGGCGACTCTGATTAATTGGCTCATCATAAAAAGCGATCTTTCAAAACCCCGTCGACATTAATGCCGACCTTTTCCAAAAATCATTTAATCAAGAAAGCTAAAATTGGAAAAGGCTAAAAAAGGGACACGCGAAAAGAGAAAAACCGGCGTCGACAGCTGGCGACTCTGCTGGGGACAATTAGAGGGCTTAAGCCGCTTTCAAATCTTGATACTTTCTTATCCTTTAAAATTCATGAATATGTGTGTGTGTGCGTTATTGTGATCTTTTGAACGTTTTGTTGTGTGAATGTGTGTTCTGTCCAATAAATGAATGATTGAATGGAATTGCTTTACTTTCAAGTAATCATTTGCATGCGGTGAGGACGATGAATGTGAATGTATGCTGAGAGAGTACCTCCTCCTGAGGCGAACCCGTCGGTTGCTTATTACTGGACTCGAAGGGGCTGCTCCCCGGAGATGGCTCAGGAAACGCACCACCCAAATCCGCTCCAATCGAAAGGGCTCAGACGAGTAGATTGCGAAGATTTGGGGACCTTCATGCCGAAAAGCCCGTGAGAGTAACCCTAGGATAGGTCAGCCGCAGATTAACCCTACGCAGGAAAAGTCTCTTCATGCCTTTTTACATTTCACGCGTAAATGTCATGATATTATTCATATTCGCTTTCCTTTTTGCCGAGAGAAATTACTAACCTCTATGTTTTGCAGGGAACAGTTGGGGAGCTTAATAAAGCCCTGTTTAGCATTTGTCATTGCATTAGAGGATTATTAACTTTCTGTTTTGCAGGGAAAGATTAAAAAACCCCAAAGACACAAAAAGTTACAACTTCAGCATGCATCCACATTTTTTAATCCCCAAGACTAAACTTCGAACTTTGGTTTCTGTAGGATTGCTCCTCAAACCCGTTCGCAGTCTAAAAGGGCCCAAAACTCCATATCTGGAATGGCTGATATTCCATCTACCAATTCCGGTGCCATATCTAGGGAGGAATTTGATGACTTTAAGAAGCAGATGTTAGAAATGGCCATAATGCTAAGAGAGCAGTTGATACCCAGGCAGGAACTACCTAAGGAGGATCCACCTAAGGGCGAGCCAGTCGTCCCAAAGGCCATTCCCGTACCAAACAAAACAGTGATTACTATCCCGGAAGAGGGCGATACAGATGACCTGTGGAAGAAAATGAGACAAATGGAAGAAACCATCCAATCTATGAAGGGCATAGGGTCCCTTGGCAGGGTTAACTATTCAGATTTATGTGTTTTCCCCGGAGCCAGATACCTGGAAAAATTTAAAATCCCTGAGTTTGAAAAATACAACGGGAAGGGGGATCCCTACACCCATTTGAAAATATACATTGGAGAACTCGGGTCTTATGCCGAGGACGAGGGGTTGAGAATGCAACTGTTCCAGAAAAGCTTAACGGGGGAGGCAAGAATTTGGTATGCCCGCCTTGACAACGCCCGAATCCACAACTGGGAGGAATTGGCCCATACCTTCTTAACCCAATACAGCTTTCAGGCCCAGATGGCCCCTGACAGGTATCAAATGACAAAGGTTAAGAAACAACCTAGGGAATCCTTCAGGGAATATGCGCAACGATGGAGGGGCATGGCTGCACAGGTGAACCCCCCGATGATCGAATCAGAGATGGTGATGACCTTTGTAGACATTCAAGAGGCACCGTATTATGAACGAGTCATCTCGGGGATTGGGAGACCCTTTGCTGAAATGATTAAACATGGAGAGATGGTAGATATGGGGTTGAAGTTGGGTAAAATCCGGGATTTTACTGCTTTAGAAACTGCTGCCGAGCAAATACAGAATGGAAACTATGGCAGCACTTCCCGGAGGGTCCAAAAGAAAAAGGAAGAGGATGTCTCCCTAATCCTACAGGGGTCATCCAGAAAAACAGAAAGCCATCTTCCGGTACAGGTGCAAAGGGTAGGGCCATCCCGACAGCCAAACTTCACAGATCAAAGGGCAGAGGGGCGAAGAAGGTATGAGGCCTCGCAAAATCGAGTATTCACCCTGCTCGGGGAGCCGCTTGAACGGGTATTAGCGGTATTAGTAGCCCAAAAGAAGATAGTTGGTTTGGCACCCCCGAGTGACCCAAAGGGTAGAAGGTTTGACCCGAGCAAGCGGTGTGGATACCACTCCAGTTCCCCTGGCCATGATACACAAGACTGTTGGACGTTGAAGTATCGAATCCAAAACCTGATTGACAGTGGGGAAATTGTGGTGGAATAGCCAGACTCCCCGAATGTTAAGGCAAATCCCCTGCCAAGACATGATGGAGGGGGGGTCAATGCGACAGAGGCGAGTGAAGCTGAGGGGCCGCCAAGGTTGAACTATGTGCAGAAAATTGAGGAAATGATCAACATGATACATGATCATGGGAGTGCACGGGTAACGCCCATCAGGTTGATAGGGGTAAGTACGAATAGCACGGAGGGACCGGTCAGGTTGATGGCTCCAAGGCCCATCATCCTTGCGGCAAGGCCGCAAATCCCTATCAGTAGTCTAAAGACTGTACCCTGGAATTATGGGGGCATGCCAGAGGAAGCGGCCAGCTGTGCTTCGGTGACGACAAAGGGGAACCCCTTGTATCTTCCCGAGCGAGTCCTTGAAAGCCAAAAGAGAAAAAATGAAGAGATTTCCGAAGAAAGGGCCATAGAATTCTTGAAAAGGATGGATCACCCGGAAACAAGGGGGATCCAGATTTTAAATGAGGAGTCAACCCTAACATCAGTCATGGACTTGGTGTTGTCATCCAATGAGCATTGCAAAACCTTGACGAAGGTTCTGGAGGAGGCATACGTGCCCAAGGAAATTAGTGAGGAGGGTTTCGGCCAGCTGGTGGGCCACCTATTGGAGAACGATGTAATATCCTTTACGGATGAAGACATACCCAAGGAGGGAAGGGGACACCGGAAACCGCTACATATTGCGGTAATCTCCTCGGGTTATATAATGAATGGGGTGCTGATTGATGGAGGATCGACATTGAATATCTGTCCCCTCAGTACCTTGCAGAAGATGAACATCAACCCCAAGCGCCTACGAACCAGTCATGTGGTGGTACGAGCTTTCGATGGTTCCCGGAGGGATACAATGGGAGAGATTGAATTACCGGTGGAGATAGGACCCTGTACTTTTGATATATCTTTCCAGGTCCTAGATATTGCAGCCAGTTATAACATGTTATTGGGGAGGCCATGGATACACATGGCCGGGGCAGTTCCCTCCACGCTCCACCAACAAATCAAGCTAATCATCGATGAGAATCTGGTAACAATCTCGGCCGAATGTGATGACCCTTCTCCTCCTAGGAGTGGCCTGCCAGTGATCAATGTGGATGAGTCGGCGGCACCGGCCAGCTTTCAAGCACTGGAGATTGGCACTCCCCACTATAGATGCCTGGGATCTCCAGCTGTGAAACCTAGGGTCTCTCCCGAACTTACCTTTGTGGCAAAGGAAATGATGAAAATGAACTTCCAGCCTGGGCAGGGATTAGGAAAGAGCAGTCAGGGAATCACCGAGCCCATCCACCTACCACAGCAGATAGGCAAAGCAGGGTTGGGATACCATGAGGGCGTAGCACGGAGACACCGTCGGGGTGCGACTCCGATTCGACTAGCTGGCAGTCCAGTGACCAAAGTTGACAATGAACAGCGAGCCTGTGATTGGGGCGGGGAATGAAGAGTTAACCCCCGCACGTATTGAGTCGGCCCGGAAGGAAAGTTTCCTGCAGGAGGTCGCGAAAGAGTTTGAAACCAAATGTTATATCCCCGGACAATCAACAAGCAGTAGGGAGGGGACGAACATTATCGCACCACCGGGAGCCCAACCAGTTGTGCCTGTCATCGATTGGGCAGGGCTGATTATTCCTGGAGAAGATAGGAAGGAGGACTCAGGCGACGTATTCGTAACCATCGGGGAAGTGTCGGATGTGAGGCCCCCTTTTATCCAGCGCATTTCATCTGACCTGACTGTCGACAACTGGACCATGAAACCAGTAATATCCAAAAAACGGTAAAACCCGACGTCAGGGTGGTAGACCCCAGAGGACGGGGGATTGAAGAAGTTTCATTTTGTTGTTGTTTTATTTCTGCATAATTATGTCGTTTCTTCGTGTTATTTTGAAAATGCGATCCTCGTAAAAAATGATTTATATATGACAAGTACTTTGTTTCATGTCAGGTGTACCAATTTGAGTAATCCTTGCCTAACAAATGGTCTTTCAAATTTGAATGATGATTATGATTTTGACATTGAGCTGGATTTCGATTTAATGGGCATTGAACGAGACGAGACAGATTACGACGATGCGCCTGACGAGATCAAAGGATGGGTCGAGGATAAACCCAAACCCAACTTGGACCAAACCGTCACCATTGATATTGGAACCCCTGACGAGCCAAAAGAACTCAAGATAGGGACGGACCTTACCCCCAGCCAAAAAGCCGAAATGACTGAGTTGCTAAAACAATATGAGGATGTCTTTGCCTGGTCTCATGAGGATATGATCGGATTGTCCACCGACATTGTGGTACACCGATTACCCATCAAGGAGGGTTTCCGTCCTGTCAAACAAAAATTAAGAAAGTTGAAACCGGAGTGGAGCTTAAAAGTAAAGGAAGAGATCATCAAGCAGTTCAGGGCGGGAATCATTATGGTGTCCACTGTCATTTATACATCGGGGGTCTGTTTCTTTATCCTGTTCATTTCATTTAATATTTCATAAACATGATAAAGAGGGGCAGCTGTAGACACCCAAATTTTGCACTTCGTATACTAACCTTGACAGGAGGGCAAATTCGTCAAATGGACCGGCCTGCGAGAGCAAAAGATGGAAAAGGTACGGACGCTCGACGCCACCATGATAATTTGCAACCGAAATCGACGTGACAGCAAGGCTATCCGAATTTGGCATTCCCGGAAGGTGTGGCACGCCTCCCAATGATTCCCGGACTGTAAAAATACGAACCTGTCAGCGAAAAACAGCGTCACAGCACGAAAATTGAGAAAGTCAAGCCAGCCAGCCGCGGATTGATCTGCGGCCAAGTGGGTGCGCCAGCACGGAAACCAGGAAATCAGCACTATCAGCTGAGTGCGATGGGAGGTGGGCTAGCTAGCCGCAGATGGATCTGCGGCCAGCCGCAGATCAATCTGCGGCTGGCTCTGGCCAGCCTATTTCAGCCCAGTTTCGTGCAGCATACAGGAGTTCAGCAGTTTTGGCGGAAGAAGAAAAAAAACAGCAGCAGTTTTAGCTCGAAAATAGAGAGAAATAGCAAAAATTCTTGCAACAATTGAGAGAAAAAGAGAGGAATTTTCCCTTGTTGTTGGATTCTATCAATACATCTCATATTTCACTCAATACACAAGTTTCTACACAATTTTGGTATCATTTGCAAGGTGAAAATCTCCTTATTTTTGCAACTTCTATCATGTCATTTGATTAAATTAAATTATAATTTTCAAGAATATTGTTGAACAATTATGGATTAAGGATTATTGGTGAGGGTTCCATTGGAACAAAATTCTTCCTAATAATCCGATGATATCTAATTGGTGAAATTTCTAGCTTGTTTATGGATATATATTAGGCGTAGTTTAATTGATTGTATTTTTAGGATGTGTTAGGCAATCCACGTTGTTATTATTGTAGTATTCATCTTGTGAGCGTGTAGTAATCGTGGTGGTGAGCCTAGGAAAGCGACCCCGTGGTTCAAATCCGATGATGGACGTTTTGGTGTATGTAATAGATTCAAGATGCTTGTTTTGTAACGTGTAACTGTCAGGCCTTAAAACGACGCTAAAGTCGCGAGAATCGGGTTTAAGGCCTCGAATTAGTGGAATATGTGATTGTTGGCGTTCGGGGATATTTTGATGGCTTACATGCCCATGAATAGCCCCGACGCATGTATATGCTTGATTAGATTTTGAGACGCCAAAAGAATTTCAAAAGATTAAACGATAAAGATCTTTTCTAAAATCAATCAAAGTAGGATATTAGCATCACGAGGCTAAAATTTGGAAATGCTAACGAAAGTCGATTCCTATTCTACGAGAAAGCATAAAAAAAAGGGTTGTTTTCAAATGTCAGAAAAATGGGTTTTATAAAAGAAATTAAATGTTTTATTAAATCTTGATGCATAGGGCGAAAGAGATCATAGAAATTGCCCATCATTTATGAAAGCAACGTATAAATCTCGATTCCTATTTTGGTTAAGGTTTAAGAAAAAACTCACGTTTTATCAGGACGACGCCTAATAAAAACCTCATAGTTTTGATAAGTAAAATCAAACCTTTCGCATGAATAGAGGGAGCTTTCTCGTATTAATAGAAACGACGTTCTGAAACATTCTCAAATTAAAGCACAACTTTCCCTAAAAATCCAAATGATTCTTTCATACAAACTCACCACAACATTCACATAAGCACCCACACACACACACACACACCTGCACATATACACATTTCATGAATTAAAGGATAGGATAGCATCAAGATTGCGGTAACCGTGTTTCACGGAAGTCGAGGGGTGCCTAACACCTTCCCCTCACTTAAGCAAGCCCCCGAACTCCATGAATCTCGATTCGCAGACCAATTAATTCGGAGTCACATATGAGCCAGCGATTTATAAAAAACGAAAACTCGGATGAGTTGGTACATCCATTTCAAATATACCAACTGGCGACTCTGATTAATTGGCTCATCATAAAAAGCGATCTTTCAAAACCCCGTCGACATTAATGCCGACCTTTTCCAAAAATCATTTAATCAAGAAAGCTAAAATTGGAAAAGGCTAAAAAAGGGACACGCGAAAAGAGAAAAACCGGCGTCGACAAGGCCTTAAGAGAAAAGTAGCATTACAGCAAAATATCAAATTCATGCCCGTCAGACTTGTAACTCTACGCCAATCTCATCAAAAATATAACCCTAACGATAGCTCAAATTAATCAAGATTTCATTCCAATCCATGAATCATAGTGCGACTAAAGATAAGGCGATAAATAGACAACTCAAGCACCCCTCCTGTTCACTTGTTATCACATTTTTTTTTCATCAATTGAGTGCGTTTTACGCTCCATCTCTTTGATTGTTTAATCTAAATCTTGACTGTGCAATGTCTATCTTTATTAGGCTATTCAATGTCACCCATGTAGCAAACTTTCCACCGATGACTCCCAAATCGGGTAGTTTTAGGGCACCAATTGTAGAGACACTCCAAATGGCTTACTCGTTCGAATGACAAAGGCCACAACGAAAAACTAGCCAAGAATTGCTAATATCTGTCTATAACTTTCACTTAGTTAATCTTTTACTATTTCTTGCAATATAGACAAACTTCGAAGCATTATTAGCAATTTTTCAATTCCAACAAGTGATAGAGGTTTTCATATCTTTAATGGGCACTTATTCATAAGATTGGATTAAAATCTAACCAGTTCAAAGCATTGACTCGTGCAATTATGAGATCAAAGGGTTACAAATTTTATAAAACTAGCAACAGTTAGCATTCCTAACATTGCAATCCTTATCCATAATACTAAATACATTAACAATTAGAACCAAAACATATCATTGGCCTGCCTAAAATAGACTGCTGCAATGCTCCTAAATGCAATTTATTTTCCTGGAACAATCATCAAAATGCCATGAACAACTCAGATCAGAACATTAACGCAAGAAAAGTCATTTTGATGATATTTCACATGAAATTATGATGATATTTCACATGATTATTTGTAATAATAACAATCCTTTAAAAATATAAACATAACTGCAACCAATCCTTAAAAACTTGAAAACATGCTTACTAACTGCAACTACCATGCTAAAACATTAAATCATACTTAACTACTAGATACGACTACTAGAAGAGTAAACCTAAAATACCCCCAAACTTAAGAGGGACAATGTCCTCATTGTCTAAAGAATACATAATTTAAAACTGAGGACTTCCCTGATAAGTGTGGTGTCATGGTTGGTTGATATCCTCAACCTCAGCATCGGACGGTGGATAGGGAGGTAGAGGCTGGGGCACTGAAAATGGGATATGAGGACCCCCTGGATTCAGCCTAGCAAACTGCTCAGCCAAAACTGCGTTGAAGCTCGTGGTGTAGCTGACGTGTGCCCCTGCCGCTCCGCAAGTCGCTGGTTCTGCCGCTCTAGCCTCCTAGCTCGTTCCTCAGTGAGCATTTATAGGTTTCTGAACTGACTGTTGAAACGAGCTCTCGGCTGTGAGCTGGTGGCGGTAGGTGAATCAGGACCCCCCTCTGAATCTGCATGAGGCTGGATGATGAAGCCCCGCCCCCACGAGTGTGACTGTGCCTGGTCCCAAACTGTGTATCTAGCAATGAGCTTATAGTCCAGGATCAGTAACAGCTGCTGGACTACCTCATCCTCAGCCCACTCAACACCAGCAGCACGACATAGTCTGCAAATAAGCGATGGGTGTGGTAACCCTCCATGAACATTGCTCCTTAGAACCCTGCGGATGTTAGCTTCAATGATGCGACCCACATCAATCGCGTAGTCCATGACCATAGCATATAACAGTACATCCCTGTCCTTCGTTACATCATTGACATGCAGGGTGGGCATCAGCTTAGTGCAAAGGAAAGCAAACCAAATCTTACCATATAAACTTAACTCCTTGTTGTGGAAAACTGAACCCCCCTGTTGCCCTTAGTCACCCAAGTGGTGCCAGGCCTGCACAAATCAGTCACAATTCTGTCATAGTCGGGGTTGGAGCGCAGGAACTCAGAATACTGGCAAACTTCAGG
Source organism: Aralia elata (assembly GCA_034770075.1). NCBI lineage: Eukaryota > Viridiplantae > Streptophyta > Magnoliopsida > Apiales > Araliaceae > Aralia > Aralia elata. Next base: position 76,973,688 of record CM068384.1, read on the forward strand.
AGCGTCCAATAAGTAGTACTCATTAATGTCATGGGCGCTGAATGGAACAGTCCTGCCCCGAATAGTAACGGTGTAAGGTGGCGTGTCCTTTGCATTAGCATAGAATTCCTGGACAATAGCCACAACAGCTGCCTCGGGCTGATTAGTAAAAGTGTCCCATTCCTTCTCTGTAATCTGATCTCTAATCTCTTAATCAATCCTCAAATCCGGCTTAAGGCCACACTCGGGAGTTAGAGCTTTACCCGATATGAATGTGTGAAATCTCGTAGGAGCCTCAACACTCACAAACTTGCTATGATCATAGGCCCTCTCCGGTGTTGAGGAGGAACCCTCACCCCTAAATCTTTTGGGCGGCATAATTTATCAAATTCAACAAAAGCACAAACAGCGCCCAAAGATGGTAACCAACAGTGCACAAGTACCCTCACAAATTCCCCCAAACTGACAATTTCAATTTCTCTGCAACAAATTCAATTCCAGCAGTATATATATTCCAAACACCCCAATTGAGCCAACAAAAACTCAATTGGCCCAACAAATCAACAATGCAGTATAATCTCAAATTCACATTTTATAGCAGTTCATAGTATACCCAATGCAGACAAAGAACATTCTAACTTGACAATTCCCAGCAATTATATTATTAAAACTCACTGAATCCCCAAGTTGCAATGACCATGATCAATACGCAGAAGCAATAATAACCAAGCACCACAATGGCATATAAATCCCAGTTCACAATGCCTATTATATCAATAGCATAACCAATGCAGAGAAAATAATTTCCAACTGGTAGTGTATAAAAATTCATAATCACAATACTAAAAGCCACATGCAATACTCAATGAAGCAGCCTATTCCAATAAGTTGAATAACAAACTAAGCCTGCTAGAATACCTGGATGAATCCAATGAAGCTTTTTCCCCAGTTCCCAAAGTGACAGTGGAACCCTAGCAAATCCCCAAAATTAAAGGTTTGAACATGAACATCCGATCGGGTAGAAGGTTTACAATACGAAATGGGGGTTGGAATTCGGCTTGAGTGTGGATTTGATAGGGTTTAGATGTTTTGGTAGAGAGATTCGAGCTTGGGCTGTGAAGGAAAAGAAAGAAATTGGGGAAGAAGAACAACCTGGAAGGGGTTTTTTTAAAAACTGAATTCCGCGTCTACCGTCGGGGCGATAGAATAAGCTTGCATTGGGCCGCCGGGGCGAGCTCGTCGTCGAGGTGGTGAAAATGAACTTGGTTGACCGTCGGGGCGAGCTCGTCGTCGGGGTGGTGAAAATGACTTAAATCTTACCGCCGGGGCGACAACTCCCTGTATCCCCAAAAATTGTATTTTTGCAATTCAATTCCAAGGCCAATTTCAACTCTCCCAACCTGCCATAAACAACATACCACACATATTTTAACCATATTTCACAAAAAATCATCTTTTAGAGCAAATCGAGAGCATAATTAATCTATCCAAAACGTAAATATTGAAAATTTAGAAACTTGGAATTGCGAAACTTATGAAATTGAAATAAACCACAAAACATAAAGGATATGGATATAGATAATGGGCTGCCACCAATCCAACGTGTGGTTTAAAGTCCTCGGCCCGACTTCTCATTGATTCAAACTTGATCGGCTAGAGTGATCGAGGTTTCTGGCGAGCGAAGCCGCCACCGCAATAATGCTTAAGACGCTGTCCGTTAACTTTGAATGATTCCTCCGGACTATTACCATAAACTTCCACAGCGCCGTGAGGAAATACGTGCTTGACAATGAAAGGCCCCGACCAACGTGACTTGAGCTTTCTTGGAAAAAGCCTCAATCTAGAGTTGTATAGCAGTACCGCTTGGCCTGGCTCGAATTTTCTATCAATAATTTTCTTGTCATGCCATTTTTTAACTTTCTCCTTGTATAATTTTGAGTTCTCATAAGCCTGCAGTCGGAACTCATCAAGTTCATTAGGCTGAAGAAGCCTTTTCTCGCCTGCAGCTGTGAGATCAAAATTCATCTTTCTTATGGCCCAGTATGCCTTATGCTCAAGTTCAACCGGGAGATGGCATGCCTTGCCATAGACTAGCTGGTATGGTGACATGACAATGGGTGTCTTATAAGCCGTTTTGTACGCCCAAAGTGCATCATCCAGCTTCATTGACCAATCCTTTCTTATAGGATTGACGATCTTTTCTAGAATTCTCTTCACTTCCCTGTTAGAGACGTTTGCCTGACCATTGGTCTGAGGGTGATAGGCAGTAGCAATTCTGTGACTAACACCATATTTTTCCAAGAGAGCTGCAAAGTACTTATTGCAAAAATGGCTCCCTTCATCACTGATCATTGCTCTTGGGGTACCGAACCTTGTGAAGATATTCTTTTGTAAAAAATTCAGCACTACTTTGGCATCATTAGTAGGTAAAGCAGCTGCCTCCACCCATTTAGATACATAGTCTACAACCAAAAGAATGTACAGATTTTTGAAAGAGGAAGGAAATGGCCCCATGAAGTCTATTCCCCAAACATCAAAGACTTCAACTTCTAGGATTGTGTTCAGTGGCATTTCATGTCGTTTGGAGATGTTCCCCATTCTTTGACATCTATCACATCTTTGAACAAAATGGTGAACATCTTTAAACAATGTTGGCCAGAAAAACCCTACTTGCAACACCTTAGTGGCTATCTTTTCACCCCCGTAGTGTCCTCCATATAGTGAATCGTGACAGTGATGTAGAATGCTATCAACCTTACTTTGTGGAATACACTGCCGTATCATTTGATCTATACAGTGTTTAAACAGATATGGCCCATCCCACATGTACCTCTTCATGTCATGTAGAAACTTTTTCGGGGGGAGTGTGTTACAAACCAAGTAGTTAGCAACATCAACATACAACGGGATTTCGCCTTGAACCACAAACAACTGCTCATCCGGGAAAAACTCATTGATTAGGACTTTGTTTCCTTATCATGACCCGGATTCTCCAATCTAGACAAATGGTCACCTACTTGGTTTTTAGTTCCCTTTCTGTCCCGAATTTCTAAGTCAAACTCGTGCAGTAATAGGATCCATCTAATGAATCCCGGCTTAGCATCTTTCTTTGCAATTAGATACTGAATAGCTGAGTGGTCCGTGAATACCACCACCTTTATCCCAATCAAGTATGATCGAAACTTGTTAAAAGCATAAACTACCGCAAGCAACTCCTTCTCGGTAGTGGTGTAGTTGAGTTGTGCATCGGTTAAGGTTTTGCTGGCATAGTAAATAGCATGAAAAACCTTCTCCTTGCGTTGTCCCGAAACAGCCCCAACTGCATAATCACTTACATCACACTTCAACTCAAATGGCTTTGACCAATCCGGTGCAACTATTACTGGTGTCGTAGTCAATTTCTTCTTTAAAAGCTCAAATGCTATCAAACACTCTTCATTAAACTTGAATGGGACATCTTTCTCTAGTAAACTGCATAAAGGCTTTAAGATTTTGGAAAAGTCCTTTATGAATCTTCGGTAAAACCCGGCATGTCCCAAAAAACTGCGAATTCCCTTCACTGAAGCTGGTGGGGGTAAATTCTCAATTGTTTCCAACTTGGCTCTATCCACTTCCAAACCTCTTGACGACACTTTATGCCCTAGGATAATCCCTTCTTGCACCATGAAATGGCACTTTTCCCAGTTGAGCACCAAATTAGTTTTCACGCATCTTTTCAATATCATGACTAAGTTTTCCAAACAATTGTCAAATGAATCACCAAACACTGAAAAGTCATCCATGAAAACTTCTACATTACGTTCCACCAAATTCGAGAAAATTGCCATCATGCACCTTTGGAAAGTTGTCGGTGCGTTACACAGTCCAAACGAGACCCTTCTAAAGGCAAAAGTACCATATGGGCATGTAAATGTGGTCTTTTCCTGATCCTCGAGAGCAATGGCAATCTGATTGTAGCCTGAATAACCATCCAACAAGCAATAGTACCCATGTCCTACCAGTCTATCTAACATCTAATCAATGAAAGGTAGTGGGAAATGATCTTTTCGGGTTGCTTTGTTAAGCTTTTGGTAGTCCATGCAAACCCTCCTACTAGTCACTATCCTTGTCAGAATCAACTCATTATTCTTATTGGCCACAACAATCATACCTCCTTTCTTTGGTACACATTGAACTGGGCTCACCCAAGCACTGTCAGAAATGGGGTATATAATTCCAGCATCTAACCACTTCAAAATCTTTTTCTTTACCACCTCTTTCATGATTGGGTTGAGTCTCCTTTGATGTTCCATAGTGGGTTTATTATCATCCTCCATTAAGATTTTGTGCATATAGAATGATGGGCTTATTCCCTTGATGTCAGCGATGGTCCATCCAATAGCAGTTTTGTACTCTTTAAGAACTCGTAACAACTTACTTTCCTAAAACTCGTTAAGCACAGTGGCAATAATAACAGGTAAAGTAGATGATTCACCCAAATATGCATACCTGAGATGATTAGGCAATGGTTTGAGCTCAAGTGAAGGAAGCATCTCGAGAGATGGTCTCAACCGATCTGTAGCATTCTCAGCATATTCTAGAGATTCAAACGGGATTTAAAACTTGCTTCCCCGTGGCACTGTATCCAAAATCTATAAATACTCAACCAAATCTGGATCATCCATGTCAAACTCTTCCAAAAGTGTAGTCTCCAATGAATCATTGTTCAACACAGTCAACAGCTCATCATTTACAACCTGCTTAATCACATCCACCTGAAAGCATTCTTCCTCATCCAAAGGAAATTTCATGGCCTTAAACACATTGAATGTGACCTCTTGATCCTGAACCCTCATAGTGAGCTCTCCCTTTTGCACATCGATTAGAGTTCTCCTAGTGGCTAAAAATGGTCTCCCAAGAATAATAGGGATGTTTTTATCTTTCTCAAAATCTAGGATGATAAAATCAGCTGGAAAGATGAACTTATCCACCTTTACAAAAATGTCTTCTACAATTCCCCTTGGATAAGTAACCGACCTATCGACAAGCTGAAGAGAAATGTTTGTAGGCTTTGGTACAGGAAGTCCCAACTGAGTATACACTGATAACGGCATGAGATTAATGCTAGCACCCAAGTCACACAAACATTTGTTAAATGATAGGCTACCAATAGTGCATGGTTATAGTGAAATTATCGGGATCCTTCAATTTGGGAGGTAGCTTTCTTTACAACACTACACTACATTCCTCAGTTAAACCACTATTTCAAAGTCATTTAATCCCTTCTTTCTAGACAGAATACCCTTCATGAATTTTAGCATAACTTGGCATCTGTTCTAAGGCCTCTGCAAAAGGAATGTTAATTTGTAGCTTTTTGAAGACCTCCAGGAATTTGGCAAAACTATTTATCTAACTTTTGTTTTTGCAGTCTTTGAGGGAAAGGTACTGATGGAAACACTTTTGGTGTAGGAACAACACTAGGTTTATCTGTGGTATCTTTCTGTTATGGCTTAAGTGGCACACTGCTGTCCATTCCTCAGAAAAACCTGCAGAAATCAAATTTGGGGAAGGACATGAATGGGCTGCCTCCTTTTGCACCTCAGGCTCCTGTAGGGTTTGTTTTCCACTTCTGAGTGTTACTGCTTGACATTCCTCTTTCCCATCTCTCCTTGGATTAGTTTATGTGTTACTAGGAAGAGATCCCAAGGGTCTATTTGACAAAGAGCTAGCCATTTGTCCAATTTGATTTTCCAAAGCTTTGATTGCTGCTGCTTGGCTCTTTACTAACACATCATGGTTATCCATGTGTTTCAACATCAACTCTTCAAAATCTGACTCTCTCTGGTTGTGAAGTTTGCGCTGCATGATGTTGTTGCTGATTTTGGAACCCTGGTGGATGGTGTAGTTTTGGAGCTTATTGATAATTTTGATTGTTGCTCCATGAAAAGTTAGGGTAGTTCCTATTTCCAGCATTGTAAGTGTTTTAGTAATGATTTGGTGGTCTCTGGTAGCTATTCACAAACTGAACTGCCTCGGGATTAATGGGACATTGGTCGGTAGCATGTATCCCCACACATAACTCACAAACAAGAGCTACCTGCTGCACTTTTGAATCAGTTAAGGAATCAATTTTTCGTTGACATTGCTGCCATCCTGGAGCTGCTAAAGACGTGATGACATCCACTTCTAATACCCCGACTACTTTCAGTTGATTCATTCTAAAAGTTTGCCATTGGTAGTTATTTGTAGCCATGACCTCTAATAAATCAAGTGCTTCTCCATAATTCTTGGCCATGAAAGATCCCCCCACAGCTGCATCTATGCAAGACCGAGTATGAGATCGCAATCCATTGTAAACGGTATTCACTTGCATCCATGGAGGTAATCCACGATGCGGGCATATTCGAAGCAAATCTTTATATCTCTCCTATGCCTCATACAATGATTCTCCATGATGTTGTTCAAAGTTTGCAATTTCATTTCTCAATCTAGCAGACTTTGCAAGAGGGAAGAATTTTGCCAAAAATTTCTGTGCTAAGTCTGCCTATGTAGTGATGGACCCTGGTGGCAATGAGTGAAGCCAACTCTTAGCTTTGTCTCTCAAAGTGAACGAAAAAAGTCTAAGTCTCAAAGCATCATCCGTCACTCCATTAAATTTGAAAGTATCACATATCTCAATGAAGCTCAACAAGTGCTCATTAGGGTTATCATTAGCCAAACCCCCAAACTGTATCGAGTTTTGCACCATTTGTATTGTTCCTGGTCTAATTTCAAAGGCATTTGCAGTTATTGCCGGCCTTGTGATACTAGACTGTAAATCACTTATCTGCGGCGTTTATTTAGTCTCTCAATGCTTTTTGTTCCTCTGCCGCCATAGTTTCTTGATTGTTAGAATCCCTGATTCTTTCTCTTCTTAGTCTTCGAGTATTTCTCTCGATCTCAGGATCGTAAGGAAATAACTCAAGACTTTGTGATCGGCGCATACAAATCAAGAGTACCTACACAATCAAGTGAAATATTAAACACAAGTCTAAATTAAGATCAATTCGAATATATTCAATATTGGTAAAATTATTATAAAATAATTCTCCGGCAACGGCGCCAAAAACTTGTTCTCCGATTAATATAACGACAATTTACACGCAAGTATACGCGGTCAAGAAGTAATAAAGAATAAGTAGAGTATCGATCCCACGAGTAACTATTACTAATCTTTTCCAAGTACTAACCTTTTATCATCTCAATCTTATCTAAACGAATGGTTTTCTGTCTTTTTGATGGTTTGGATTAATAAAGATAACATTAATTAAAGAATAATAGAAAGCTTTAAAGATAATGAAGATATGAGATTACAATTTCTCTTATTGATTCATCTACCTCAACACACTTCCTGTTAAACCAAATTAATTATCACAAATTGTTAGTCGAGAACACGAAAGGGAGACAAGACCATTTTTCGATGTACCAAGTCCATATCATATATAATCCAAAGATGATAGAATAAACACGAACACCCACATTACCTAAACCACTATATGTCTATGTGATTTACAAATCAATAGGGTTTAAGCTTAAGCTCTTAAATGACTACAAGTGGTGCTTCGGTATATGTCTATCCTAAGCACAAATCATACATTCCAACGCCATGTAGAACATACAAACACATGCTATTATGATTAGATCTAAACCCATAATCCGTTTCTCAATTTCATATGGATTATCACGGTAATTGCTAGCTAGGCAATTGAGCAATTGAACGCAAATCATAATAGACAATCCATAAATAGCTAATAAGACTAACAAGGAAGCATAACAAAGTAAACTACACAACAAGATCCATTATAATCCCAAAATAGAGTTTAGTTTATGGTAACTACACATAATATCATATTCGATCTATTCATCATGATGGAATTACAAATTAAGAAGGAAATATAAGAGATAGAATGATAAAACCCCTTTGTGGAGATATTCAATTGTTGCTTAATGGTTTGATGCTTCTTCTTTAGCTTTCTCTCAAGAATTGATATTCCTTGCCTTACTTGATCCTTGGAAAGTGCTGGAAAATCCTTGTATTGCTGCCCATTTCCTTCTTGATGATGTATTTTGGTAGCTTCCCTCTCTCTAGATTTGATGTTAGTAATGTTAGATGGTATTAAAATGAGTTAGAATACCTATATGAGCCGCCCCCTTGGTGTTATATCAGATGGGTATAAGAAACCCTAGCTTAGATATCAAAAATTGGCCAAAAATCGCGAAATCCGACTACATCCAGGGAGTTACCACCGCCTCGGCGGTGAAAAATGGCCTGAATCACGTCGCCCCAGCAGTGAGCTCGCCCCGGCGGCGAAATAGTACTAGAAACTACTGCCCCGACGGTGGAACTCTGTACCCCGAGTCAGTTTCGACGTCTGTTAGAAAAATGACCATAACTTTTTCGTTCGAACTCAGATTAAGGCGATTAAGTAGGCTATGAAAAGCTAAGAAGTAGCTCTATAACATTTGTAACTGGAGCTCATCGAGATAATGGTCGGAGTAAGGCTCAAATTGAGCCGGAAGCAACTACTGTGTAAAATTCATGCAAAATTCGATGGTAAAATGACCATAACTCTCTCATACAAACTTTAAATTGGCTGATTCTGGATGTTCTGGAAAACTAAGCCAAAGATATACAAGTTTTATTCTTTGAGTTTTGAGAGATTCAGATTGGATCATGGGTCAAATTGAGAAACAAGCAGCTGGAATGCCAAATTCGAGCCAAAAACGCATCGATCTAAGGGACTTTATTTCAATTCCTCCAAAACAAAGTAAAAACATGTAAAAGCATACAAAAACATATAAAAGTAATACAAAACTACATTACATAACAAATAGATGAAAACATATAAAACCAAACGAAATGACTTAGGATTTACAAATTATCAAGTTAAACAACACTTAATTTGTATGTATAAAACACACTCATCAATAGGTTCAATTGCAAGCTGCATTGTCAAGGTTGGAAGATATTTTCAATGAGAAGCTTAGATTGCAAGCTGCATTGTCGAGCTTGGAAGATATTTTCATTGAGGAGCTTAGAAGATAGGTGCAATTGCAAGCTGCATTGTCGAGCTTGGAAGATATTTTCATTGAGGAGCTTAGATTGCAAGCTGCATTGTCGGGTTTGGAAGATATTTTCATTAAGGAGCTTAGAAGAATATTCTAAGAATATGCTAAGGTGCAAAGTGTAATAAGTCGAGCCCCTAACGTGCAATTAGCAAAATTGTCGAGCTTGGAAGATATTTTCATTAAGGAGCTTAGAAGAATATTCTAAGAATATGCTAGGGTGCAAAGTGTAATAAGCTGAGCCCCTAACGTGCAATTAGTGAAACTATGTTTTCCTATAAATAACAAGCTAAGTTCATTCATTCCTTACCATGTTCGAGAGCAATTCAAGAGCAAAAACACTCAATATTTATATTCTGAGAGATATTGTGAGGTAAAAATTACTTTCGAAGTATCGAAGCGCTACACAATTGGAAGTAAAGCTAGCAATAAGAGATATACTCTAGTGGTTACAATTTTTATTTTTAAGTATGAATTAGTAGAAATATACTTTTACAAGCAGTAATAATGCCCAAATTATTTTATGAATATAGTACAAAAGTCATATTTAGAAGTAGTTATAATGTCCGATTTATTTCTCTTATAAAGTTAAAAATATACTTTTATAAGTAATTACTATGTCCGATTTTCTTCAAGTATTTAGTAAGAATATTCATTTTATAAGCAGTTATAATGCTGAAATTATTTCAAATATAATAGCCGAATATTCATTTTATAAGCAGTTATAATGCCTAATTTATTTTAAATATAGTTGAAAAATATTCATTTTATAAGCAATTATAATGCTGAAATTATTTCATGTATATTAGAAGGAGTCTTATTTATAAGCGGTTATAATACCCGAAATAAAACTTAAAAGATTTAATCGTTAAACGCTTATTTGTCTACATGAACTTATAATCGTGTGGGATTTACGACGAACGTTTAGACCGTTATATTTATCTTTAAAAGATATACAAGGCAAACTTTCTATTCCTTTAAACTATGTCCAAGTAGTCTAACGCTTATTATTGGTATAAATAGACGTAAATAGACTACGTGACGCCGATAGACCGCGTAATCTAGACGAACTATGCACAGACAAGTCTCCAAACCTTGTTACCTTTATGCAAGTATTATACATCTTGCTATCAATTATTGTGAAGTTATTGCTTCTTGATTCAACATAACTTAAGAAATGAATTATTATTCATATATTGTTTATCCGAGCATGAATTGTTGTGTCAAGCTAAATTGTTTGGTACGACATCTTATAATTGAGTATACAAACACCCTATATGGGTTGTTATTGTCGATAATATATTGACATCTAGTGCATGTTGGGCACAATTAGGATGGTATGCATACTCCTAGGATATCGAATAGGCAGATCCCCTACAAGATATCTGAACAAAGCTTTTCTAAGTGATTAAAGACTGATAGAACTGGTTGAAACAATGGTTCATGTATTGAACCTCAGTTGACAGAAGCTTTTGAATTTCTTTCAAATCAAACACATTGTGTTTACATTTTTGAAATAAACTTGCTGAGCATTCTGTAGCTCATCCTTGCATAAAACTTTCCTTTGCAGTTTTAGATGATAATCCCGGAACTTCAGGGACGAACAAGGGGACGAGGTCGTGTTAATTAGTTTTATCTTACTGTTTTAATAAATTTAAGTCTTATAAGACTTTGTTGTAATAAGAACATAGTACTGAGAATGTTGTAATCAAACTTAAGGTTATGAAATATATTATCATTTTTTGTTATATCAATTGAGTTGTGTTTACATTCTTAGATAAGTTAGAAAGTAGTTTAATTTAGTACAGTATCCATATGAACTATACATTTGAATGGGGAGTATTTGAATGATATTGAGAGTTCTGTAAGCACTGAGATTACACTTAATGAGCGCCGGTAAGGTGCCACATTTATCGGAATGCGCCCCTCAGTTCTAAGAACAATCTTATCATTAATACTGTGAATGTCAGATAGATAGGAACTATTGATATGAAAGAGATATCCATAAGATATGAATCTATACATCCCAGTGAGGGTATCCAAACACAGTTAACGTTCTGACGAGAACTATTACCTGTTATGAGATATTGTGAACCTTGGATAGATAGAAGTTGTATATTATGGAATATTTATAGTTGAATAGTTTCACGTAAGCACGAAATCTGCTACATAAAGTGTAGAGAATTTGGGGGCTAAGCTTGAACACCAGATCTGTTATAGAGGTATAAAGAGTTAAGTTCGTAGATGTTGAAGTTATTTAAACTATGTTAGATTAACATTATTGGCAATGTCTAGAACGTTCTGACGAGAAAAGGGGTTAGGTCATTTAATTGTGCGCCGTTTTAGTGGAAAGCCCACTCTTTCCTAGGAACTGACTGGTTGCTAATACTGCAAGTCTCGGATAGATAAATGGAGATTTCTTTTTAAGTCTTTTATAACTTATATGTAATAATAACAAGTTATCTGGGAATGTTATAACCATGAATGAATGATATTATAATATTATCACTTTTATGCATTATACTCTGATTATTAGAAGTTAAATTTTCTATAGCATTATGTAAAGGTTTTACATATGAGCACGAAGTCTGACCTGGCTAAAAAAAGCTAGCAGGTAGATTTTCAGGGCTTCACATCAATTCTAACATTTAAATATTAGAAGTTGTAGTTCTCTTCCTAAGCTTTCCGAATCATCTTGAATCGTCTAAATCGGAGTTCGTATGCAAAATTTACGCTCGATCGAACAAAAGTCGAAAAATCGGAAAAATTGGTGCAGGGCATCCGCGTCCCGACGCGCCCCATAAGGCCAATTTTTCCGCCCCGGTACGAACTCTCTGCCGAGCGTGCCCCAACGAGCTCACAAGGCTTATAAGCTAACCTCGACGCGAACCCCTGCTCCAAAAAAAAATGGCTTCTCAGTTTTGATCTCCGACAATGCGATTATTTCCAAACGCCATAACTTCGTCATTCCTTATCAGAATGAGTCCGTTTTCGAACTTACTTCTAGCCTACAACATTAACTATAACTATTAATATTAGGAACATCTTTTCCCCATTCCTAACAAGAATCAAAATTGGCTCAACAGTCCCTCCGCGGACAACTTTTCAACGAACGACGTTTTTATACGTCAAACCTTCGTTTTAACATAATTCATTCATCCGAAGTGCGATTGAGCTCGTTCTTGAGCCCACGGCTCAAATTTTCCATACTCTACAAAAGCCATATGATTTTAGACTCTCTTGAAAGCTCTAGCTAAATTCTTACCCTCGAAGCTCTAGATTTTTTATTCTTTATCACTATCCTCTTGCTACCCTCAGGTTATAGCCTAAGGTTCGCTTACGTAAGGTTTATAACCTATAGCTCTGATACCAACCTGTGACACCCCCAAATCCGGGTTACCTTAACCACGAATTCCATGCATCACTATGCAACTCATACATCATTCTAACAATAACTCATTGCGGAATAATAAAAATATTCACATTGATATAATATAAATATTGTCGCCCCAAGCCTCGAAACCATAACTAAAACATGATCTTACTACATGGATGTAATTACAAGATTATTACAATATGTTCCCGTCTAATCTCAGGTACGAAGACCTTAACTAATACATCATTTAATAATCATTACAAATTTAATATTACTCCTGCTGTATATATAACAGTCCATATCAATACTAGCATTAACAATTATTACCTCAAACTCTTCTCAATCTCAAGTTTCGTAACATTTAACTTCTACACTTATGATAAAGGTTGAATAGATTCCATGATCATTTGCAAAAACTCCTATATGAGCGCAAGGTTCAGATCCTGACTTTATTCAATCTCTGAATATTCACAAGGTTATTCAATAAGTATACATTCGTTATAAAAATGTCCTTTATACATCATCGTCAACTTTCTAGTTTACTATAACAAGTAACTAACATAATCACATCTTAAATACTATAATGGATAACCTTTATTTTAACTCAAGGTTTACATAGTCAAATTCACGTACATCATATACCGTCATCACAACTAAATAATTACAATAAAGAAACATTTAGCAACCTTCCTTTTTCATGTGCCTCTAATCTTTATCATCACGATATCAAGATAATTGCATTACATCGTCAAATCTGCAAAAGTTTTATTTTTGCAAGAATGAGCACGACGGCTCAGCAAGAACTAACAGTTTTCACATTTCATGCTTCACGTAAAATATAAGTTTACATTTTATTTATGCATCATGATTCACATACTATGCATCTTGCTCATGCATTATAAGTCTTATGCAATTCATCTATATATATATATGCATCATGCATCTCATAGCATACCTCATGCATCTCACATTGTATATTCACAATACTTCAAGTTTCATATAGAACAATATAGTCACATAATTTCACATTGTGCACACTTTAATCATGCTCGCATATAATCCACATAATAGTGAAGGATTTAGTAATCAAGTCATGTATATCAATGCATTTAAACAAGTCAACAAGTTACTGAAAGAACTTGCCTTAAAGCGCTCCTTGACAAATTATGATGGCTCGTCCTTCAACATCCTACACAATTTATTTAATAAATAAACACCAATTAGCCACTAAAAAGGCTTCATATAATGGTTTACATTATTAGTAATTCTTATCTCCTATTGTTCGCGCATTATATACAATTAACGCGATTAACACTAAAACATTTCTCGGCGTCGCGTCGTTTGAAAACGTTATGACCTTCATCATCATCAATCCTTATAGGCTTACAATAATCCTACTTCATATCTTATAATGTTCATTTCGTTTGACTCGAAACACTATTTAAGTTCATTAACACTTTACACGGCATTTCGATGTTTACACGCCACACGCCCGATTCGCCTCATTTGAATATGCTTAGCATGCTCATACATTGGGTTATAACACTCTATCATGTTTCATTATTATTAAAAACAAAATATTAAATAAGGTTATACACACTTGTTAAGGCGTTATGTCGTTTGAACGTCCGTACGCCACACTTACCTATTCGAACGCACAAGTGACACGTGATTGCGTACGCTTAGCACGCCCATTCGAATTGTCTATGTTAGGTTTTGTATATAACGCAAGCATGCAATCAAATTACATAAATAGGGCGGAAGCGCGATAAAATAGGATTTTAAAATTTTATACAAACCATCACCATGATCAATCTATGTGCTCAATTAACGATATAAACGAAAGAGAAAGAGAATAAGAATTATACCCTCGTAGATCAAAGCTTCCTCGGGTACAAGTTCAACTCCTAGTCCTTCGTGTTCTCCTCGAATTCCACCGATGATATTCCTTCCTTTGATCAACGTTAGCCACCCAAGCGTTTGGCCTCTAGAGGTGATCCACCAAGGAAGAATAGGTATTCAAGAAGTTGGGTGTTGGCAAAACCCTAGTTTCTATCTCTATAGAAATTGCAAGTACTCACCACAATCTAATGCAAGAGTGTGTAACCCTAATCTATGATAAAACTCCTCTTATTTATAGATGTAGGAATAACCCTTCCCTAAACTATTTAGGATTAGGGTTTCGATTATAATTAAACTCCTTTAATTAATTATGCTCCTAATCTAATTAGGAATTCATGGCAGAGTACTTCTATTAATTAATTCCCAATCCCTATTAGAAATTAAATAATAGTAATAGTAATAATAATAATAATAAGACTCCTCTTATTAATTTATATTTAATATTTCCAAAATATTAAATAATAAATATTAAGCTATTTAATTTATTTTATTTTCAGAGATTAAATTAAATACACTTAACTTATTATTATAATTATGCCATTTACTTCTTAAATAAATATTTTTCTTTTGTGGTGTGACCCTTTAGGTTCTCCATATTAAACCGGTTGTGAATAAATCAATTAGAACAATTCTAATCTTATTTAAATAAATAAATTAAACTATTTAATTAATTTAAATAAATAATATTTATTCTACAATAAGGGTAAGCCCCCTTAGCGATCAACGACTTTCCAGATAATATAGATTTTAACATTAATCACAAAAGAACCTTTCAGTGAATAGTTACCGTACAATTCAATCCTTCTACCATGCAATGTCCCAATTAAATATAAGACATGGATTTACTGTCAAGTCTTATTTTATTTAATTATATGTATTTCGATTCCCAAATGCACAACTCTAAATAATGCAAATTAGAAACTCCTTTGTAATTTCATTCTGCCTTGGCCAAGGACTACTGAGTTGTCATTTATCGAATCACATAGGACATTCACATCTTTTACTGTACGTGGTAGATTCTTTGGTGATCATTCACCTATCTCCATGCATAACTTATTATACCCCATCATACGCTTTGATATACACCAAAGGTCTTAAGGGACATGTCAAAGTATAACTCATCATACACAAGATACTATGATGATCTCAAGTCCAAGGATCACTTGTACTACTATCACTAGAGGAATTCCTATTGACAGGCGAGTAAAACTCCATTAGGTATTCCTTAGCGAGCCACGTTCAGTGAACTTATTCTCCAATAAGCACCTACATACTTGCTTTAGTGTCTCCACATAAATGATTATGAGATCAATCATCCTTTTCCCAAGAGCAAGCAACGTATGTACTAATCTATCCGGATTCACTAATCCCCTTTTCAGTAATCCATCGATTAGGAACAATTTTAGTTTGTAAGCTATCTTGAATTTAGATCTCATTAGCATGATCACCATCATGATTCTAAAAGCATTGCTCAAAACTATGGGTTTATCACATTTAATATAAAAGCACTATATAGATAATGTAAAATGCCTTTAGGAAAATCAATTCTTTTATTAATAAATGAATAAGATTACAAAGTATATGCTACATCATATCAAATATGATTGGCTTGTGTGCATACTACTTTCAATCTCCCACTTGCACTAAAGTCAATCGCCATGGTATCTAATACCCATCTTTTCTAAGTGACGATCAAATTGCTGTTGTGTTAAAGCTTTAGTAAATGGATCTGCAATGTTGTCTTGAGAGTCCACACGCTCCTGGGTGACATCTCCTCTTTCAATGATCTCTCTAATCAAATGAAACCACCGCAACACGTGTTTAGATTTCTGATGAGACCTGGGTTCCTTAGCCTGCGCAACAGCTCCGTTGTTGTCACAGAATAAAGGTACTGCTCCTCTAATGCTAGGAACCACTCCAGGTTCAGTTATAAACTTCTTCATCCAAACAGCTTGCTTTGCAGCTTCACTTGCAGCTATGTACTCTGCCTCTGTCACTGAATCAACAACTGTTTGCTGCTTGGAACTTTTCCAACTCACTGCGCCACCGTTTAAGGTAAACACGTACCCTGAAATGGATTTACTGTCATCTTGGTCCGTTTGAAAACTTGAGTCTGTATAGCCCTCTAGTTTCAATTCAGACCCACCGTAGACAAGAAATACATCCTTAGTTCTTCTCAAGTACTTTAGGATGTTTTTCACTGCCTTCTAGTGCTCTTCTCCTGGATTCGACTGATATCTGCTTGTTACACTAAGTGCATGAGCGACATCTGGTCTAGTACATATCATACCGTACATGATAGATCCTATTACGGAAGCATAAGGAATCTTACTCATACGGTCTCTCTCCTCAGGTGTCTTTGGGGCCTGTTTCTTGGAGAGATGTATTCCATGGCTCATCGGCATGAGACCTCTCTTGGAATGTTCCATGCTAAACTTCTTTAGCATCGAGTCAATGTACTTTCCTTGGGTCAAGCCTATCATCCTTTTAGATCTATCTCTATATATCTTTATCCCCAAAATATAGGATGCCTCACCCAAGTCCTTCATGGAGAAGTGTTTAGATAACCAAATTTTGATCGACTGTAGCATAGGAACATCATTCCCTATTAGTAATATATCATCAACATATAATACAAGGAATGAAACAGCGCTCCCACTAACCTTCTTGTACACACAAGGTTCATCCTCATTTTTGATAAAATCAAACCTTTTGATTATCTCATCAAAACGGATGTTCCATCTTCGAGAAGTTTGCTTCAATCCATAAATGGATCGTTGTAGCTTACAGACTTGGTTTGTTCCAACCGTCGAAACAAAACCCTCTGGTTGTATCATATATACATTCTCCTCAAGCTCTCCATTGAGGAAGGCCGTTTTCACATCCATTTGCTAGATCTCATAGTCATAATAAGCTACAATTGCAAGCAAAATCCGAATGGACTTGAGCATTGCTACTGGTGAGAAGGTTTCATCATAGTCAACTCCTTGCCTTTGTTTGAAACCTTTTGCAACCAGTCGGGCCTTATAGGTCTCTACCTTGCCATCTGCTCCAGTCTTTCTCTTAAAAGACCTATTTACACCTAATAGGCTTAATGCCCTCAGGTGGTAAAACCAAAGTCCATACATGGTTTTCATACATGGAGTCCATCTCGGATTTCATGGCTTCTAGCCATTTCTCTGAGACTTCACTACTGATAGCCTCTTCGTAAGTCAATGGATCATCATCATCTATGATGCGTACCTCATCATCATCCTCTATGATGAATCCACACCTATCAAGTATCTTCGGTACTCTTCCAGATTTACGAATAGGTAGTGGTACAATAGGTTCTTCTACTTGGTTAGGTACCTGACTTTGATCCGTAGTATTTTGTGGTTCTTGAACTTCTTTAAGATATACCTTACTCCCACTGACCCCTTCAAGGATAAACTCCTTTTCCAAGAAGGCAGCGTGTTTCGCAACAAACACCTTTTGATCAGTAGGATGATAGAAATAATACCCTGATGTTTCTTTAGGGTATCCCACGAATCTACATTTGTCGGATCTAGTCTTCAGCTTATCATGCTCAAACCTTTTGACATAAGCTGGACAACCCCAAGTCTTAACATGCTTAAGATTTGGTTTTCTCCCTGTCCATATCTCATATGGAGTCTTTGGGACGGATTTGGTAGGTACCTTGTTAAGTAGGTATGTAGCCGATTCTAGGGCATAACCCCAGAAGGATACTTGAAGGTTGGTAAAACTCATCATGGAACGAACCATGTCCAACAATGTTCGATTTCTCCTTTCAGATACACCATTCAACTGTGGCGTCCCTGGTGGAGTCCATTGTGAGATTATACCATTTTCTTTGAGACAATTGAGAAACTCATTGGTCAAGTATTCCCCTCCTCGATCTGATCGAAGAATCTTAATACTCTTACCAGTTTGTTTCTCTACTTCACTTCTGAATTCTTTGAACTTTTCAAACGATTCAGATTTGTATTTCATTAAATACACATATCCAAATCTAGAATGATTATCAGTGAAAGTAATAAAATAAGTATACCCTCCTCGTGCATTCGTTATCATAGGTCCACATATGTCTGTGTGTACCAACGCTAACAACTCTGTAACTCTTTCTCCTTTTCCACTAAAAAGAGATTTAGTCATTTTACCCATGAGATAAGATTCACAAGTTGGATATAATTCATAAACAGATAGCTCTAAAAACCCATCTTTATGCAACTTGGATAATCTTGTTTCATTGATATGACCAAGTCTACAGTGCCACATAAAGGTATAATTAACATCATCTCTTTTTCTTTTCTTAGTTTGTTCAATTTGAAGTTTATTTTCATGCAAGTCAAGTATATAAAGTCCATTCAGTAAGTTCCCAACACCATATAAAACATTTTTATTATAAATAGAACAACTGTTGTTCTTTATTATAATATCAAAACCATTCATATCCAATACAGAAATTGAAATAATGTTTTTAATGAGTGTCGGAACATAATAACAATTATTTAAACTAATGAACTTGCCCGAAGGCAGTGCTAAACAATAAGTCCCTACAGCTAATGCAGTAACCTTTGCTCCATTTCCCACTCGTAGGACGACTTCATCCTTGTTCAACTTTCTACTTCTGCTTAGTCCCTGCATATTATTACATATGTGAGAACTACAGCCGGTATCCAATACCCAAGTAAAATTTTGACTTTCAGAAAAATTAATTTCAATCATGAACAAACCTAGATCGGAAGTCGAAGCTTCTCCAAGCTTCTTTTGGTCTGCAAGATACTCCTTGCAGTTCCTCTTCTAGTGTCCCGGCTTATTGCAATGGTAACAAATTCCTTTTCTATCTGGATCAGGTTTCTTTTTATCCTTTCTCTTCGCCTTGCCCTTAGCCTTCTTGTTTTTCTTCTTTTCAAAAGATACCTTGGGTCTCTTCCATTTCTTGGAAGAATCATCCACTAGTAAGACTTGGTTCTTGTTGGATGAGAAGTGACCTTCAGCAGTTTTCAGCATGTTAAGTAACTCAGGCAAGCTGACGTCCAACTTATTCTTGTGAAAATTCACAACAAATTATGAGAAAGTGTCCGGGAGTGATTGCAAAATCAAATCGTGGCTTAACTCCTCATCCATCACGAACCCAAGCTGTCCAAGTTGTTCAATCAGATTGATTATCTTTAGGACATGAGTCTCAACAGCAGTGCCCTCGGTCATACAAGATCGGAAGAGCTCCTTAGATATCTGATATCTAGCAATCCTACTTTGCTCACCATACAACTCTTTGAGGTGCAGCAATATAGTAGGAGCATCCATAGTTTCATGCTGATGTTGAAGCTCGTTACTCAAAGATGCGAGCATGATGCATTGAGCCAAGGTTGCATCATCTTGCCACTTTCTGAAAGTAGCAATTTCTACCTCAGAGGTTATTTCTGCAAAACTTGCAGGAACTGGCGAATTTAAGACATAAGAAATCTTTTCAGCGGTGAGAACAATTCTCAGATTCCTTAATTAGTCCGTGTAATTCGGTCCGGTCAGTTTGTTAGCATCAAGTATGCTACGCAGTGATAGTGAGTTTGACATTTTTAAATTCTGCATATGAAATAGACAACATTTTAGCATACATTCATTTAATTAATTACCAAAATAAATTAGGTCTTTATTTTAAATTGGTATCTCTAACTTTTTCATCAAACTATATTACCCTCATTATATAGTTCGACAATTCTAATTAAAGATTTGCTAGTGAGACTAAGGATCCCATTTCAAATGTATATAGCCTTGTGGTGACACAATAAACGATATATAAATAAATAGGTAGACAACTATTGTCAATTACATCACTATGTAACTCCTTTTAGTTTGCCTCTTAGATTATTTTGATCAAGTGGTGACACATCCGAATCAAAATTATCCAAGTTAAGTCCAACCTAGCACTTCTATATATTCGAAAGAAAAACACTGTCCTTGTGGTGACACAACAAAACATCATCGTTCAGTCTATTTATAAGCATCAAATGTGATAAAGCAACATCTTAAATATTTAATACTTGCCTTGTGGTGACACAACAAACTCATATTAAACATTTAATGCTCTATTGCTTTACCATGCTAGAAGGCGACGTTCGATATTCCAAATATCTTTGAACGTTTAGGACTTAATATAATATCTTTTTTGGGGTTTATTATTATTAGTCTTATCTTGTTTAGCGCGCATGCACATATATATATAAAATATGCATCATATTATTTAACATGCGAAGCATGTTGGATAATATATAATATATATATATAGTAACCATGCACATATAGAATATTATATTCTACCCGGATTGATTATGGACTTTTATTCTAGTTTGGTTTACTAGAGTCACCAAGTGAACCAAAAGGTCAAACCTAGGGTGCAAGAATTAAATTTAAATATAACTATTACATTTAAACCCAGGCTCCAATACAAACGGGTCTTCAAGCGCTCCTTGCTCCTTTATCTCCAATTCTTCAAAATTAATTCTAACTAGTCCTATTACATAAACTATTTACAATAAATAGAAACTTTGATCAGCAGTCAAGGGGAAGTACATAGGAGGGAGATAGAATTTACATTAAAAAAAAATTAGAGAAGACGAGGTACGCAGACCTCATTTATAAAAAACCCATACATTCAAACATCCACTAAAATAAATCCAATCACACATTGGTCTAGTCCATATTCAATCCCTATTTATTATCATACATATCTCTATATGTATCAATAAATAACATTCATCTCATGAATAATAAAACCATTCCATATATGCATTAATATCAATTAATGGGCAAAAGTTTTGCTAATATTTAGTTTTGAAACAAAATAAACTCTTTTATTTTAATCAAAAACCAAATCCAAATTAAACTCCTTTAATTTTAGCAATCTGAAATCCTATTCCAGATAAAATAAATATCTTTATTTTAAACTTATATCAATTAAATAAACCATTTATTTCAATTGAAGAAAAAATATTTTTTCGGATTCTGCTGTCCGGCGCAGCTGCGCCCAAAATGAACTGGGAAACGGCGCAGCTGCGCTGAACCCCAGAAATGCCTTTCTGAGTTTGGGCGCAGCTGCGCTTCAGAATGAACTGGAGTCGGCGCAGCTGTGCCGCGTAGCAGATCCAGAAAAACGAATTCTGCCCAAAAATTTCGATCCAATCGCATACCATACACACATGGAATCATCTAAATCGATAATTAGCACAAGATAAGGCTCTGATACCACTGTTAGGTTTTGTATATAACGCAAGCATGCAATCAAATTACATAAATAGGGTGAAAACGCGATAAAATTGGATTTTAAAATTTTATACAAACCATCACCATGATCAATCTATGTGCTCAATTAACGATATAAACGAAAGAGAAAGAGAATAAGAATTATACCCTCGTAGATCAAAGCTTCCTCGGGTACAAGTTCAACTCCTAGTCCTTCGTGTTCTCCTCGAATTCCACCGATGAGATTCCTTCCTTTGATCAACGTTAGCCACCCAAGCGTTTGGCCTCTAGAGGTGATCCACCAAGGAAGAATAGGTATTCAAGAAGTTGGGTGTTGGCAAAACCCTAGTTTCTATCTCTATAGAAATTGCAAGTACTCACCACAATCTAATGCAAGAGTGTGTAATCTTAATCTATGATAAGACTCCTCTTATTTATAGATGTAGGAATAACCCTTCCCTAAACTATTTAGGATTAGGGTTTCGATTATAATTAAACTCCTTTAATTAATTATGCTCCTAATCCAATTAGGAATTCATGGGAGAGTACTTCTATTAATTAATTCACAATCCCTATTAGAAATTAAATAATAGTAATAGTAATAATTATAATAATACTCCTCTTATTAATTTATATTTAAAATTTCTAAAATATTAAATAATAAATATTAAGCTATTTAATTTATTCTATCTCCATAAATTAAATTAAATACATTTAACTTATTATTACAATTATGACATTTACTTCTTAAATAAATATTTTCCTTTTGCGGTGTGACCCTTTAGGTTCTCCATATTAAACCGGTTGTGAATAAATCAATTAGAACAATTCTAATCTTATTTAAATAAATAAATTAAACTATTTAATTTATTTAAATAAATAATATTTATTCTACAATAAGGGTAAGCCCCCTTAGCGATCAACGACTTTCCAAATAATATAGATTTCAACATTAATCACAAAATAACCTTTCAGTGAATAGTTACCGTACAATTCAATCCTTCTACCATACAATGTCCCAATTAAATATAAGACATGGATTTACTGTCAAGTCTTATTTTATTTAATTATATGTATTTCAATTCCCAAAAGCACAACTCTAAATAATGCAAATTAGAAACTCCTTTCTAATTTCATTCTGGCTTGACCAAGGACTACTGAGTTGTCATTTATCGAATCACATAGGACATTCACATCTTTTATAGACGTGGTAGATTCTTTGTTGATCATTCACCTATCTCCATGCATAACTTATTATACCCAATCATACCCTTTGATATACCCCAAAGGTCTTATGGGACATGTCAAAGTATAACTCATCATACACAAGATACTATGATGATCTCAAGTCCAAGGATCACTTGTACTACTATCACTAGAGGAATTCCTATTGACAGGCGAGTAAACCTCCATTAGGTATTCCTTAGCGAGCCACGTTCAATGAACTTATTCTCCAATAAGCACCTATATACTTGCTTTAGTGTCTCCACACAAATGATTATGAGATCAATCATCATCTTCCCAAGAGCAAGCAACGTATGTACTAATCTATCCAGATTCACTAATCCCCTTTTTAGTAATCCATCGATTAGGAACAATTTTAGTTTGTGAGCTATCTTGAATTTAGATCTCATTAGCATGATCACCATCATGATTCTAAAACCATTGCTCAAAACTATGGGTTTATCACATTTAATATAACAGCACTATGTAGATAATGTAAAATGCCTTTAAGAAAATCAATTCTTTTATTAATAAATGAATAAGATTACAAAGTATATGCTACATCATATAAAATATGATTGGCTTGTGTACATACTACTTTCAGTCTAATACCCAATGGTTAATGTTAAGTATTATTATAAATCATAATAATCATGTTTTAGAACTTAGAACATCATTTAACATTGTCGGGAGCATTATACATTGCATACGCGCATGACCGACGCCTACCGTTTGCACAATAGCCCTAAAACGGTCAATTTCAATATTTCTCCATTTGATAAAATTTCAATTCTAATTAATGTAAATTGTAGGTCTATTTCTAAGTTTTCCGGATCATCTTGAATCGCCCTAATCCGAGTCCGTATGAGAAAGTTATGGCCATTTTCCCAACGGACGTCGAAGCTGAGTAGGGCAGCGCGCGCGCGCGGGGGACCTTGGTGTGGGCGCGCGGGTGGCCTGATGGCCCTTGCCAGACATCGTGATTTTGACCCTTCTTCACTCCAAACCTCATAACTTCTTCTCTATACCTTCAAATTGGTCCGTTTCGAACTTTATGGACTCCTAAGACATAGAACTACAACATATCAAAAATTCAGAGCTACCCATTAACATTAACATGGACAAATCTTAGGTGAAAGTATCAACTCATGCTCTGTTTTGAATGTTCTAAGTGTTCTTCACTAAAATCATCACCAAATCTTCATTTTTACACCTTTTTGCTCGATTCCAGCTGGGTTAACTTTGTAACCCTTGGAACTACAACATCATAACAATAAATAAATTATACAAATATAAAATCATAGGTACAAAGTCCTCTAAATTCGTCCCAAGGTCCATGTTCTTGTTCAAAAGTTTATTGTTCTTGCTCCACTAAGCCAAGGTAAGGATTTGTTTACATTTTTGTTCCACTTTGATGTTTTTAACGGTTTATATAGTCTCTTAACAACATTTACAAACCATCACAAGCAACAACAAAAATAGAAAATATCCAGAAAAATCATTCGTGAGCTTACAAGTTCTAAAAACATAAAACTTGGAAATCTAACCAAAAATCAATGGAAAATGGTTTGAGATGAAGGTTTACCTCTGTAAATCCTTCCTAGATGATGAGGAGGCTAGCTAGGCTTGGTTTTCTTGAGTCCTTATTCTTGCTTCTTCCTCACTCGTACTCCTTCTTTCTTCTTCTTCTCTCTTTCCCTGAACTATCATTTTTCTTTCTTCTTTAGAATGGTGAATGCTTGATAAAGAAGATGAAGATGGAGTTATGTGAGCTTAGGAGATGTTTACCTATTTACTTCTCCTTATTGTTGCTAAATAGCGTGGTTAGAGCATGAAGATTTCCCTTCTTTTTCCTTAGCTCCCACCTGGACACTCTCTCTTCCTCTAGCTTGTTTCTTCCTCCCAAACTCGTTCTCTCTCTATTAGCTCTCTCCTTCTTAGAAATTCTACAGAATTAAAAATGGAGAGTAGATGAATGAGTTGTTTGGGTCTTCTAGGTGCCTTGGAAGAGATGAGAGGAATATTAGGGAGCTCAAGACATTTGTCTAGGTGGGAAGAATAAATGTTTGGCATGTTTGTGCTTGGGAAATGAATCTCCCAACCCTTGGTCTCCTCTCCTTTTCCCAACTGCGACACCTCTCTCTTCTTTACACCAAATGCTGATTTTTGTGTCCATATCCCACATGGGTCAAGTCTTGGGTCATGGGTTTGGGTCACCCTTAAATTCACTTGGGCTTCTAATTAAATCGCCAATAACTCCAAATAAAATTCTAACACTTGAAAAAATTATCTAATCGCATACACGCCTTAACGAAGTACTACACATCGAAAGAAAAGACATAACAATATCTGGCGTGAATAGTGCCTTGGTAAATGTGTGGCGCTCCCAAATCCGGGTACTTGAAACCCGTACTTGGTGCATCACGATATCATTTCTTTAAGCTGTTTAATATATTACAAACTTAATATTTATATCAGAGTTGTCTATTCTCCAGGTATGGTAACCTTTAATTACATTCTTTACATGTTACATAATATATATGTTCACAATACAAGAGACTGATTATTACAAATAACACTATACAATTTATTCCTTCAGCTTTCCCTTTTCCTTGTCCTTGCCAGAGCCTTCTGGTCGATCACACTTAGCTGAAAACATTTAAGTCAAAGCAAGAATGAACATTCAATTGCTCAACAAGTAATAACAATTATAATAATACGCTGAAGAAGTAAATGTTTTCTTTGAGGACTACTTCTACCACGAATCAATAGTGGTGAAGTCATTTGAAACTATTCTTAACAACATATCAAATTATTTTAAGATTTCTTTAAATGACCAAACAATAAGTCATTTCAAGTAACAAGAATTTTCTTGAATTTCATGTTGAGTAATACATTAAGAATGAAAGAGTTAAAATTCTTTCGAAGATTCAATAATATTCAATTGATTATGAAGGATTAGCAATTCTGCGGTAATATTCAATACATAGGGTTATTCCCAGATTTCATGCTGAGTGATCACAAATGGAACAAGAACTACTAGAGGAATCATCAGTTATTTTATTACTGACTACCTCAAGAGTAAAAGTTAGCTATAAAAACTAATCTTTACTCTTCTGCAAGTACGTAAGGGGATCAGCCTCATTATACTCGAGATTATGCATAATTCTCAAACATAGCGCGCGGTCGGGCTACCGACAATAAAGTTTCTCCTGATTTATTTTTCAAGGTTGTTCATCTCAGTCTTATATCATGAGTTCGTACCACATCAATATGGTTTGGGTTGCATTCAAAAAAATACTTTGAGTTCAACATATTATAACAATTTTGATCTAGCCGAATCAAATGGCATATATCTTTAATAACGAATTAGTTCCAATAATAGAACGTTTCATGTGATATCAATTTAATATTAGTATACCCGAAAACAATTAGCTAAGACATGGCTAATAGATAGTTCATAAATAAAGAACTCTAATTACTGTTCAACAATATTTTCCGAATTAGGTCTAGCTGGTCAAGTAGCTTAGACAATCTTTAGACTAGGTATACATACCGAAATTTAATAGTATGTATCAGAACTTGTCAACGAATTTCGAATTCAAGGGTAATTGATAATGTACAATAGTTCATACAAGAGGGGACACTTGCATAACCGAACTTAGAATAAAAAATTTCAATATGAGTCATAACAATTTAGTAATGAGATACTTTTAACAATGAACGAATCGAAGAAAATTCAAATTTATAATAATTATAACAATTTGTACAAGTGAGGACACTTGCACAAAGAACATAACAATTTTGATTATAAATGCACCACATGAGACAATATCGAGATATTTGGAATCAATAGATTGCTTGAATAAATTTTAAGAATACTTGCATAACATATGGATCCATTAGATAAAGTAAATGCAAGGGTTAAGATAATTTCTCAATAAGAAAGAGTTCAGATACTTGCACAGTAAAGAAAGAGTTCAGATATTTGCATAACATATGGATCCAATTCATAATGTAAATGAAAAGGATGGAATAGTTGCTCAATAATAGATTGAGTTAAAAGCTTGCATAAACTGAATCCATTTCGTAAAGTAAATGAAAAGGATAGGTTACTTGCATACATGAATAACAAAGATCATTATGCATATGAATAATTAACAATAATTATTCACGAGCATGCTTTGAAATTGATAACTCATGTTGAGTTAGGAACTAGTATAACATATACATGTTTGCACAAAATAAAAGTAGTGCGTAAGGTTTAGATACTTGCTTTGGTCGTTGACTACTGCTACGCAATTTAATTTAACTTCTTTTGAAAGACCTATCAGTTATAAGATTGATCTTTCAGTCAGCCAATCATATTATACCTTATAATATCACTTCCTTATAAGTAAATTATCTAACATGCAACCACATAATCAAATATTAGATAACACATTAACACCATACATATTCAATTCTAAAGTTAGCACACATCGAGTCTTTAACAGTGTTCAATATAGTATGCTGAGTGGTTTCCCACAAACAACAGAATATAATTATTATTTAAATACACCTCTAAACAACATAAATCAACTAATGCGGAATAAAATAAACATATGTTGTTCATTACAAAAGGTTCACTACGGTCCCAAGGTCTAAAATCTTAAATAAAATACATCGCAGAATACCATAATAATACAAAATGATTCCACGAATTACATAACAGGATAGTACATATAACAATTCCTTAAGCTTTCCTTTGCCTTTGTCCGCTTTGGAACTCCGCGACTTAGCTGCAATAGGTTCATGATATAGCAAGTGTGAGCAACTACTTTGCTCAGCAAGTTTAAAAGCAAGAATGAAGATATATCATGAATGGATAAGAATAATAGTTGCACAGATCAACAATTTATGAACATTGATAAAATAGCTGAAATGACATAATCAAAGTCCAAATGAAACAATGCATAATGATTATTTACTGCTGAGTGGTCCAACCGACCATGAATTTTTGGCCAAAGAGTCAATCATTCAACTAACTCTTTTAAAACCTGGCCCCGTCAGTTGTACTCGATGGGATCAGCCTCTTGCACACCATGTATATGCATAATATTTAACTCTGACTGCATCGAATAACCGACACATTATAATCCCCTAATAAGGGTTGCTCTCTCAGTCCAAGAATCCGTACCAACTACTCGTTTGGATAGCTTTTAAAATAATAACATGTACATGTCTGGCCGAAACGAATGGCGTAGACTATCAACTTAAACAGTTCATGAATGATGAACTTAAACGTTTCACAATCCAACAACAGATAATGAATTCAAATGCATAAGCTGCGAATACCAATAATTATCTTGGAGGTGGAGTAATTGAAAATAATTAATCAACTAATATGATTCAAAAGTAATAACTCCATTTGAGTCATGATACTTGTAACAATATACAATACCTGTATAAAATATGAAACTTGCTCAAAATATAATTCGAGTAAGGTTAGGGAAACTTGCCCAACACAAGGGTTAGACAAGCGTTAGGAAACTTGCATTCAATATGTAGAAAAAATGAAGTTAGGGAACTTACCTGAAGCGCTGCTACAATATTACAACACACGCTCCTTTATATCCTACACAATTAGATACATATTCACATACAATTAGTCACATACCGGATATCAAATATTTGTTTATACAACTCTATAATGTCTCATTCATATAAGAAACAAAATATTAAACAAGGTTATACCCACTAGTTACGGCGTTACGACGCTTGCACGTCTATACGCCAAACTTGCCTATTCGAATGCCCAAGCGACACGCAATTGCGTACGCCTAACACGCTCATTCAATTTATCTAATACTCATTGGCTAATCCTAAGTATCATTATAATTCATAACATTCATGTTTTAGGACTTAGAACAATGTCTTTTATTGTCAGAAGCATTACACGATGCCCACACGCATGACCGACCTCTTCTGTTTGCACAACAGCCCTAAAAACGGTCAATTTTAAAATTTTCCAGCTAATAAATTTCAATTCTAATTAATGGATGTTGTAGCTCTATCTCTAAGCTTTTCAGATCATCTTGAATCGCCCAAATCCGAGTTCGTATGAGAAAGTTATGGCCATTTTCCCAACGGACGTCGAAGCTGAGTCGGGCAGCGCACACACGGGCGGGCGGCACCAGGCGCACGGCGTGCGGCAGCGCGCCGCACGCAGGCGCACGGGAGGTGGGTGCGGGCGCACAAGCGGCCTGCTGGGCATGTCAGACATCGTGATTTTCACCCTCCTTCACTCCAATCCTCATAACTTCTTCTCTAGACCTTCAAATTGGTCCATTCCGGACTCTATGGACTCCTAAGACATAGAGCTACAACATTAAAAATTCAGAGTTATCCATTAACATTAACATGGCCGAATCCTAGGCCAAAGTATCAACTCATGCTCTGTTTTGCATGTTCTAAGTGTTCTTCACTAAAATTATCACCAAATCTTCGTTTTTACATCTTTTTACTCGATTCCAGTTGGGTTAACTTTGTAACCCTTGGAACTACAATATAATAACAACAAATAAACATAACAAGCAAGGAATCATAGCTACAAAATCCTCTAAATTCGTCCAACAGTCCATATTCATGTCCAAAGTCCATTGTTCTTCATGTTCTTCATCCTCCTAAGCATAGGTACGGATTTATTGCATTTTTGTTCCACTTTGATGTTATTAATAGCTTACATATCCTCTTAACAACATTTACAAACATTCAACACAAACAAAAACAACAAGGATCGCTAGAAAGTCCATCCACAAGCTCAAGAGCTCAAAAACTAAGAAAACTTGAAAAACTTAACAAGAAATCGAATGGAATAGATTTGATTGTTGTTTACCTCTGTAAATCCTTCCTAAATGATTAAGAAGATAGCTAGGCTTTCTTGGCTTAAGTTCTCCTTGCTTGGGTGTTGTCCTTCTTTCACCTATGCCTTCTTCTTCTTCCTCCTTCCTTTTTCCGGCAACCTTCTTCTTTTCCGGCGAGTTCTCTCTCTCTCTCTCTCTCTCTCTGCAGAATCTGAAATGGGTTTGAAGGAGGAGCTGATGGATTGCAAGAGAGAAATGAAATGGTTGAATTATTTGGGAGAAGTGGAGTGAATTAGGGAGAAGTGGGAGAAAAATGGGAGTGGCTCAAGGTGGCCAAATTTTTTTTTAAGTTTTCCAACAAATACTCCCCCATGCTCTCATTTGATTGGTCAAATGTGGTTGGGTGGTTCCCACTTGGAGTAACAAGCTAAAATAAATACCCAAATACACAAAAATATATCCGAAAACTCCCACTTTTGTACCAAAATTGGAAAATAACTCTACCCAAAATTAAAATGGGTACTCCCATAATTATTGGGATGGGTAAAAAAAATAATAATTATGGGATTTGTCCAAATATTCGGAACACCCATCAATGCATTTCGGATACGGATAAAATCACGTATCAGTTCAAATAAAATTTCCGACACTTGGAAAAATTATTTGTACACATACACGTATTTATGAAATTTATTAACATCGAAAAAGACACAAAAATATCTGGCACGAATAGTGCCTCGGGAAACGTGCCTCGTGAATAGTGATTTAGCGACGCTACGCGGAATCAATTATTCACTTAAACAAAACTATAACACATAAAATTTCATACCTTCACATAATCTAGATTGTCACACTACCTTTAAACACGTAACACAAATAT
The DNA here is from genome assembly GCA_034770075.1 of Aralia elata. NCBI lineage: Eukaryota > Viridiplantae > Streptophyta > Magnoliopsida > Apiales > Araliaceae > Aralia > Aralia elata. The sequence goes on from CM068384.1 coordinate 77,004,220, forward strand.
AATATTAATAAAATATAATATATTCACTAATATTCAAAAATTCGAATTACAAGGAAATTTTAGAATTCCCGGTCGTTACACCCATAACATATTGGGATGCATAAAAATAATTAATATGAAGTTTGTCCAAATATTCGGAACAACCATATAATACATTTCGGATATCGAATGAAACACGAGTGGGGCTTAAATAAAAATCCGACACTTGGAAAAATTATCTCTTCGCACACGTGTATTACTGAAATTTATTAAGGTCGAAAAGACGCCAAAATATTATGGCGTGAATAGTGCCTCGGTAAACGTGTCCCATGAACAGTGATTTTGTAGTTTCTCACAAAATCATATATTCACTCCAACGATATAACAACACGTAAAAATTCATGCATACATATATTCTAGGTATTAACACAACCTTTAAACACATAACACATAATAATATAAATAAAAATAAAAATTCATTTTATCCACACATAAAATCGGGTTACAAGGAAATTCAAAATTCCCGATCGTTACATTCTCCCCTCCTTATAAGGATTCTATCCCCAGAATCACAATACAAGGTTAAGCAAAAAGTTGAGGGTAATTCTCCTTCATCTTATCTTCTAATTTCCACGTAGCCTCCTCAGCATTGTGGTTTCGCCAAACTACTTTTACAAAAGGTATAACCTTATTTCTTAATACTTGTTCTTTCCTATCAATTATCTGAATATGAATTTCTTTGTACGTAAGATCCTTCTCTGTTTGAACAGGCTCATAGGATATCACGTGCTTATAATCAGGCTTGTATGGTTGTAACACTGAGATGTGGAACACGTTGTGGATATGCTCCAGTTCGGGAGGCAAGTCTACCTCGTACGCCACTTCACCCACTCTTCTCAACATTTCGAACGGTCCTACGAACCTCGGGCTTAACTTTTCCTTCTACCCAAAACGTATTTTCCCTTTCTAGGGAGATACCTTCAGAAACACGTAGCTGCCGACGTCGAAGTCTCTTGTCTGGCGATGTTGATCTGGATACTTCTTTTGTCGGTCTTGGGCTATAACTAATCTTGCCCTGATCACTGTGATCACTTCTGTTGTCTGTTGCACCAATTCTGGTCCTAACAGTCATCATTCGCCAACCTCATCCCAACTTAATGGTGTCCTGCACTTCCTTCCGTAGAGGGCTTCATATGGCAGCATACCGATACTTGCATGATAGCTGTTATTGTAAGCGAATTCCACAAGTGGTAAGTGGTCATCCCAATTCCCCTTGAAATTCATCACACAAGCTCTCAACATGTCTTCTAGTGTCTGAATTGTTCGTTCACTTTGTCCGTCAGTTTGAGGTTGGTAAGCAGTACTTAGTCGCAACTGTGTTCCCATCCTTTCTTGCAAGCTCTTCCAAAAATTTGAGGTGTAGCGTGGATCTCGATCTAAGACAATTGACACGGGCACTCCATGACGCGAAACAATTTCCTTTATATACAACTTGGCTAATTGGTCCAAATTAAATTGGATCTTTATCGGTAGAAAGTGTGCTGATTTCGTCAATCGATCTACGATAACCCAAATGGCATCATAACCCTTTTGTGTAACTAGAAGTCCTACCACGAAGCCCATAGTGATATGCTCCCATTTTCATTCTAGTATCTTCAATGGTTGAAGTCGTCCACTCGGTCCTTGATGCTCTACTTTGACTCGTTGACAGGTGAGACACTTACTGACACACTCTGCCACCTCCCGCTTCAAATTTGGCCACCAAAAGTGCTGACGAAGGTCCCTTTACATTTTTGTGCTTCCCAGGTGAACAGAATATGGTGAATTATTTGCCTCATACAAGATTTCCTCTCTTAGTTCGGTCACAGCTGGCACCCACACATGTCCTTCGAATCTCAAGATACCATCTTTATCCAATCTGAACTTTTCTTCATCATTTTCTGCTACTCTCTTCTTTATCTTTTCACATTCCTCATCATCTCCCTGCGCCTCCTTCACTTGGTCTAGCAACATCGGACGAGCTTCCATTAAGAATAACTGCTCTGCTGTTCCTTTTGGAATTTTCACTTCTATCTCCAGCCGCGTCATTTCCTCCATTAGCTCCTCCTGTGTTGTCAACCTGAACAAGCTCTCCCTTCCCTTTCTACTCAATGCATCTGCTACTACGTTTGCCTTCCCCGGGTGATAAAGATTTTCACAGTCGTAATCTTTGATTAGTTCCAACCACCTCCTTTGTCGCATATTGAGCTCCTTTTGTGTGAAGATATATTTCAGACTTTTGTGGTCCGTATATATCTCACATTTCTCCCCATAAAGATAGTGTCTCCAAATCTTCAATATAAAAACTACCGCGGCTAACTCCAAGTCATGGGTAGGGTATCGCTTTTCATAGTCCTTCAATTGACGCGACGCATGCGCAATTACCTTGCTATGCTGCATTAGAACATAACCAAGGCCTCGGTGCGACGCATCACTATATATTACAAAACCACCTGTATCATCCGATAGAGATAACACAGGCGCCTCGCTCAATCTCTTCTTCAACTCCTTGAAACTTTCTTCGCACTTTTCCGTCCAAACAAACTTCACAGTCTTCCTCGTTAAATTGGTCAACAAGGTCGCTATCTTGGAAAAATCTTGGAAAAATCTTCGATAGTACCCAGCTAGCCCTAACAAACTCCGCACCTCAGTCGGCGTCCAGGGAGATACCTTCAAAAACACAAAGCTGCCAACTTCAAAGTCTCGCTTCTGACGATGCAAACCGGCGTATTTCTTCTGTCGGTCCTGAGCTGCTACCAATCGAGCTCTTATCACTTTGATGACATCCATAGTCTGCTGTACCAATTCAGGTCCCAGCATTCTCCGTTCACCGACTTCGTCCCAACACAAAGGTGTTCGGCACTTCTTTCCGTATAATGCTTCATATGGCGGCATGCCAATACTTGCATGATAACTGTTAGTATAGGCAAACTCCACCAATGTTAGGTGATCATCCCAGCTACCTTTAAAATCCATCACACATGCTCTAAGCATATCCTCAAGCATCTAAATCGTTCGTTCGCTTTGCCCATCCGTTTGAGAATGATACGTCGTACTCAACCTCAACAAAGTTCCCAATCTTTCTTGCAAGCTCTTCCAGAAATTTGACGTGAAACGTGGATCTCTGTCAGATACAATAGATACCGGTACTCCATGTCGTGACACAATCTCTTTCACATATAACTTTGCTAGCTGCTCCAAATTGTACCTTATCTTGATCGGTAGAAAATGTGCAGATTTAGTTAAACGATCCACGATCACCTAGATCACGTCGTAATCCTTTTCAGTTGGTGGAAGCCCCATCACAAAATCCATCGTGATATGCTCCCACTTCCACTCCGGAATTTCCAGCGGTTGTAGCAGTCCGCCCGGTTTCTGATGTCCAACACATTCTGCGACCTCCCTCTTCATGTTCGGCCACCAGAAATGTTGGCGCAAATCCTGATACATCTTGGTACTACCAGGGTGTATCGAATACTTTGTAGAATGAGCTTCCTGCAGAATCTCTTCTCTCAACTCCGGAACCATCGGTATCCAGATCCTTCCTTCAAACCTTAGAAGTCTCATGCTATCAGACTTGTACTTTAATTCCTCTCCTTATAAGATTCGCTTCTTTATGGCGGTACATTCATCATCCCTTTCTTGAGCGTCCTTTATCTTGTCTAATAAAGTTGGACCCGCCTCCACTACGAACAGTTTCTCGTCTGCATCTGTCGGATACTTGACTTCCAATTTCAGTCTTTCCATGTCCTTTATCAAATCTTCTTGAGATGTCAGCATTATCAACTTATCTCTGCCCTTCCTACTTAGAGCATCGGCTACTATATTGGCCTTACCGGGATGGTATAGAACCTCACAATCGTAGTCCTTGATCAACTCCAACCATCGCCTCTGCCTCATGTTTAGTTCCTTTTGAGTGAAAATATACTTCAGACTTTTGTGGTCTGTGTATAGCTCACACTTCTCCCCATACAGATAAAGCCTCCAAATCTTCAGAGCAAGCACCACTGCCGCTAGTTCCAGATCATGAGTCGGATATCCCTTCTCATAGTCTTTCAGTTGTCATGACGCATACGCATTGACCTTCCCATGCTGCATCAATACGCACCCAAGGCCTTTATATGATGCATCATTGTACACCACAAATCCCCCTGTATCATCTGGCAGTGCTAACACAAGTGCTTAACTAAGTTTCTTCTTCAACTCCAAGAAACTCTCTTCGCACTTATCCGCCCACTGAAACTTCACAGTCTTCCTTATCAAATTTGTCAACGGTGTCACTATCTTTGAAAAGTTCTGAATAAATCTTTGATAGTAACCTGCTAATCCCAAGAAACTTCGGATTTCTGTTGGCGTCTTCAGCTGTTCCCAGTTTATTACAGCTTCTACCTTCGCAGGATCCACTGATACACCATCCTTGTTAATCACGTGCCCCAAAAACTGCACCCTTTGTAGCCAAAATTCACACTTGGAAAACTTTGCATAAAGCTTCTCCCTTCTTAGTGTTTCCAGGGCTATTCTCAAATGCTCGACGTGTTCTTCCTCTATCTTTGAGTAGACTAGAATGTCATCTATGAAAACGACAATAAATTTATCTAGGTATTGCTTGAACACTCTATTCATCATGTCTATAAATGTTGCGGGCGCGTTTGTCAGCCCAAATGACATCACAAAAAACTCAAAGTGTCCATATCGAGTTTTGAATGCTGTCTTTGGTATGTCCTCCTGCCTTACCTTCAGTTGGTGATACCCCGTCCTCAAGTCAATCTTCGAAAAGTACTTCGCTCCCTTTAGTTAATCGAACAAGTCATCAATTCTAGGCAACAGATACTTATTCTTAATCGTGACTTTGTTCAACTCCCGATAGTCGATACAAAGCCTTAGTGGTCCGTCTTTCTTCTTCACGAACAGTACTAGCACTCCCCACGGAGATACACTCGGACGAATATATCCTTTATCTAGAAGCTCTTGCAGTTGAACCATCAGTTCCTTCATCTCCACCGGTGCTATCTTATACGGTGCCTTTGAGATCGGTGCGGTTCCCGGTACCAAGTCGATCACAAATTTCACTTCTATATCCGGCGGTAAACCCGGTAACTCATCTAGAAAAACATCTGGAAATTCTCTTACTACAAGTATCTGACCCAGCTCACCCTATACTCTTCGGGTATCAACCACGTGAGCCAAATAATCTATACAATCTTTTCTTAGCAATTTCTTCGCTTGCATCATCGTCAGGCAACAAGATTGTCTTGGCGATTTACTCCCATAGAATACAACCCTCGACTTATCTAGAGTCTTTAGGTGTATACATTTCTTTTGACAGTCAATCACAGCTACATGATTAGACAACCAATCCATCCCAAGAATCACATCAAGTTCTCCTAGTCGTATCGGAATTAAATCTACGCTCAGTTTATGCCCATTTATCTCAGCACAACAATTTCTATGGATGTGTTCTACACGAATAACTTCTTTATTAGCTACTTCCACATTCATTGGATTCTCTAATTTCTCACGAGTTAAATTTAACCGTTTAGCAAATTCATCTGACACAAATGAACAAGTAGCACCCGAACCAAATAATACATATGCACTGATATTGTTGATCAAAATAATACCTGACACCACGTCCTTCGACTCCACCGCATCCTGCACGGTCATGTTGAAAGTACGTGCCATTGGTCTGTTGGCTTGGCTAGTCTGTTGGCTTGGCTAGCTGGCCTTCTAATGCATAGCCTATTAACGTTGTTGTCCTTGTTGCCACTTGATGCATCCCCATTCTTTTTCGGACAATCCTTGATTTGATGATCTGATGCTCCACATGAGAAGCACCCCGCTTTCTTTCCTTTTGGGCATTGAGGAGCAAAGTGCCACTGTTGCCCACAGTTTAAACAAACTCCTTTTCCTTTCATGCACTCTCCGGAGTGATTCTTTCCACAATTATTACACTTATTACCCTTCTTAACCTCTCCTCCGGACTTGTTGCCCCCGGAAGATTGGTTATCACTCAATTTCCTTTTATTCGGGTTACTTCCCCCGCTGCTTCCTCCCTTACTTCCTTCGTGACCCTTCTTTTTGTCCTAATTGAACTTTCCTAGAGCCTCGTTGCCTCCTTCGGCGATGATTGCTCTTTCCAACAGCGTAGAAAATGTGTCAATCCTTAGAACTGCCACCCTACTGTACACCCATGGTTTCAGGACTAATTCAAATCTCCTTACCTTTTTAGCTTCGGTGTCTACCTGGTGGGGTACAAATCGGGCTAACTCATTGAATTTAGCTGCATACTCTACGACTGACATGCTCCCCTGCTTGAGCTCCAAAAACTTCACTTCCATGTTCTGCTTCATACTCTCCGGGAAATAGTTCTCGAAGAATAGCTCCTTAAAACGTTCCCATAGTATCACACCATCTCCAGCACGACTTTTGTTAGCCTTCCACCAATAGTTCACTTCACCCTTCATCATAAAAGTGGCGAACCCTGTCTTCTGTTCTTCGGCCACCCTTGCAACCTCAAACACTTTTTCTATTTCTTATATCCAGGTTTGGGCTTCAATCGGGTCTAGTGTTCCTTTGAACTCGGAAGGTCCTACAAGCTTAAAATCTTTGAAACTAGCCAAATGTTACGCGGGCTGCCGCTCTGGTTGTTCTCCAACAGGTGGGTGTCTATTTCGCATGGCTTCTGCCAGCAACTCAGCAAATGCTCTCATTGGTCTAGATGATCCTGAGTGTTATTAACTGATTCCTCAACCCTTTAGTTTCACGGTCGTCTCTTGGCGCCATGATCTAATAAAAGAAAACCATCGACTGTTACTTATAGATCTAGGTCTCATGCAATAAGTCATTTAAGTCAACAATTAAAAGTAAAAGCATCTATCAAACACATTTGATTTTACTAAAACAACTGCATTTATAACCATATGTCACTGTTTTAATACAACCAGACTCAACATATGGCATACATCTATAAACGCTAACTGACATAGCCTGCCAACTATTAACTATCCCCTAACAAACAAAAGTGGGGAATAATAACCTTCCACCCCTCTATCAGAAACAAAATTGGAGTTCAACTACTATCCCATGCACGCTACAAGCATATGGATTTACAACATATGTATGCCCCTATTATAACAAAATTGGGACGTACTGCGAATAAAATGTTAAAGATAACACATCACCGCCTACTGCGGCGAATTACAATCTTGAGCTCCCGTCAAGCCAGCCTGTCGACCACTCGGCGCCTAATCACGCGCCTGTTGCTCCCATCATCCCTGGGGTACCTTCTCACCCTGTCCTTCAACCTGTCAATAGAAGTGTTCAAGCCTAAACGGAGGGAATCAATCTCTGCAGTCAGGGCTGCCAACTGCTCTATAGCCTCATCTCGCTCTAGACGAGTAGTCTCCAGCTGATCCTCTACCCGCTCTATCTGTCCTACTAACACCACATTCCTCTCTAAGAGGTCATAAACCATAACACCAAGCTGAACAGAAGCCCTATGCCGACCGTGAACCTCTACCTCTAACTCGGAAATCCTCTGGGACGACTGCATGTATGGCTCGCCCCGCGCCTAAAATACCTTGCCAGTGGCGCTCCCCGCGCCCAACCGGCAGCACCCTAGGTGCATGTTTTTCCAGCATGCTCTATTTTTGATATTTTAGACCTATCTTGCTTCCAACCACCATAAATCCTTCTATACACGTTCAAATTGGTCGTTCTAGACTCTATGGACTCCTAAGATATAGAGCTACAACATATCAAAAATTTAGAGTTATCCATTCATATTAACATGGCCAAATCCTAGGCCAAAGTACTAAGTTCATACTCTGTTTTGAATGTTCTAAGTGTTCTTCACTAAAACCACCAGCAAATCTTCGTTTTTACATCTTTTTACTCGATTCCAGTTGAGTTAACTTTGTAACCCATGGAACTATAATACCATAACAACAAATAAATTAAACACACAAGAAATCATAGCTACAAAGTCCTCTAAATTTGTCCAACAGTCCATATTGTCCAAAAAGTCCATTGTTCTTCATGTTCTTCATCCTCCTTAAGCATAGGTACGAATTTCTTCCATTTTTGTTCCACTTTGATGTTATTAATAGCTTACGTAACCTTTTAACAACATCAACAATCATCCATAACAAACAATAACAATAAGACTCGCAAGAAAACCAACTCATGAGCATAAAAGCTCTAAAACCATGAAAAGTTTGAAAACCTTAACCAAATCAAATGGAAATGGGTTCAAGTAAATGATTTACCTCTGTAAATCCCTCCTAGATGATATGAAGCTTTGCTAGGGCTTGGCTTGAGTCTCCTTCTTCCTTTTTGGTTCGCTCGAACCTCTTCTTCTCTTCCTCTCTTCTTCTTCTTTCCCCAAACCTTTCTCTTCTCCTTGCTTATTTTCTGCAGCAACTTGGAAATGGAATGGGACACGGGAGAATGGAATGTGGGGAATGAAGATGAAGGTGGAGATGGTGCAAGGTTGCTATGGCTCTCCTCCTCCTCCTTCTTCTTCTTCTTCTTCCGGCGACTCTTCTTCTTTTCCGGCGACTTTTCTGGCGACCTTCTCATTCTTTCTTCTTCCACTTTGCTGCAGATTTTCCCTCTCTCTCTCTCTCTCTATCTGCTGAAGCAACTTGGTTTGAATGGGATGCAAGAGAGAGATGGAATGGTTTGAATGAAATGGGAGAGTGGAGTAATTTTGGGAGAAGTGGGTGGGTTTGTGGCTCAAGGAGGCCAAAAATTCAAAGCTTGTCGGCAACCTCCATTCTTGCTTTCATTTAATTGGTCTAAAAATGGGGGTTAGTTCTCACTTGGAGTAACAAGCCAAAATAAATACCCAAATACACCAAAATTATATCCGAAAACTCTCACTTTTGTAACAAAACTGGTAAATAACTCTACCCAAAATTAAAATGGGTATTCCCATAAAATATTGGGATGTATAAAAATAATTATTATGGGATTTGTCCAAACATTCGGAACACCCATATAACACATTTCGGATACGGATAAAATCACGTATCAGCTCAAATAAAATTTATGACACTTGGATAAATTATTCGTACGCATACACGTATTTATGAAATTTATTAAAATCAAAAAAGACACAAAAATATTATAGCATGAATAGTGCCTCGGGAAACGTGCCCGTGAATAGTGATTTAGCGACGCTATGCGAAATCAATTATTCACTTAAACAACACTATAACACGTAAAATTTCATGCATTCACATAATCCAGGTTGTCACACAACCTTTAAACATGCAACACAAAATAATATTAATATAATATAATATATTCATTAATATTCAAAAATTCGAATTACAAGGCAATTTCAGAATTCCTAGTCGTTACAGGGTCGGTCGTTCCTTTGAACTCTGAGGGTCCCACACTTTTGAAGTCCTTAAAATTTATTACGGGGGCAGTTGGGGGAATAGGGTTTTCGGGTCCCGTATTCCTGCCCTGGAGTACACCCTCTAATAGGTCTGCTAGCCGCTGTGTGGGGTCTACTTGGCCTCCTCCATTATTCACCGATCCCTCGGCTGTTCGTGGAACTAGTATTTTACGCGGCGACATCTTCTGTTTAATGGAAGAAAACTTAATGTTATTATCTCATTACACCTCGTACATATTTATTCTAGTGTGATAGTAGAATAGAGCAATATACATAACAAAAGGTTGGGGCATACAACACTTATCCCACACATAACGCATAACGTCGGGATTACAATCACAAAATCACACACTGTTAGACACATAAGTTAAACAGTCTATTCGAGTATGTTGTACTCCATTGCGCTATCATACTCTATATTCCCCATACGGGTCATCAATTCTCGACTCATGGCACGACGAGTCTATCTTTCCTCGACCGGATAATGGTATACACTATCTACCCATCTAGTAGTCGTCGTACTAAAAGCGTAGCCCATTCTATTCATCTATCTCTGGCATCCCATAACCATGATACACTACAAAAAACCCTACTTGGATCTCCTGGAAAAATATAAATCCGTTGTAGGGAATGAAAGTATATTTCGCGTCGCCACTGACTCACTCCAAAACAGTCTACTAAATTAACACGTAAAACTCTATATGAGCTTTATCCCATCCTATTTCTTTCCTTCACCTCTAAGGTTATAGCCTAAGGGTTCTCTCTCCTAAGGTTTATAACTTATGGCTCTGATACCAACCTGTGACGCCCCCAAATCTGGGTTACCTTAATCTCGGATTCGGTACACCACTGAACAACTCACAAAGCATTTTAATAATAACTTAATGCATAAAATAAAATATTTACATTGATTTAACATAGATATTCTCGTCCCAAGTCTCGAAACCATAACTAAAACATGGTACTAATAAGTCTGAATACATAACACAGCTTAGAATATAATCTTAACAAGTCTTGACATAAGATAGGAACAACAACATAGCAGGACAAGCTATTCTGTAGCTTTGCCTTTGCCTTTATCCTTTCCAGAGCTCTCGCCACGTTCTATAGCAACTGTAATGTTTAAGGAAAAGCAAGGGTGAGCAACGAATTTGCCCAGCAAGTATAGCAACAATAATAATGAATAATCAAGAGTAAGGCTCCACAATCAAAAAGGTTATAACGATTGATGATAGCTTGGAAAGTAATCATATAGATTGTAAATAAGGTACGTCTCAAATGTTTCAATTCAATTCTCCACTAACATTGGTGAGTCACTGTAGACTGGATGATTATCAAATGGATTCGATGATTTCAAATTTTTAAAATGCAGGATTCACTGTGTGGCCATCATGGCACTTACTTTTCTGGTAGGATTAACAGTATTACACTATTAACCCAAAAAAGGGTACAATAGGTGATCAGCCTAAAATACTCGGCGTTATGCATAACCCTCAAACGTTCAACTTGCGAGCATGTCGGTCCCCCGACAAAACATAATTTTCCCCTACTAAGAGGGTTGTTCATCTCTGCAAAGAGTCCGCACCAAAGCAATTGGTTTGGATCGCTTTCTAAATCCTGGACATTGGTCTAGCCGAATCAAATGGCATCGACTCTCTTCATAAACCATTCATACATAATTTGGATTCAAAAACTTTAATAACATGCATTATAGCATAATTGGATATCTTGAACGATTATCAAATTATTTGCATAAACTTGGAATTCATACAATATATAAGCATTGCATGAAATGAACTTCAATAAGATATTTGAATAAAATGGGAATATTTGCAATAAACTAGAGTACTTGTTCAATACCAAATTAAACAAGAGTTAGAAACTTGTTCAATAGTTAAATGGGATAGGATTAGAAACTTGCATATTCATAATAAACTCGCACAATATAAAAGAGTTGTACGGGTTAGGAAACTTGCTCAATAAATAAATTGAGTTAGGATAGGAAACTTGCAACAATATACAACATTTGTGTATACTATTAAACCTGCTCAAGTATAATTCGAGTAAGGTTAGAGAAACTTGCCAAACACAAGGGTTAGAAAAGCATTAGGAAGCTTGCCTCTTTCTTTGATTAGGCTTAACGTAAATTGTTCTTCAAATATCCTACACAATGTAGTACATATTCACATAACAATTAGTCACATAAAGGATTCCAAACATTGGTTTATACAACACTATAATGTTTCACTCATATTAGAAATAAAATATAAAACAAGATTATACACACTAGTTATAGCGTTACGACGTTTACGCGTCCGCATGCCAAACTCGCCTATTAAAATGCCTAAGCGACACGCAATTGCGTACGTCTAGCACGCCCATTCGATTTATCTAATACTCATTGGTTAATGCTAAGTATCATTATAATTCATAACATTCATGTTTTAGGACTTAGAATAATGTCTTTTATTGTTGGAAGCATTACACGTTGCACACGCACATGACCGACGCCTTCTGTTTGCAAAACAGCCCTAAAAACGGTCAATTTCAAAATTTCTCCAGGTAGTAAATTTCAATTCTAATTAATGAAAGTTATAGGTCTATCTCTAAGCTTTCCAGATCATCTTGAATCATCCCAATTTGGAGTTTATATGAGAAAGTTAGGTTCGTTTTACTAAAGGAGGTCAACATCGCACAACTAGCTCGCCCCGGCGAGCTCCTCTTTGACGAGCTCGCCCGTAGACCAAATGAGCTCGCCCACGAAGGGCTGAGCTCGCCCTAGGACATATGTGCTCTCCCCCAAAGTGCTGAGCTCACCCTAGGCCAAATGAGCTCGCCCAAGCCAAATGAGCTCGTCCAAGCCAAATGAGCTCGCCCAAGCGAAATGAGCTCGCCTCCTCTCTGTCGAGCTTGCCTAGACCAAATGAGCTCGCCCCCGAAGGGCTGAGCTCGCCCCTAGGCCAAATGAGCTCACCCCCAAAGGGCTGAGCTCGCCCCTGGGCCATATATGCTCGCCCCCGAAGGGCTCCTCTCTGCCGAGCTCGCCAACAAGTTCGGTTTTGGCACACAAACTTCAAACTTTCATAACTTCTTCATTACAACTCAGAATTAGACCATTTCAGAGGCTATGGAAAGCTTACAACATGAACTATAAGACTCCTATAGATCTTTAGGGTATATCAAATGGTATGATTGGGTATAATAATTTGTACATAGAGATAGGTGAATGATCAACAAAGAATCTACCACGTCTACTAAAAGATGTGAATGTCCTATGTGATTCGATAAATGACATCTCAGTAGTCCTTGGCCAAGGTAAAATTAAATTAGAAAGGAGTTTTTAATTTGCATTATTTAGAGTTGTTCATTTGAGAATCGAAATACATATAATTAAATAAAATAAGACTTGATAGTAAATCCTTGTCTTATATTTAATTGGGACATTGTATGGTAGAAGGATTGAATTGTACGGTAACTCTGCACTGAAAGGTTCTTTTGTGATTAATGTTGAAATCTATATTATCTGGAAAGTCGTTGATCGCTAAGGGAGCTTACCATTATTATAGAATAAATATTATTTAATTAAATGAATTAAATAGTTTAATTTATTTAATTAAATATGATTAGAATTGTTTTAATCGATTTATTCACAACCGATTTAATATGGAGAGCCTAAAGGGTCACACCGCAAAAGTAAAATATTTATTTAAGAAGTAAATAGCATAATTATAATAATAAGTTAAGTGTATTTAATTTAATCTATAGAGATAGAATAAATTAAATAGCTTAATATTTATTATTTAATATTTTAGAAATATTAAATATAAATTAATAAGAGGAGTCTTATTATTATTATTATTATTATTATTATTACTATTACTATTATTTAATTCCTAATAGTGATTGAGAATTAATTAATAGAAGTACTCTCTTACGAATTCCTAATTAGATTAGGAGTTTAATTTAATTAAAGGAGTTTAATTAGAATAGAAACCCTAATCCTAAATAGTTTAGGGGAGGGTTTTTCCTACATCTATAAATAAGAGAAGTCTTATCATAGATTAGGGTTACACACACTTTCATTAGAATTGTGGAGAGTACTTGCAATTTCTATAGAGATAGAAACTAGGGTTTTGTCAACACCCATCTTCTTGAATACATATTCTTCCTTGGTGGATCACCTTTACAGGCCAAACACTTGGGTGGCTAACGTTGATCAGGAGAAGGAATCTAACTGATGGATTTCAAGGAGAACACGAAGGACTAGGAGTTGAACTTGTACTTGAGGAAGCTTTGATCTACGAGGGGTATAATTCTTATTCTCTTTCTCTTTCGTTTATATCGTTAATTGAGCACATAGATTGATCATGGTGATGGTTTGTATAAAATTTTAAAATCCGTTTTATCACACTTCCGCTCTATTTATGTAATTTGATTGTATGTTTGCGTAATATACAAACCTAATACTAAGACCTTTACTAAGACATAACACATAACATCACAGATTAATAATACAATCCATAAACATCAACATGCATAACATAAACTGTTACAAAAGCATAATATCATATCCTCTATTCCATTGCTCTTCCCTTGCCCTTGTCCTTGCGTGATGTATCGCCCTGCTCTGTCTTTGCTGAAAGCATGAAGTTCATAGCAAGAATGAGCATTTGATTGCTCAATAAGTAATACTGTGACAACCCGGATTTTCGAGAATAATTATAATAAGAATTTAATATAGAATAATTCTTATTATGATTCGAGTTTGAATATATATATATATATGTTATATATATTTATGTAATTTATTTGGTGAGCTTATACGTGTATATATATATATATATAAATGTGAAATATATACATAGATTCAGAATGAATGAGTTACTAGTTAATAATTGTAACGATCGCGAGCCGTCGGTAGCTTGATAATTCGAGCTTATGGATATTATTACATAAAATAGACTTTTATTAATAATATTACGTGTTAAGCGTTTAAAGGTTATATTATGACCTAGATTATGTGTAGGCGATGATTAGTAAGTATGATAGTGTTCGTATAAGCTACTTTGGTGGTTTCGAGAAATATCGCTAGAGTACTATTTGTTGGATTAAATAAATAGTTGAAGGATAATATTATTGAACGAGTTATTTGTTGTAAAGACACTAACCCGAATTATGGGCGAGATATATGTGCGATGATGTATATGATTATGGGGAGTTAATTGTGAAGGGCAGCGATCGCGAATCGTGAATACCCTTGTAATTTCGGTTTATTAACATTATTAAATGGTTAAATATTATTATTTTTATGTGACGTGTTTTAAGGTTATTTTATAACCTGGATGATGTCAATGTATAAAATTTTATGCGTTATTGAACCGTATGAGTGAATAATTGATTTCGCGAAGAATCGTAAAATCACTATTCACAGGCACGTTTCCTGAGGCACTATTCACGTCCAAATATTTTTACGTCTTCTTCGATTTCTATTATTTTTACGCGAAGTATGAAAGTGTTCGTATAAGCTAATTTGGTGGTTTCGAGAAATATCGCTAGAGTACTATTTATTGGATTAAATAAATAGTTGAAGGATAATATTGTTGAACGAGTTATTTGTTATAAAGACGCTAACCCGAATTATGGGCGAGATATATGTCCGATGATGTATAAGATTATGGAGAGTTAATCGTGAAGAGCAGCGATCACGAATCGTGAATACCCTTGTAATTTAGGTTTATTAACATTATTAAATGGATTAAATATTAATTTTTTTATGTGACGTGTTTTAATGTTATTTTATAACCTGGATGATGTCAATGTATGAAGTTTTATGCGTTATTGAACTGTATGAGTGAATAATTGATTTCGCGAAGAATCGCAAAATCACTATTCACGGGCACGTCCTAATATTTTTACGTCTTTTTCGATTTCTATTAATTTTGTTAAGACGTGTACGCGAAGAAATAATTTTTTCAAGTGTCGGAAATTTTATTTGACCTAATACGTGATTTTATCCGTATCCAAAATGTATTATATGGGTGTTTCGAATAAACGGACAAATCCCGAAATAATTATTTTTATGCTTCCCAATAATTTATGGGAGTACCCATTTTAATTTTGGGTAGAGTTATTTACCAAATTGGGTACAAAAGTGGGAGTATTCGGGTATGAAAAAGACCAATTGGGTGTATTATTTGTGTTTGTTACTCCAAGAGGAAACCAACTCCCCCATTTTAGACCAATCAAATGAAAGAGTAGAGGGGAGGGTCGGACAACATTGGGCAACCAACCAATTTCTCCCTAAATGACTCCATCCACTTCTCCTAAATCATTCATTTTTTCCCAATCCATCAGCAGATAGAGAGAGAGAGCTGCAAAGAGGAAGAAGGAAGAAGGAGAAAGTCGTCGGAAAAGGGAAGAGAGTCGCCGAAAAAGAAAGAATGAAGAAGAAGAAGGCACAAGTGGAGGAAGAAGAGGAGCCATGCAAGAAGAACCCCTCAAAGCAAAGCCTAAAAATCTTATTAACCTCTAGGAAGAGATTTATAGAGGTAAACAGTCAACCAAAACTGATTTCATTTGATTTTGTGAAGATTTTCGAGTTTTGAAGGTCATTGGAGCTTTTTAGCTCACGGATGATCTTTGTTGCGATTCTTGATGTTGTTGTTTGTTATGATTGTTTGTAAATGTTGTTAAGAGACATTTAATAACATTAAAGTGGAACCAAAAACACAAGAATAATTCATACCTATGCTTAAAGGATGAAGAACATGAAGAACAATGGACTTTGAACATAAATATGGATTGTTGGACGATTTAGAGGACTTTGTAGCTATAATTTCGTATTTGTTTAATTAGTTTGTTGTTATGATGTTGTACTTCCATGGGTTACGAATTTAACCCAACTGGAATGGAGTAAAAAGGAGTTAAAACAAAGATTTGATGACAATTTTGGGGAAGAGCACCAAGAACACCAAGAACACGAAAATATAGCATGAGTTGATACTTTGGCTTAAGATTTGGCCATATTAATGTTAATGGTTAACTCTAAATTTTTGATATGTTGTAGCTCTATGTCTTAGGAGTCCATAGAGTCTGGAATAGACCAATTTGAACGTGTATAGAGGAAGTTATGAAGGTTGGAGTGAAGAAAGGTCGGATTGCACAAAGGAAGCAATCTGCAAATTCTGGGCACCGGCGCAGCCTTCGTGAGAACCACGGAGGCCTCGTTAAGCTTGGTGGTTGCTGGCGCAGCCTCCGTGGTTCTCACGGAGGCCTTGCTGCCCTTGTGGCGACTTCCTGACTTTGAAATTTTAGCATGAACGGTGATTAGTAAAATGACCATAACTTTCCCATACGAACTCGGATTAGGGCGATACAAGATGATCCGGAAAGCTTAAAGATAGAACTACAACTTCCATTAATTATAATTGAAATTTATTACCTGGAACAATTCTAAAATTGACTATCTTTAGAACTATTGTGCGATTAGAGACAATCGGAGGGCGTCGGACATGCACGTGTGCAATGTGCAATGTTTTCGATGCTACGTTATGATGTTCTAAGTTCTAAAACATGAATGTTATAAATGATAATGATACTTAGCATTATTCAATGAGTATTAGATGAGTCGAATGAGCGTGCTAAGCATACGCAAGTCCATGTCACTTAGGCGTTCGAGTAGACAAGTTTGGCGTATGGGCGTGCAAGCATCGTAACGCCGTGACAAGTGTATATAACTTTGTTTAATATTTTATTTCTAATAATAATGAAACATGATAGTGTGTTATAACCCAATGTATGAGCATGCTAAGCACATGTAAACGAGGCAAATTAGGCGTGTGACGTGTAAACGTCGAAACACCGCGTAAAGTGTTAAAGAACTTAAATAGTGTTTTGATTAAAATGAAACGAATATTATGAGATATGGAGTAGGATTATTGTAAGCCAATAAGTATTGATGATGATGAGGGTCATAACGTTTTCAAACGACGCGACGCCAAGAAATGATTTAGTGTTAATCGCGTTAATTGTCTTTAATGCGCGAACAATAGGAGATAAAAATTATTATCAATGTGAACCAATATATGAAGCCTTTGTAGTGGCTAATTGGTGTTTATTATTAAATAAATTCTGTGGGATATTAAAGGACGAGCCATCATAATTTGGCAAGGAATGCTTAAGACAAGTTATTTCATTAACTTGTTGACTTGTTTAAATGTATTGATGTACATGACTTGATTACTAAATCTTTCACTATTATGTGGATTATATGCGAGCATGATTAAAGTGTGCACAACGTGCAATTATGCGACTATATTGTTCTATGTGGAACTTGAATTATTATAAATATACAATGTGAGATGCATGAGGTACGATATGAGGTACATGATGCATATATATAGATGAATTACATAAGATTTATAATACATGAGTAAGATGCATAGTATGAGAATCATGATGCATGGATAAAATGCAAACTTATATATTACGTGAAGCATGAAAAGTGAAAACGGTTAGTTCTTGCTGAGCCGTCATACTCATTTTTGCAAAAAGAAAACTTTTGCAGACTTATGATGCAATGTAATTATGTTGATATCGTGATGATAAGGATTAGAGGCGCATGGAAACAGGAAGGTTGCTAAATATTCCTTTATTGTAATTATTTAGCTATGATGATGGTATATGATGTACGTGAATTTGACTATGTAAACCGTGAGTTAAAAATGAAGGTTATCCATTATAGAAGATAAGACGTGATTATATTAGTTACTTGTTATAGTAAACTTAAAAGATGACGATGATGTATAAAGGATATTTTTATACCGAATGCATAGTTGTTGAATATCATTGCGAATATTCAGAGATTGAATAAAGTCAGAATCTGAACCTTGTGTTCACATAGGAGATTTTGTAAATGATCATGGTATTCATTCAACCTTGATCATAAGTGTATTATTTAAGGTCTTCGTGCCTGTGATTACATGAGGATATATTATAATATTCTTGTAATTACATTCATGTAGTAAGATCATGTTTTAGTTATTGTTTCGAAGCTTGGGACGATAATATTTATATTATATCAATGTAAATATTTTTATTATTCCACAATGAGTTATTGTTAGAATGATGTATGAGTTGCACAGTGATGCACCGAATTCGTGGATAAGGTAACCCGGATTTGGGGGCGTCACAAATACAGTTGGTAAAACAACAACATCAAGAATCATGCTTTCAGTTCAACAACTGAACAATAGTTGTGAACGATATCTCAATAATTAGGAATATGATATAGTATTCCAATTCATTAACAATACTTCTGAAAACATACTGAGTAGTCCGATGACCATTGAACTCTTGCTTCTTACAATAGGTTTAATAGTTGGTATAGACTATAACCCGATATTTTCTTGTCGGGCACTTCTAGGTGATTAGCCTATCTGCACCCTATGTTGTACAACACGTAACGTCTATTTGACCTTGGTAGAGGACGATCGGTATTACCGACCAAAAATGCTTTTCCCCTAATTAAAAGGTTGTTCTTTTCAATCTTATACTTGGAAATCCAAACCAAATCAATAAGGTTGGATAGTTATATTCAATAATATCTCGATGGTATATCAAGAAAGCATCTCAATGTAAGTTTAGCCGAAACAAGTGGCTTAGACAACAATCTCAACAGTTCATGGTATTAGAACTCTTAAATGTCAACAACATGCACAATATCATCAATAAATATCTTGAATGATTAACAATTCATAATCTTTGGATTCACACGCAATATATAACATTGCATGAAATGGGCTTTCATTGCAATACTTTGAATAAAAGTATGAATACTTGTACAATAATTGCTAGCTCAATGAGTAACTTGAACGGAGTCAAGAAACTCGCATAACATCAGATAACTGCACAATTAAATAAGAGTTGTACGATTGATAAACTTGCTCAATGAATAATAAGATGAATGAAGCTCAAATAAGCTTGCTTAATATAACTTGAATTGAATAAAGGAACTTGCTTAATTAATAAATAAATTGAGTAAGGTAAAAAACTTGCTCAACCGATAACTTGCTCAATAAATAATACTTGCTCAAATATAATCTTGAGTAAAGTATAGCAAACTTGCATAAAGTAACTTGGTAAAGTTAGAAAACTTGCTTCGTGCGCTGCTACAATGATATAGTACACACTCTTCAATTATCCTACACATATATGTGCACATAAATATACTACAATTAGTAACATATGCACAAATATCAACGAGTCATGCTATACATTGTGTCCCGTTCATTAAACGTTAACTAAATTAAACATAATATAGCCTTGAATCGTAGTTCTAAGGCTTTACCGTTGGTTCGGGTATAAATAACTAGCGTGTCTAATCATTTCTTGTATAAAAACTCCACTCCATATCTTATAATGTTCGTGTTTTAGAACTTAGAATATCATCTTTCATCGTCGGAAGCATTACACGAGCATACGTGTATGCCCGATGCCCTCCGATTGCCTTCAATTGCACAACAGTCCTAAAGATAGTCAATTTCGACCCTGCTATAAACGTCAAATCCAAAATCATAAAAAATGAAAGTTGTTGGTCTATCTCTTACCTTTCCAAATCATCTTGAATCATCTAATTTTGAGTTCGTACGCAAAAGTTATGGACATTTTACTAAGGGATGTCCGAGCAGTCCAAAAGTTTAACATTCTGCATACTCTTGCGCCGCTACGCATGGGCCATGCGCTGCTACGCCTCTGGCCATGCGCAGCTTCCCTTCATGCTGCACTGCTGTGCTTGCTTTAGAATCCGAATCTGTTGATTTTCTGTAGTTCGCGATTCCGAATCTCTCCGACTCGGATTTTCATATCTCCTTCAATACAACTTCAAATTAGTCCATTTTGGACTCTATGGACTCCTAATTCATGGGGCTATAACATGTCAAAAATGCAGAGTTACCCATGAACATTAACAAGTCCAAATCTTAAGCTAAAGTATAGAGTTATAACACTATTTTTGTGTTCTTGGTATTCTTCACCAAAAATCAACACCAAACCTTCGTTTTTACACCTTTTACTCCATTCCAGTTAAGTTAACTGTGTAACCCATGGAACTACAACATCACAACAATAAATAAACACCACAAGCACGAAATCATAGCTTTACAGTCAGGTCATTTTGTCCAAAAATGTCCAAAGTTTCATCCATTAAGTGAAGGTAAGGATTTTCTTCGTTTTTGTTCCACTTTAATGGTGTTAATAGCTTATAGGGTGACTTGGTAACAATATAAACCAACCACAACCAACAATAACAACACAAATTGCAAGAAAAGCTCAAACCCATCGGTTTGAGCTCAAGAACACCAAAAGCTAGAAAAATGGAAAAAGAAAAGGGTTAAGGTTATGATTACCTCTGATTATTGCTATAATGAAGTTACTTAGGCTGGCTAGAACTCTTCTTCTTCCTTTTCTTGCTCGTACTCCTTCTCCTTCTCTTCTTCACTTGAACACTCCTTCTTCTTCATCTATTTTTCATCTCTTTCTCTTTCTATATTTTTCTCTCTCTCTGCATATTCTCTACCTTCTCTCTATACTTCTCCAGTTACTAGGAACATGAATGAGCAAGAGAGAATTGTTCTGGGGGAATTAATCATCCGAGACGAATGTTTCTCAAATGAGAAAATCCATACATATGGTTTGGCACTGCACTAAACCTTGTCGTGCAAAGCCCTCTAGCACTCCCTCATTGGCCGTATGACACACCTGGCCTCATCTGATTGGTTGGAGGTTAAATGCCTCCCCAATTAATCCGAATATACCAAAAAATATACCCGAATACTCCCATTTTTGTACCAAATTTGGTAAATAACTCTACCCAAAAATTAAAATGGGTACTCCTATAAAATATTGGTACGCATAAAAATATTTATTATGGGATTTGTCCAATTATTCGGAACACCCATATATACATTTCGGATACGGATTAAATCACATATCAGCTCAAATAAATTTTTCGACACTTGAAAAAATTATTCCTTCGCATACACGTCTTAAAAAAATTAATAAAAATCGAAAAGGACGTAAAAATATTCGGGCGTGAATAAGGCCTCGGGAAACGTGCTCCATGAATAGTGATTTTGCGACATCACGCGAAATCAATTATTCACTCCTACGAGACAACAACACATAACTTCATACATTCACATCATTCGGGTTATAAAATAACCTTAAAACACATCACATAAAAATAAAAATTTAATCTATTCATTAAACAATAATAAACCCAAATTACAAAGGTATTCACGATTCGCGATCGTTACTTCCTCCCCTTCTTATAAGGATTCTGTGCTTAGAATCACAGTGTAAGGTCAAAGAAAAAGTCCGGGGTAATCTTTCCTCATTCTGTCTTCGAGTTCCCACGTTGCTTATTTGGCATTGTGGTTCCTCCATATTACCTTTGTTAGGTTTGTATATAACACAAACATGCAATCAAATTACCTAAATAGGGCGAAAACGTAATAAAATGGATTTTAAAATTTTTCATACAAACCATCACCATGATCTTTCCTTGTATTTAATTATCAATTAACGAAAGAGATAGAGATAGAGAATTATACCCTCGTGAATCAAAGCTTCCTCGGATACAAGTTCAGCTCCAATTCCTTCGCATTCTCCTTGAATTTCACTGACTAAATTCCTTCGCTTGATTAACGTTAGCCACCCAAGTGTTTGGCCTCTAGAGGTGATCCACCAAGGAAGAATAATTATTCAAGAAGATGGGTGTTGGGAAAACCCTAGTTTTTATCTCTATAGAAATTGTAAGTACTCTCCACAATCTAATACAAGAGTGTGTAACCATAATCTAAGATAAGACTTCTCTTATTTTTAGATGTAGGAAAACCCTTCCCTAAACTATTTAGGATTAGGGTTTCTAATATAATTAAACTCTTTTAATTAATTATGCTCATAATCCAATTAGGAATTCATGAGAGAGTACTTCTATTAATTAATTCCTAATCCCTATTAGGAATTAAATAATAGTAATAGTAATAATAATAAGACTCCTCTTATTAATTTATATTTAATATTTCCAAAATATTAAATAATAAATATTAAGCTATTTAATGTATTCTATCTCTATAGACTAAATTAAATACACTTAACTTATTATTACAATTATGACATTTACTTTTTAAATAAATATTTTCCTTTTGCAGTGTGACCCTTTAGGTTCTCCATATTAAACCGGTTGTGAACAAATCAATTAGAACAATTCTAATTATATTTAAATAAATAAATTAAACTATTTAATTCATTTAAATAAATAATATTTATTCTACAATAAGGGTAAGCCCCCTTAGCGATCAACGACTTTCCAAATAATATAGATTTCAACATTAATCACAAAAGAATCCTTCAGTGCATAGTTACCGTACAATTTAATCATTCTACCATACAATGTCCTAATTAAATATAAGATATGGATTTACTATCAAGTCTTATTTTATTTAATTATATGTATTTCGATTCCCAAAATGCATAACTCTAACTAATGCAAATTAAAAACTCTTTCTAATGTCATTCTGCCTTGGCCAAGGACTACTGAGTTGTCATTTATCGAATCACATAGGACATTCACATCTTTTACTAGACGTGGTAGATTCCTTGTTGATCATTCACCTATCTCCATGTACAACTTATTATACCCAATCATACCCTTTGATATACCCTAAAGGTCTTAAGGGACATGTCAAAGTATAACTCATCATACACAAGATACCATGATGATCTCAAGTCCAAGGATCATTTGTACTACTATAACTAGAGGAATTCCTATTGACAGGCGAGTAAAACTCCATTAGGTATTCCTTAGCGAGCCACGTTCAGTGAACTTATTCTCTAATAAGCACCTACATACTTGCTTTAGTATGTCCACACAAATGATTATGAGATCAATTGTGACGCCCCCAAATTCGGGTCTCCAACTACCCGGATCTGGTCATCACGAACCAACACAAACATCCACCTATAACAACATATGGTATCTAAAGTGCGGAATATAATAAACATACGTTGTTCATTACAAGGTGTTACTAGTCCTAGGATACCTTAACCTTAATACATTCACGAATCCATACCCTAAGTAACAAGCAGGGTTTAATATTACATTAACAATGATTAACTGCATAAAATGTTTAAATCTACTACATGAAGTCTATCACTTCATCTTTTCTTTCCCTTTGTTTTTCCCTGACGTCTCGGGTTTAGCTGCAATAAAGTCATGATATAGCAAGAATGAGCAACGAGTTTGCTCAGCAAGTTTAAAGTACAATAATAAGGATATATCATGATGAAAGGAATATAGAAAGGAATTTCAACAATAGAATTATCAGAAGCAATAACAATGAATGCTTTTAGAACAATTGATAGTCGAATAGACCTTGAACAATAACTTCCAAAGGAGTCAATAGCTAGTTGACCCTCTGGTTACTGGCTACAGAATAAGTACTTGAGGAGATCAGCCTCGCGTACGCTATGTATATGCATAACATTTAACTCTGCTATTTGTACCTTATATCCGGTACTTGGGGTACTCCCCTATAATAAAAGGGGTGTTCATTTAGTCTAAGAATCCTTACCATTGATTGGTTCGGATAGCTTTTATAAATTCTTACATACGTGCCTGACCGAGACAAGGGTTCAGACTTAATCATGAGTAGTTCGTGATTTTCAGAACTTAATTAATCATACGAATTCAAATGCACAAGTGCGAATGCCAATGAATACATAGATGTGGAATAATTTTAAAAATAATTAGACCACTTAAAGCATGCTTGGAGATAAGATTCAAGCTTAAAGAATAACTTGCAATAATATATACCTTTTTGCACGAATTAAAAATATTGCATAAGGTTTAGAAATATTTCTCAATGTAAAAGTTGAGTAAGATAGAACTTGCATTCAATATACTGAAGAATGAAGTTAGGGAACTTGCAAAAATCAAAGTTCGGGATAGAGAACTTGACTGTTTGCTCATCTACAGATAAATTTAGCTTTAATTAATTGATCTTGGATAACCTATCAGTTGGTAGAGTTGGTTTATCCATTAGCATTGCGTAACTATGCTATTTATTTAGCAGATAAACAATTCACCGAATACATTTAATTACTACCTAGCCATCAGCTAAACAGAATTTAATTTAATGACCTCTAGCTATTATTTAAAATAAACAATAGTTAATCATGGTTACCTATCATTTGAGTACCCTTCTAGATGTGAGTTAAAATTTCTTATTATTTTTTTTTGTTACAAAATAATTAATAAATTTAACATGATTTGATAACAACTAAATAGTAGTTGATCTCTTACTTAATCTTTTATTTACTTAATTACTATTTACCTTAAGGGTAATTGAGTAATTATTACACTTGTTCCTTATTCAACCTTAATTAAATATTCAATGTATTAATTCTACACACACTTAATTATTATTGAATATTTATTGAATAATTATTGAGTGCTTATTATCTTTATTTATTAAGGGCCACAGAAAATCTTATTAATCTCACTCATACTTAATCATTATTTCATTGGTAATTATTATTCTCATTAGCTCTATCGATAGTTAATTATTATTATTGCTACTAAAATAATAATTAAGTTCTTATCATCTTTATTTATTATTAAATAATAATAATTATTTTATTACTATTATTTATTATCCTTATTTATTATTGAATGAGAAATAACAAATTTACTTTACTCACATTAAATCATTAATGACAATCAAATATTTGATTTATTACTCAATAATAAATAATAATTTTATTAACTTATTCATGATTAATTATTATTTAATGGTAATTAAGCAATAATCAACTATTTATTCACTTTATTTATTATTTATCCTTAAATAATAAATAATTAATCTATTAATTTTATCCATACTTGGTTATTATTTAATAGTAGTTAAACAATAATCAAATATTTATTAGCTTTATTTATTATTTAGGGATAAATAATAAATAATTAAATTATTAACTTTGTTCATACTTAGTTATTATTTAATATTAATTTAAACAACAACTAAATATTTATTATCTTTCTTTATTATTAAATAATAATTGATTTATTAACTTTATTCATATTGAATTATTATCCAATAATAATTAAATATTTACTACCTTTATTTATTATTCATTGATAATAATAAATAATTATTAATTATTACATTAACTCCATTAAATGCCAGCAATTTCTCCCACAATATTATTGACAGTGCAGTTAACCCATACGAACACTGTTTTGGCTCAAACATTACATCAAGCACTGATATCCTACCCAAAAGAAAGTCAAGGATTTGTGTTTATAGTTATACTTTCAACAGAACCATCCAAATACCAAAACAAATCAACACAGATTTAACGTAATGCAAATCCAACAAATATATGGTATAAGCTTAATACTTCCAACTGCTAGAACCGTTAAGGTTCATCACAATAATTTCCTAACCATATGAATTATCACAGTATTCCTGTATTCCCAAAACAATGTATATTACACCATCACAGTGATACAACCAACAGAAGCCCAGATTTTGAACTCAAAATTATAATACAACTCCCAAATTCACATCAAAACAATACAATTATTATACACTAACACGCTACCGAACCATTTTGGTTCCTCAATTACAGGTTCCCAGCAAGAAACGCAATACAATCCAATACCATATATACTATAACCAATCACAAGATGGAAAATTAAACAAACCCATCACAGTCGCTATTTATACCTTGGTGTAGATCGAATTGTCGTTCTTCTTCTTCTTCCGCAGTACCAAACCCAGCCGGACATTCACAATGGCCTTCCTCTGCCCCCCTCTTCTCTCTATATCTTCTCACTAATTTAAAACCCTAGTTTCTAATTGGGAACTCTCAAACAAAGGAAAATCGGCAGCCTTGGGGTTGGGGGGGGGGTCTAATTTATAGTAGAAATTTTGCCCAAATAGTTTGGGTATTACTCAAATTGGTCGGTTAAGGACCGATGGTCGGAGGGAGTGGCAGTCGTCGGTCCACCTCAAGCCCCATCACGCCATCTGTGACTTGCCGGCAGGACCTTGAGCCACGCGTTCTCGCCGGATTTTCTGGGACCTCTGGTCCGTGCGACGTCTGCTCGGTCGTCGATACCGATCCTCATTTGGCTGTCGGTAGGCGCGCTTTTCCTTCGGTCCAAGCAGCTGGTCAGCCATCACACCGTCCGCTCGCTTCGAGCTGTCGCCGGCGCATGCCTGGCGACGCCTCCTCCTCGACTCGTCCCTGTTAGGTCTGCTACTCGAGAGATTAGGCTGCAGAGTTCTCCCCCAAATTGATTTCGTCGATATGAAACCCTCCCAAATGACTTTGCCGGTTTAGTCCCACCGGTCAGATTTGGTTTTCCCCAAATTCCTTACCGCTTGCCCCAAACGGATCCGAACCGGCTAAAAAAGAATTGGACTAACCCGGCTGGCAATTGCGTTTGGGCTCAACCCAATAGGGTTGGGCCGGTTGATTAAATCAAAAAGGGCGGCCCAAAAGGAAAATAAAAGAAATGAAATTTGGGGTTTAAATCAAAATAAATAGGAGCAATGGGCCAATCTAAATAAGGAGAATCGGCCCAATCTAAATTAACCGTCTTGTATTTCTGACATTTAAATTAAATAACTAAACCAATTTATTTAAATTATTTAATATAACCATAATTCTTTATTCGAATTATTTAATTTGATAATAATAACGCCATTTAGTTAATTTCCCCAATCTCTTGCAAATCAAGTCTTAGGGTTAACTTACCAATTTATTCCAACTATTAATGAGCCCCTTCAATGAAAGAAAATTATTGGACCATATATTTATATAACTAAATAATAACACCTATATGGATCCAATTAAATTTGAAAAATTAAATATAATGAGTTTATTTATTAAAATAAATTTGATACAATGTTTAAAATTTCTGGACCTTACATCAATCATCCTCTTCCTAAGAGCAAGCAACATATGTACTAATCTATCTGGATTCACTAATCCCCTTTTTAGTAATCCAACGATTAAAACAATTTTAGTTTGTGAGCTATCTAAACTTTAGATCTCATTAGCATGATCACCATCATGATTCTAAAAGCATTGCTCAAAACTATGTGTTTATCACATTTAATATAACAACACCATGTAGATAATGTAAAATGCCTTTTAAGAAAATCAAATTTTTTATTAATAAATGAATAAGATTACAAAGTATATGTTACATCATATCAAATATGATCGGCTTATGTGCATACTACTTTCAATCTCCCACTTGCACTAAAGTCAATCGTCGTGGTATCTAATACCCTTCTTCTCTAAGTGACGATCATACTGCTATTTGGATAAAGCTTTAGTAAATAGAAATGCAATGTTGTTCTTGAGAGTCCACTATCTCGATAGTGACCTTTTCTTCTTACAATGATTCCTCTAATCAAATGAAACCGCCGCAACA
The DNA here is from genome assembly GCA_034770075.1 of Aralia elata. Taxonomy (NCBI): domain Eukaryota; kingdom Viridiplantae; phylum Streptophyta; class Magnoliopsida; order Apiales; family Araliaceae; genus Aralia; species Aralia elata. Next base: position 77,032,155 of record CM068384.1, read on the forward strand.
CGTGTTTGGATTTCTGATAAGACCTGGGTTCCTTAGCATGCGCAACAGCTCCGGTGTTGTCACAGAATAAAGGTACGGCTCCTCTAATGCTAGGAACCACTCCAAGTTCAGTTATGAACTTCTTCATCCAAACAACTTCCTTTGCAACTTCATTTGCAGCTATGTACTTTGCCTTTGTCACTGAATCAGTAACTGTTTACTGCCTGGAACTTTTCCAACTCACTGCGCCACCGTTTAAGGAAAGCACATACCCTAAAACAGATTTATTGTCATCTTGGTCCGTTTGAAAAACTTGAGTTTGTTTATCCCTCTAGTTTTAATTCAGACCTACCATGAATTATGATCACATATAATAACCGTGAAATTTTAAACTCCATTATTAATTAAATACAAATTTTAATTTTTAATGAGTTAGCTTTGTATGCTTATTTACATCTTGGGAGATAAATTGATTATGTGGTAACTGCGCGTAACCTAGATTTATTAAAGGGAGTCACTAATGATTTAATTAAATTAGTGGACTAGCCCTAAGGTTTTATATTACAAGAATGGATAAAGTTGTTTATTAATTTAAATATTCAATTTATTTGAATATAGTGGAGAAATCTAATTTGCATTAATTAATTAATATAATTATTAATTAATGTGTGTGATATATATATTAATATTTAATAGTCCATTTAGTGGGTTAATACTAAGCGGACTAGATTAAGTTATTAATTCCATCTTTTATGAAATTTCGAATTGGGTAATAAATGTATAATAGAGTAATTGGGTTTTTAATTATATGATTTATTTACCTAATTAGCATTAGTTTGGGACAAGAGTTATGGGACATCTCCCATTTATTTCCAAACTGTGGTCTGCATTAAGAGAGAGAGAGAGATCAAATAGTGAATGCACAGTAGAGCCCCATCCCTTCTTTCCCCCCTTTTTCTCAGTAATAGGCATGAGGCCTATGTTAACTTGCATCAGATAGTAAGAATGATGAAGGAGAGAATGGAAAACTCACCAAACCTCCATTGTCCAATAGCTTCTTCTTCTTCTCGTTAGTTCTTCAAATTGGGTAAGAACATTGTCTGGATACTAAATTTTCTATAAATTGGAGCTTCTTCTTCATAAATTCAGTTGCTAAATCTTTTGATAAGTTAGTATATAGAGTGAGTATTGTTGAGAGTGAGAGTAATATGAAATTAAGCATTTGAGGATTTCAAAATTGGCTTCAAGAAGGTATACTATGTTATCGAATTTTTAGTTTGATAAAATTCTATGAAATCCATGCTTCTTGCTAATTAGTTTGATTAATTGTTGTAAGGATGTTATATGGGTCTATATACATGTTTGGGACTAATGTGGTTGCACTGAATTGCGTTTAAAAAGGTTAGGCCATATTAATTTTTGAGTTCTGCAGAAATAGAGCCGAACCTAAAGTAGTGCAGGAGTGGCGCGGCCGCGCCACTCCGAAGGCCAAACCAAGCGCAGCCGCGCCGTGCATCAGTATTGGTTTTGTTGTTATGTCATATTGCAGCATGTTAGTCAGTTCATTCATGTATACAAGTAGGGTTGTCATGTGTCTAGGGCCCCTGTAAATACCATGAGTTGCATATGTTATCTTATGTATGAAATTTCTTAAAGGAAGCTTCAACTTTAAAATAAACTTGGCAAATGAGCATCATTTGCAATCTGATCATTAAGCATGTGTATATAACGTGAATATGTGTTCAAATGCGTGTGAGTTATGATTTCCAAGTTATCTTACATGAGCTATATTGTGTGAGTTGTCTTAATATGATTGTCAAAGGAAAACATAGAGTTTAAGGACGGATATTGTCCATCACTGTGGGAGTTATATTCTGATCATTTAAGCATGACTAATAGGATCTATAATGCCTCTAGACAGGTTAACATGAACATCATCTAGCTAAATATGCACTTGACGTATGAAAACGTGTCTAAAATAATGAGATTTCAAGAGTAGCTATGTGTTTAGTGTATATGTAATACCCCGAATATTTATGAGGCTTATAAATACGAACGTATATAGTTAGAGGTTAATTTAGTAACCTAAAATTAGGTATTGAGAAGTTTAAAACCTTAAGCCCTAATGAGATTCAAATTTTGTGCTTAATAAAGATCGAAATGATATTTTGAAGCAGGTGTTTTGTGATTATATAGTGTAAATGATGAATTTTGTCAAATAAAAATTTTTGGTCAAGCTGCTTAGTCGTGCTTACATTGACAAAATGATTTGTCGTGCTTTTCACGATTTCACTAAGAAGTATCCCGGCAAATTCTTTTTAGTAAGCTGCTTTGTCGTGCTTAAACTGATATAGTACTTTGTCGTGCTTACGGTAACAAGTTGTATTGTCGAGCTTATAAGATTATTTCATTGAGGAGCTTAGAAGATATGTTCAATTGCAAGCTGCATTGTCGAGCTTGGAAGATATTTTCATTGAGGAGCTTAGATTGCAAGCGACATTGTCGAGCTTATAAGATATTTTCATTGAGGAGCTTAGAAGATAGGTTCAATTGCAAGCTGCATTGTCAAGCTTAGAAGATATTTTCATTGAGGAGCTTAGATTGCAAGCTGCATTGTCGAGCTTGGAAGATATTTTCATTGAGGAGCTTAGAAGATAAGTTCAAATTGCAAGCTGCATTGTCGAGCTTGGAAAATATTTTCATTGAGGAACTTAGAAGAATATTCTAAGAATATGCTAAGGTACAAAGTGTAATAAGTCGAGCCCCTAATGTGCAATTAGTGAAACTTAGTTTTTCTATAAATAGCAAACTAAGTTCATTCATTCCTTACCATGTTCAAGAGCAATTCAAGAGCAAAAACACTCTATAATTATATTCTGAGAGATATTGTGAGATAAAAATTACTTTCGAAGCATCGAAGCACTACGCGATTGGAAGTAAAGCTAGAAACTACAAGAGGTATTACTCTAGTGGTTATTATTTTTATTCTTCTTTATATATTTAGTAAAAATATACTTTATAAGCAGTTATAATGCCCAAATTATTTTAAGTATATAGTACAAAAGTCCTATTTACAAGCAGTTATAATGTCCGATTTATTTCTCTTATATATATTAGAAAATATACTTTTATAAGCAGTTACTATGTCCGATTTTCTTCAAGTATTTAGTAAGAATATTGTAATGTCCAAGAAATTTTAAGCCTTGTACAATTTATTTTGATATATGAAATTCGTTTTATTTAATTTTACGAATTTAATTGGATACGTGTAGGTATTATTATTTAATACGTGGTCCAATAATTTTCTTTGCCCAAAAGGGGCTCACTAATAGTTTGAATAAATTAGTGAGTTAACCCTAAGGATTTAATTGCAAGAAAATTGGGAAGAAAATTAATAAATGAATTCATTTTACTATTATCGGATTTAAATAATTCGCATGAGGAATTATTGTTGAAATAAATAATAATTAATAAATTGAATCATTTATTCAATTTAAATATTAGGAGCATAGTGTTAATAATTTTAATAAACAAGTTGGACTATTTTCCTTTATTTCTATTGACCCAAATTTTTATAAGGCTGAGCACAATTTCCTTTTTAATTCCTATTGGGTCGTTTCCTATTTAATTCATCCGGCCCAACCCTATTGGGTTGAGCCCAAATCCCTTCCATCCAAATCAAACCCATTTCCTTTAAGCCCATTCCAATTCTTTTTAGCGGGGTTAGATCTGTTTGGGCGACCGGTGGGATTAAGGGAATAACCGGCAAGTTCATTTGGGAGGGGTTCAAATCAGCAAAATCGATTTGGGGGAAAATCCTATCAGCCTAGGCTCTTAAGTAGTCGAACCTAGCTAGACTCAAGTCATCGATCAGTCGAACGGACGGGAAGGGAGGTCGGCGATAGCAAAAGGAGGCCAACCGTTGGACTGAAGGAGAAAATCACCGATCGAGCGGCCATCAAACGGACCGAGAAAATCACTGACTGATGGAAGCGCGCGGCTCGAGGCTTGTCGGCGATTTCGCGGTTGGCTTGGATGGGGCTGACAGAGACAATCGATCGACAGCCTACCCCTCTAACCCTTGGGTATTGCCCTGTCGAGCGAAGTAATATCCAGCGAGTTGGATAATTTTTCTACTATAAATTGACACCTTCAAAAACCCCAAACCAAGGCTGCCGAAAATTGTAAGTCTAAAATTAGAGGGAGAAAAGGAAATCGCAGAGGAGAGGAAACATGGGAAGCTCTCAGGAAGGAGAAGTTGTATGCAAAGTTTTCTAAGTGTGAGTTTTGGTTGCAGAGGGTACAATTTCTAGGTCACGTCATCGACAAAAATGGTGTTTCGGTGGACCCAGCAAAAGTGGAAGCAGTTATCAACTGGGAACAGCCGAGGACGCCGACAGAGATCCGGAGTTCTTGGGATTAGCGGGATACTATCGGAGATTCATACAGGATTTTTCAAAGATAGCATCGCCGTTAACCAATCTCACCAGGAAAACAGTCAAGTTTGTTCGGTCGGAGAAATGTGAGGAAAGTTTCATGGAGTTGAAAAAGAGACTCAGCCAAGCACCAGTGTTGACCTTACCGGACAACACTGGGGGTTTCGTAGTGTATAGCGATGCATCACACAAAGGTCTTGGCGGTGTACTAATGCAACACGGCAAGGTCGTGGCATACGCATCACGTCAACTGAAAGACTATGAGAAGGGTTACCCGACTCATAACTTGGAGTTAGCAGCGGTAGTTTTTGCCTTGAAGATTTGGAGGCACTACCTATACGGAGAGAAGTGCGAGATATATACCGATCACAAAAGTCTGAAATATATCTTCACTCAAAAGGAGCTGAACATGAGGCAGCGCCGATGGTTAGAATCGATCAAGGACTACGACTGTGAAATTCTGTACCATCCGGGCAAGGCAAATGTAGTGGTTGATGCCTTGAGTAGAAAAGGCAAGGTGAAATTGATGCAGCTGACAGTCCAGGAGGAATTGATACGGGACTTTGAACGCCTGGAACTGGGGGTTAAGTATCCGATGGAGACGGACGAAAAATTGTGTACCTTAACAGTAGGTCCGACTCTACTAGATAAGATAAAGGAGGCTCAAGAATTTGACGAGGAATGCATTGACATTAAGAAGCAGCTAACGGAGGGAAAAACATTGAAGTACAAGGTTGACAGCACAGGATTGCTGAGATTCGAGGGAAGGATCTGGATACCCTACGTACCAGACTTAAGAGAAGGGATTTTGCAGGAAGCCCATAATACGAGATTTTCGGTACATCCGGGTAGCACCAAGATGTATCAAGATCTTCGTCAACACTATTGGTGGCCGCACTTGAAAGGAGAAGTTGCAGAATTCGTTAGTCGGTGTTTAACTTGTCAGAGGATCAAGGCAGAGCACTAGCGGCCGAGCGGGTTGTTGCAACCCTTAAAGATTCCCGAGTGGAAGTGGGAGCACATTACTATGCATTTTGTGGTACGACTCCCGATAACCCAAAAGGGTCTAGACGCCATCTGGGTAATCGTAGATCGTTTGACCAAGTCTGCCCATTTCCTACCGATTAAGATCAGGTACAAATTGGAGCAATTGGCGAAAATTTACGTGAAGGAGATAGTATCGCGACATGGAGTGCCGGTATCTATTGTGTCTGACCGAGATCCGCGCTTCAAGTCAAATTTTTGGAGAAGCCTACAGGAGAGACTGGGAACACAGTTAAGAATGAGTACAACATATCATCCTCAGACTGATGGTCAAAGTGAGCGAACAATCCAGACCTTAGAGGACATGCTCCGGGCAGTCGTGATGGACTTAAGTGGCAGCTGGGACGATCATTTGCCACTAGTAGAGTTCGCCTACAACAATAGTTACCATGCTAGCATTGGTATGCCACCGTACGAAGTGTTGTATGGAAGGAAGTGTCGAACACCGTTGTGTTGGGATGAAGTTGGTGAACGAAGATTGTTGGGACCAGAATTGGTACAACAAACCGTGGAAATTATTAAAGTAATAAGACAGCGGTTAGTGGCAGCCCAGGATCGTCAGAAGAAGTATGCCGACTTACATCGTCAGAAGCGAGATTTTGAAGTTGGTAGCTTTGTGTTTCTGAAGGTATCACCCTGGAAAGGGAAGATCCGTTTTGGAAAAAAAGGTAAATTGAGCCCTAGGTTCATAGGACCGTTCGAAATATTAAGGAGGATAGGCGGAGTGGCGTACGAGGTAGCATTACCTCCTGAACTTGAGCACATTCACAACGTGTTTCATGTATCAGCGTTACGTCCATATAAACCAGACTATAAGCACGTCATCTCCTATGAACCAATCCAAGTCGAAAGAGATTTATCGTACGAGGAGATTCATGTTCAAATACTGGATAGAAAAGAGCAGAAACTGAGGAATAAAATCATTCACTCGGTGAAAGTTCTCTGGAGAAACCACGCGGTAGAAGAGGCTACGTGGGAATTAGAAGAGAAGATGAGAACAAATTACCCACAATTATTTGAGTAACCTTAGGTAGAAATTCCGAGGACGGAATTTTTATAAGGGGGAGAGGATGTAATGTCCAGGAAATTTAAAACATTGTATCAAATTTATTTTAATAAATAAATTCATTATATTTAATTTTACGAATTTATTTGGATCCGTGTAGGTATCATTATTTAATACATGGTCCCATAAATTTCTCTGCCTTAAAGGGGCTCATTAATAATTTGAATAGATTAATGAGTTAACCCTAACCTTTAATTGGCAAGAAAATTAAGGAAAATAAATAAATGATTTTATCATTTTCAGATTTAATAACTTGAATAAAGAATTATGGTTAAAATAAATATTTGAAATAATTAATTTAGTAGTTTAGTTATTTAATTTAAGACACAAGAGGAAGAAAGTGGTTAATTTATTTGGGCCATTTCTTTTTCTTTTATTTGGACTGAGCCCAAATTCCCTTGTTATTCTCCTTGTTGGGCCGCTTGAGTTTGTTTATTTTAATTAGTGCAGCCGGCCCAACTATTGGGTAAGCCCAAACCAGTTTCCAGCGGGTTGGGTCAAGCAAGCGGGTCGAACCCGTTTCCTTTGATTTGGGGACAACCGGTAAATTCTGGGGAAGGGGTTTGAAACGGCAAAAAAAGAAGAAGAAAGAAATCAAATTTGGGGGAAACAAAGGAGCGAAAGAGAAGAGAAATCCAACTCCAAGCCCTCAAATCAAACAGCCGAGCAACATCGGGAAATCCAAACCCTAACACCTCAATCAGTCAAACCCAAAGTTCCAATCAGTCAGAGATAAGAGACGGGAGGGAGACGCCGGCGACAGCTTGCGTCGACCGGTTGGAACGAGGAAGAAGCAGGCGACCGGCGGGCTAATTAAAGAACCGAGCGTCTGACGAAGCAACCAAGGGTTCCTGGAATTCGGTGACGCGACCGGCAAGGGCACACGGCTCAAAGGCCAGCCGACGGGTCACAGTCGCTGCCTCCTCCCTACCGTTGGTTTCTAGCAAATAAATTAGGGGTAATACCCAGTTAATTGGGTAACAAATTTCCTATAAATTGAAGCCCTAAACCCCCCAAAGTTGTCGATTCTCTTTTGTTCTTGTGAGTCCCAAATTAGGAGCAAAATATATACAAAATTTAGGGTTCGAAATTAGAGGGAGAGACAGGGGAATTAATCGGCGAATGTCCAGCTGGGTTTCATACTTTAGAAGAAGAAGGAAGGCATCCAATCGATCGAGATCAAGGTATTAAACGACTGTGATGGGTTTATTAAGTGACTGTAATAGCTTCGTGTGGTTTAGGTTATCCATGGTATAACATTGTATAGTATTGCACTGCCTTGGTGTGAAACTGAGTCATTGTACCATAATTTTTGGATTTAAAAAAAACCTGGTATCGAATGGTGTTAATCTTGTTTGGTTTTGATTTGGAGAAAACTGATATTGTGTTGTTTTATATTGGGTTGTACTCTTCTTCTTTTCCTCTGAATTATTTGTTTGTGTTGTTCTTGACTGGGGAATTTTTTGTGTAAAATAAGAACCATAAGGTTCTGGCAACGTGATGGAGCACTGAGATTAGGCCAGTGTCTAGTCTTAGAGTGCTCATTAGATGGTTGTTGTAATGTCTAAACAGGGCTGTGATTTGTTTTGGTATTTAGGTTGTTCTGTTGACAGTATAACTACAAACTCAAACCTTGGTATTCTTTTGGTGTGATAATGTTGGGCTAAATTACAGACTGTGAAATCAGTGTAGCATACATATTTTGTTAAAGTCAACTTGTGTCATGGATCCCAACCGTGGGTACTAAACGAAGCAGTGTGTGTGTTTCAAGCCTGGAAACAGGGGAGGTTATATTATAAGGCAGTGTTCTGCGAATTTTTGGTGTGGCTGGGAATCGAACCCAGTACAGGTAGTAAATGGTTGGGCCACTATTACTAATGAGACCAATAAAATAATTATGTATTATTTAGTAATAAATAACAAATAAAGATAATAAATATTTAGTTATTATTTAATATTAAATGATAACTAAGTATGAGTAAAGATAATTATTTATTATTTGCTTATCAATAATAATAAATAAAGCTAATAAATATTTAATTATTATTAAATATGAATAAAGTTAATAAGATAATTATGTACTATTTATTAATTTTCCAATAAATAATGAATAAAGATAATAAATATTTAATTGTTATTTGATTAAATAATAATTAAATATGAGTAGAGTTAATAAATAATTGTTTATTATTTTCCCAATAAATGATAAGTAAAGATAACAAATATCTAATTATTATTTGATTTATAATAATTAGGTATGAATAAAGCTAATAAGGATAAAAATTACTTAATCAAATAATGATTAAGTATGAGTGAGATTAATAAGTTAATTATCTGTGGCCCTTAATAAATAAAGATAATGAGCACTTAATAATCATTCAATAAATATTTAATAGTAATTAAGTGTGTGTGGAATTAATACATTAAGTATTTAGTTAATGTTGAATAAGGAACAAGAGTAATAATTACTAAATTACCCCTAAGGTAGATAGTAATTAAGAGTAAATCAACTAAATAAGTGATCAATTGTTATTCAGTTGTCATTAAGCCAGAATAAACTTATTATCTATAAATAAATTAGCCCGTATTCTGAGACAAACAAAGGTAATAGTTGAGTCCTCAAAGGATAAGTAATCCTAATTAGCTATCATTTATTTTAATAGCTAAGAGTCATTAATTAATTTCTGTTTAGCTAATGATTAGATGGTAATTAAATATATATAGTGAATTGTTTACCTGCTAAATAAATAGCATAAGTGAGTACCTCGATATACAGTTATGCAATGCTAATGGATAAACCGACTTTATCAACTGATAGGTTATCCAAGATCAATTAATTAAAGCTAAAATTTATCTGTAGCTGAGCAAACAGGCAAGTTCTCTATCCCGAGACTTTGATTTTGCAAGTTCCCTACCTTCATTCTTTCAGTATATTGAATGCAAGTTCATCTTACCCAACTTTTACATTGAGCAATATTTCTAAACCTTATGCCTTATTTTAATTCGCGCAAAAGGTATATATTATTGTAAGTTATTCTTTAAGCTTGAATCTTATCTCCAAGCATGCTTTAAGTGGTCTAATTACTTTTAAAATTACTCCACATCTATGTATTCATTGGCATTCGTACTTGTGCATTTGAATTCGTATAATTATTTAAGTTCTGAAATTCACGAACTACTCATGATTAAGTCTGAACCCTTGTCTCGGTCAGGCACGTATGTAAGAATTTATAAAAGCTATCCGAACCAATCAATTGTAAGGATTCTTAGACTGATTGAACACCCCCTTTTATTATAGGGGAGTACCCCAGGTATCGTATATAAGGTACATCTAGCAGAGTTAAATGTTATGCATACACATAGCGTACGCGAGGCTGATCCCCTCAAGTACTTATTCTGTAGCCAGTAACCAGAGGGTCAACTAGCTATTGGCTCCTTTGGAAGTTATTGTTCAAAGTCTATTTGACTATCAATTGTTCTAAAAGCATTTATTGTTATTGCTTCTGATAATTCTATTGTTGAAATCTCTTTACATATCCCTTTCATCATGATATATCCCTATTGTGGTACTTTAAACTTGCTGAGCAAACTCGTTGCTCATCCTTGCTATATCATGACTTCATTGCAGCTAAACCCGAGACATCAGGGATGAACAAAGGGAAAGAGAAGATGAAGTGATAGACTTCAAGTAGCCGATTTTAAATTTATGTGTAGTTAATTACTGTTAATGTAATTTGAACCCTGATAGGTATTTAGGGTATGGATTTGTGTATGTGGTTAAGGTTATTGTATTCTGGGACTAGTAACACCCTGTAATGAACAACGTATGTTTATTATATTCCGCATTTTAGTTACCATATGTTGTTAGAGGTGAATGTTTGTAGTGGATCGTGATGACCAGATCCGGGTATTTGGAGACCCGAATTTGGGGGCGTCACAACAGCCTTCCTTGTGGTTTGTTTAGTTTTTCTTTTTCTTTTTCGTGCTTGGGTTGTGTTGCTGCTTTGTATTGGGTTGTACTGTTTTGATTTGGAACTCTGTATATTGTAGAACCCTAAGGTTCTGGTAGCTTAATTGTGTACTGTGATTAGGCCATTGTTGGATGGTAGGATGCACACCAGGTATTCGCTGTAATGCCCGAACGAAACTATTTTCATGTTGGTATCAACTGTTCTGGCAGCAACGTGGTTTATAAAATCAAGCATTCGTTTTATTGTTAAGTGATAATGCTTGGGCTGGCCACAAACTTTGAAATAAGTGTTGTATGCACATCGTGTTAATTGCAGATTTTGCTTCATTTGGTATTAAGTGTACTGTCAATACACATCGCTTATCTAAGAACCAAACTTTAGTCTATTTTATATTGGTATCATGGCTGATAATAGAAACTGAAAACCAGTGTTGCCATAAATCTATTGGGAGTGTTCCTATTGTGATAAACTGGATAGTTGGAAAATAAGATTTCAGGAATTGGTTATATACTATGCGATAATGTGGCTGTTGGTTGTGGCATGAAAATACGATTATTACCATTATGTAATACCATCGGATTAATTATTTGTTATTATTTGAATTAATAATAAACTAATAAATAATTATTTATTTTATAATAAATAAGGATACTAAATATTTAATTATTATTTAATTAATATTAAATAATAATTAAGTATGAGTGAGTAAGTGAAATTAATTATTTATTAATTGACATTAAATAATAAATAAAGACAATGAATATTTAATTATTATTTAATTGATATTAAATAATAATTAAGTATGAGTAGAGTTAATAAAATAATTATTTATTATTAAAGATAATAAATATTTAATTATTATTTAATTAATATTAAATAATAATTAAGTACGAATAAAGTTAATAAAATAATTATTTATTATTAAATAATAAATAAAGATAAAAAATATTTAATTATTATTTAATATTAATTAAATAATAATTAAGTATGAATAAAGTTAGTACAATAATTATTTATTATTAATAATACACTAATAAATAATTATTTATTTTATAATAAATAAGGATAATAAATATTTAATTATTATTTAATTAATATTAAATAATAATTAAGTATGAGTGAGTAAGTGAAATTAATTATTTATTAATTGACACTAAATAATAAATAAAGATAATAAATATGTGATTGTATTTGTAATGTCCGGAAAATTTTAAACACTATATCAAATTTATTTTTATAAATAAATTCATTTTATATAATTTTAATTGGACCCATGTAAGAATGTTTATTTAATTATATAATTATAGGTCCAATAAACTTCTTGCATTAAAGGGGCTCATTATTAGTGCGATTTAAATTAATGAGTTAACCCAAAGAATTTATTTGCAAAGAAATTTGGATAATTAAATAGATAATTTTATTATTATCAGATTAAATAATTCGAATGAAGAATTATAGTTATATCAAATATTTTAAATAAATAATTAATTTGTTTAGCCATTAATTTAAAATATCAGAAATACGAGATGGTTGATTTAACTGGGCCGATTTTCCTCATTTAGATTAGTCCATTGCTCTTATTTATTTTGATTTAAGCCCAAATTCCATTTCTTTTTTAAATTTGGGCCGCCTCTTAACTAATTTCAGCTGGCCCAACTATTGGGTTAAGCCCAATTTGGATTCCAGCGGGTTGGACCAAGATCACCGGGTCGAACCATTGCAAACGGGTGAGAACCACCCCCTTTAATTTGGGCAACCGGAACATTCATTTGGGGGAGAGTTCAAGCAGCAATTGATTTGGGAAAGGAACCAAATCTCAAACTCTTGCCCAAACGGAATCCAATCCTCAGACCATATCAAGCCAACCCTCCTATCAGCGGTAACCAAGATAGTCTCTAGCAATCCGAAGCCCTGAACCCTACCAGCCATAGACTACCAATCAACCAGGCGAGAGTGAGTGACGGGAGAAGGCGTCGCCAGGCATGCGCCGGCGACAGCTCGAAGCGAGCGGATGGTGTGATGGCTGACCGATCGCTTGGACCGAAGGAAAAGCTCACCTACCGGCGGCCAAACGAGGAATCGGTATTGACGACCGAGCGGACGTCGCACGGACCAGAGGTCCCAGAAAATCCGGCAAGAACGCGTGGCTCAAAGGTTCTGCTGGCAGATCATAGTTGGCATGGAAGGGTATTGACAGCCATCTCCCTTCCGACCGATGGTCTCTGAGTAACCCTTCGAGGTAATACCCAGTCAATTTGGGTAAAATTTCCCCTATAAATTAGAATTCCCCAAACCCCATAGCTGCCGAATTCCTGTTGTAAATCCAATTAGGGAGAAAACATATAAATATATATATATACTCATTAGAAGTTGCTGCAAGGAGGGGAAAATTAATTAGTGAATGGCCGACTGGGTGGTGTATTGTGGGAGAAGAAGAAGAACAGCTAGCCGGTCGAACCCAAGGTACAACACTGGGTTATTTGAAGTACTGTGATAAGTTCTAATTTGGATTTTTGAAAATTTTCCTTCCTCTGTAGCTGGTTGTGATTGAACTATATTATGTTGCCAACTGTGTTGGTTTATAATAATGTATTGGTTGTATCATATACTGTGATGGGTGTAATATACATCGTTTTGGGATTTAATCATACCGTGGTATTGTGTTGTGTTGATTTGTACCACTGTGATAGCTCTTTGTTGGCCTTGTATAAATTTTCCCTCCTACTCGAATTGGTACTGTCAACTGTGGGTATGGTATTGAACTACTTTTATTTACTGCTTGGTTTTAATTTGGGGAAAATCTGTATTGGGTTGTTTTGTTGGACTATATTAAATTGTTCTTTGGATGGGAATCTTGGTGTTTAGGTGAACCTCAGGGCTCGACCAGTGGAATTTTAGGCAGGATTTAGGCTAGCGTCAACCTTAGTATGACCACAAGGTGCTTGATGTAATGCCAATGAGGACCCAATTGTTAGATTTCTTCATGATATAGATTGATAACCTGTTTTGCTCGTGTAAGAATTGCTGAATCTCATTGTACTGTATACTGGGCAATTGAAATGATATTGTAGGAAACTGTGATGTTCAAGAGTATTAGGCAATAATTTAGTTCCTTCCCAAATTGGTTTTGAAATTCATTTGTTTATGGAGTCAAATGGTTGTCACATTGTTAATCAACTGTGCAAGTATTGGCTTACTTAAATGGGTAATTAATTTAAGTCAATAATGCAAATTAATTGGTATTACGTTAATAAATAAGATTAATAAAGTGTTCAATTATTTTCAATAAGTAATAAATATTTAATTATTATTAAATAATAATTAAATATGAATAAAGTTAATGAAATAATTATTTATTATTTTTCCAATAAATAATAAATAAAGATAATAAATATTTAATTATTATTTAATGATAATAATATAAATAAGGTGAATAAAATAATTATTATAAATAAAGTTAATAAAATAATTATTTATTAATAAGTAAAGATAATAAATAATTAGTTATTATTTAATATTAAATGATAACTAAGTATGAGTAAAGATAATTTATTATCTCTAAATAATAAATAAAGATAATAAATATTTAATTATTATTTAATAATAATAATAATTAAGTATGAATAAAGTTATTAATCAATAGGGATAATAATTACTTAATCATTAATGAAATAATGATTAAGTATAAGGGAAATTATTAAGTTAGCCATTTATTCTTGGTCCTTAATAAATAATAATTATAAACACTTAAGGATTAATTAAATATATTAAGTGTGTGTAGAATTAATACATTAAGTATTAAATCACTGTAGAATAAGGAACAAGATTAATAATTACTAAATCACCCCTAAGGTAAATGGTGATTAAGAGTGGATCCACTAAATAATTGATCAATGGTTTTCTGTCATCTTTAAACCAAAACAAATTTATTTTATAAATAATAGATAAGGTTTGTTAAACCATACCTAGATACAATTAAAGGTACTAATTTGAGTATTCAATGATAAGTGACCATGATTAATTATTGTCTGTTTAAGTAATAGTTAGGGTCATTAATAAATTCCTGTTTAACTAATGTTAAATAATAATTAAATATAGATGATGAATTATTTATTTGCTAAGTAAATGGTATAGTAAGCATGCCAAGATACAATCATGTTATAATAATTGATAAGCCGACTTTATCCAATGATAGGTCACTCGAGATCAATTAATTAAAGCTAAGATTTAAATTGTAGCTGAGCAAACAGGCAAGTTCCTAACCCTAAACTTCTTTCATTTTTGCAAGTTCTTCTCACTCAATTTTTGGCATTGAGCAAGCTTTTAAACCTTATGCATTGTTTTAATTCGTGCAAAAAGGTATATATTGTTGCAAGTTATTCTTTAAGCTTGAATCTTATTTCCGAGCATGCTTTAAGTGGTCTAATTACTTTCAGAATTTTTCCACATCTGTACATTTATTGACATTCGTGCATTCGAATTCGTATATTCAAATTCAGAAATCTATAAACCATTCATGGTTAAGTCTGAACCCTTGTTCGGTCAGACAATTTTGTGAAAATTTATAAAAGCTATCCGAACCAATCAATGGTAAGGATTCTTAGACTGTATGAACACCCTTTTAGTTATAGGGGAGTACCCCACGTACCGTATATAAGGTACAAATGGCAGAATTAAATGTTATGCATATACATAGGGTACGCGAGGCTGATCCCCTCAAGTACGTTATTCTGTAGCCAGTAACCAGAGGGTCAACCAGCTATTGACTCCTCTGGAAGTTATCGTTCAAAGTCTATTTGACTATCAATTGTTCTAAAAGCATTTAATGTTCTTGCTTCTGATTATTCTATTGTTGAAATCCTTTTAATATTCCTTCATCATAATATATCTTTATTGTTGCACATTAAACTTGCTGGGCAAACTCGTTGCTCATTCTTGCTATATCATGATTTCATTGCAGCTAAACCCGAGACGTCAGGGAAGAACAAAGGGAAAGAAAAGATGAAATGATAGATTTCTAGTAGCAGACTTTAGATTTATGTGTTAGTTAATTTCTGTCAATGTAATCTAAACCTTGATAGCTATTTAAGGTATGTATTGTGTGAATGTTTAAGGTTAATCGTATTCTGGGACTAGTAACACCTTGTAATGAACAACGTATGTTTATTATATTCCGCACTTTCAGATATCATATGTTGTTAGAGGTGAATGTTTGTATTGGATCGTGATGACCAGATCCGGGTATTTGGAGACCCGAATTTGGGGGCGTCACAGGTTGGTATCAGAGCTGTAGGTTATAAACTTTAGGATTGCGAAACCTAGGTTATAACCTTCGTAGTAAACTCGTATTGAGTGTTAGGAGATAAATCGAGGAGATTTATTATATGTGGTTTTGATGAATTGGGGAATTCATCGAGTCGAGTAGTACCCAATGAAATATACTTTCATTTCTTCAATGAATATATTTTATTGTTGTACTAATGTGAGTTTTTGTGTGTTTGTAGGATGGCTGATATAGGGGAGACTAGTGGAGCCCGTGAGGAGGAGGAGACATATACAGATATACCAGTAGTTTCGGAGCAGCTGGTGGGTTATGCTCCTATTGCCCCGGGATTGCTACAGGAGGAGTCCGAGCCGGAGGAGGACTACCATAGAGAGCTACCAGATCCAGTGGTAGGTGGGGTGATGAGGTCCGGTAGTCAGGACCCTGATACTGAGGAGGAGGATCCCGAGGCCGAGGGGGAGGAGCCACCTGCTGATATTGACGGCATGGGATCCACTGCTGATGATATTATTGAGGGATTGACGGACAGAAATGAGGACCTGGAGGCTCGGATTGCTCATTTGGAGGAGCAAAACCAAACCCATCAGTATATGGAGGACCAGTATAGAGACCTGGCCTACCAGCTCGAGCACGACTTAGGGGTGGCCAAGACACAGCTGCAGGGCTACGAGTCCTCAGCACAGCAGGTCGGACCACTGCTACATCAGCTAGTGGCCCGAAACGCTGAGTTGAGGGAGAGACTGGAGCAGTGGGATCTGCAGATCGCCCACCTGAGGGCGAAACAGGAGGCCATGAGGTTTGAGGCCGGACTGGAGGTGGCTGCGAGGATGCACGTTAGGGAGGCCTGGGCCAGGGAGGCCAGGAGGGTTGATCAGCTGGAGGACCAGCTAGAGGCCAGGGCAGTGAGGATAGAGACCCTGGGGCATGCCTTGGATGCAGCCTACCGTAGACCCCGGACTGAGATAGGAGAGTCCAGCCGCTCGGTTCGCCGCAGGATCGGGGACGGAGCAGTCTCTTCTGGCCAGCAGGCTCGGATCCGTCATGATGTATAGTGATGGGATAGGATGGTTGTTTAGTTGTTAGTACAGTCAGTCCCACTTCTGTTTATGATAGGGACATATTCATGTTTGTTTGTGAAACTTTATGTTTGTTGTTATGATTGGGGTAGCAGTTAAACCCCAACTTTTGTGGTCTTAAGGGAGGAAAGGTTAGGATTCCCCACTTTTGTCTAAGGGGATGATTTGTTGATAGGACAGATAGTGGCGCATTTATAGAAGTATGCCACAGGTTTAGTCATTGTAACAAAACAGTGGTATATGAATATAAATGCAGATGTTCGCTTAAATCAAATGTGTTGATAAATATTTTACCTTTAATTGTCTATTTTAATAACATATGTTGTAAAATGTGAATCTATAGGTAAAAGTTATCAGTTTCCTTATTCTAAACCATGCCAAGGGGAAGGCCACGTAACCGACAAGTCGAAGAGTCAGAAAGTGAGGTTGGAGACCAAACCAACCCAATGAGAATGTTCGCGGAAATGCTGGTCGAGGCTATGCAATCCAGACCACCACCTGAGAGAACCCAAGCTGCAGCTGAGCCAACGCATCATCTGGCAAACTTTAAAGATTTCAAATTGGTCGGACCACCTAAGTTCAAGGGAAGTCTTAACCCAATCGAGGCGCAGACCTGGATAGAAGAGATAGAGAAGGTCTTTGAAGTAGCAAGGGTGGCAGAGGAACAGAAAACAAGTTTTGCCACTTTCATGCTAAAAGGAGAAGCCAACTATTGGTGGAAGGCCAACAGAGGCCGAGTGGAAGAAGGCACTGTCGCTTGGGATCGTTTTAAGGAAATGTTCTTGGAAAATTACTTTCCAGAGAGCATGAAGCAGGAGATGGAGATCAAGTTCCTGGAACTAAAACAAGGGAACATGTCTGTGGCTGAGTACGCAGCTAAGTTTAATGAGTTGGCACGGTTTGCAGCTCACCAAGTCAGCACAGAGGAAAGGAAAGCTCGTAGGTTTGAGCAGGGGTTGAAACCATGGTTATACCGTTCTGTGGCGGTATTGAAAATCAGAACATTTGCAGAATTGATGGAGAGGGCAATCATTGCAGAGGGTGGCAGTGAGGCCCTGGCCAAATACAATCACGAGAAGAAGAAGGGACATGAGGGCCCTAAGGCAGGAAGCAGTGGGGGCAGTAACCCCAACAAACGGAAATGGATCGAGAGTCAGTCCTCTGGGGGAAATAAATCTGTAGGGGAGGTAAAGAAGCCAGGCAGATGCAACAACTGTGGCAAGAACCACACGGGGGAATGCATGAAGGGGAAGAGCGTGTGTTACCATTGTGGACAACCTGGGCACATGGCCCCACAGTGCCCTAATAAGCCGAAAGGAGGTTGTTTCTCCTGTGGATCTCCTGACCACCAGATCAAGGACTGTCCGAAGAGGAAAAGCGACGCCGGGAGTGGCAACCGAAACAACAACAACAGTGGAAACAGCAACCGGTTGAACTACGGGCCACCATCCAGTCAAGCCAATAGGCCGACAGCCCGCACGTTCAACATGACTGTGCAGGATGCCATGGAATCCAAAGACGTGGTGTCAGGTATCATCCCAATCAATGATATAAATGCATATGTGCTATTTGATTCGGGTGCTACTTGCTCTTTTGTTTCCGAAGAATTTGCTAGTCAGTTAAATGTACCTTGTGAAAAGTTAGAACACCCTATGAACGTAGAAGTAGCAAACAAAGAAATTATCCCCGTAGAATGCATTCATAGGAATTGTTGTGTTGGATTGCGAGGATTTAAGCTCAATGTGGATTTGATACCAATTCGACTGGGAGAATTCGACGTAATCTTGGGAATGGATTGGCTATCAATTCACGGAGCAGTCATTGATTGCAAGAAGAAATGTGTACACCTAAAGACTTCTAATAAGTCTAAGGTGGTATTCTATGGCAGCAGATCACCAAAACCATCTTGTTGTCTTACTATGATGCAAACAAGGAGATTACTCAGGAAGGGTTGCGAATGTTATTTGGCCCATGTGGGCGATACTCGTCAGGTCGGGGATGAGATGAGTCAAATACCAGTCGTGAGGGATTTCACTGATGTCTTTCCCGATGAACTTCTGGGACTGCCGCCGGATAGGGAAACCGAGTTCGTTATCGATTTGGCACCGGGAACCGTACCAATATCGAAGCCGCCGTATCGGATGGCACCTGTGGAGATGAAGGAGTTGATGGTGCAACTGCAGGAGCTATTAGATAAAGGTTATATCAGACCAAGCGTGTCCCCGTGGGGAGCGCCAGTTCTGTTTGTAAAGAAGAAGGACGGTTCTATGCGACTTTGTATCGACTACCGAGAGTTGAACAAAGTTACAATTAAGAATAGGTATCCGCTTCCTAGGATTGACGATCTGTTCGATCAACTCAAGGGAGCGAAGTACTTTTCAAAGATCGACTTAAGAACAGGCTACCATCAGCTGAAGGTGAGGCAGGAAGATATCCCGAAGACTGCATTCAGGACTCGTTATGGGCACTTCGAGTTCTTGGTAATGTCATTTGGATTGACGAATGCGCCAGCAGCATTCATGGATATGATGAACAGAGTGTTCAAGCAGTACTTGGACAAGTTCGTAGTCGTATTCATCGATGACATCCTGGTGTATTCAGGAACAGAGGGAGGAGCATGCTGAACACTTAAGAGTTGTATTAGAAGCTCTCAGGAGGGAGAAATTGTACGCGAAATTTTCGAAGTGTGAGTTTTGGTTGCAGAGGGTACAGTTTCTGGGTTCATGTCATAGACAAAAATGGTGTTTCGGTGGACCCAGCAAAAGTAGAGGCGGTTATCAACTGGGAACAGCCGAAGACGCCGACAGAGATCCGGAGTTTCTTGGGATTAGCGAGATACTATCGGAGATTCATCCAGGATTTTTCAAAGATAGCATCGCCGTTGACCAATCTCACCAGGAAAACAGTCAAGTTTTGTTTGGTCGGAGAAGTGTGAGGAGAGTTTCATGGAATTGAAGAAGAGACTCAGCCAAGCACCAGTGTTGACCTTACCGGACAATACTGGGGGTTTCGTAGTGTATAGCGATGCATCGCACAAGGGCCTTGGCTGTGTACTGATGCAACACGGCAAGGTCGTGGCGTACGCATCACGGCAACTGAAGGACTATGAGAAGGGTTACCCGACTCACGACCTGGAGTTAGCCGCAGTGGTGTTTGCCTTGAAGATCTGGAGGCACTACTTATATGGGGAGAAGTGCGAGATATATACAGATCACAAAAGTCTAAAGTATATCTTCACTCAGAAGGAACTAAATATGAGGCAGCGCCGATGGTTGGAACTGATCAAAGACTACGACTGTGAAATTCTGTACCATCCGGGCAAAGCAAATGTAGTGGCCGATGCCTTAAGTAGGAAAGGCAAGGTGAAATTGATGCAGCTGACAGTCCAGGAGGAAATTGATACGAGACTTTGAACGTCTGGAGCTGGAAGTTACGTATCCAATGGAGGTGGACGAAAAGGTGTTCGCCGTAACGGTGGGTCCAACTCTACTGGATAAGATACAGGAGGCTCAGGAATTTGACGAGGAATGTATTGGCATTAAGAAACAGTTATCAGAGGGAAAAGCCTCGAAGTATAAGGTTGACAGTGCAGGATTGCTGAGATTCGAGTGAAGGATCTGGATACCCTATGTACCGGATCTAAGGGAAGAAATTTTGCAGGAGGCCCATAATACGAGATTTTCGGTACATCCGGGTAGTACTAAGATGTATCAAGATCTTCGTCAGCATTATTGGTGGCCGCATTTGAAGGGGGAAGTTGCAGAATTCGTCAGCCGGTGTTTAACTTGTCAGAGGATCAAGGCAGAGCACCAACGGCCGAGCGGATTATTGCAACCCTTAGAGATTCCTGAGTGGAAGTGGGAGCACATTACTATGGATTTTGTGGTAGGACTTCCGACAACACAGAAGGGCCTAGACGCCATCTGGGTGATCGTAGATCGATTGACCAAGTCTGCCCACTTTCTACCGATCAAGATTTGGTACAAATTGGAGCAGTTAGCGAAGCTTTACGTGAAAGAGATAGTGTCACGACATGGAGTGCCGGTATCTATTGTGTCTGACAGGGATCCGCGCTTCACGTCAAATTTTTGGAGAAGTCTGCAGGAGAGACTGGGAACACAGTTAAGAATGAGTACGGCATATCATCCTCAGACTGATGGTCAGAGTGAGCGAACAATTCAGACTCTGGAGGATATGCTCCGGGCAGTTGTGATGGATTTAAGTGGTAGCTGGGACGATCATTTGCCACTGGTAGAGTTCGCTTACAACAATAGTTACCACGCTAGCATTGGTATGCCACCGTACGAAGCGTTGTATGGGAGGAAGTGTCGAACGCCGTTGTGTTGGGACGAAGTTGGTGAACGAAGATTGTTGGGACTGGAATTGGTACAGCAAATCGTGGAAATCGTTAAAGTAATAAGACAACAACGGTTAGTAGCAGCCCAGGATCGCCAAAAGAAGTACGCCGACTTACATCGCCAGAAACGAGACTTTGAAGTTGGAAGTTTTGTGTTTCTGAAGGTATCTCCCTGGAAAGGAAAGATCCGTTTTGGGAAAAAGGGTAAATTGAGCCCTAGGTTCATAGGACCGTTCGAAATTTTGAGACGAATCGGCGAGGTGGCGTACGAGATAGCATTACCTCCTGAACTTGAGCACATTCACAACGTGTTTCATGTATCAGTGTTGCGTCCGTATAAGCGAGATTACAAACATGTTATTTCCTATGAACCAATTCAAGTCGAAAAAGACCTATCGTACGAGGAGATTCCTGTTCAAATACTGGATAGAAAAGAGCAGAAGCTGAGGAATAAAATCATTCACTCGGTGAAAGTTCTCTGGAGAAATCACGCGGTGGAAGAGGCCACGTGGGAGCTCGAAGAAAAGATGAGAGCAAATTACCCTCAGTTATTCGAGTAACCTTAGATTTAAATTCCGGAGGACGGAATTTTTATAAGGGGGAGAGGATGTAATGTCCGGAAAATTTTAAACACTATATCAAATTTATTTTTATAAATAAATTCATTTTATATAATTTTAATTGGACCCATGTAAGAATGTTTATTTAATTATATAATTATAGGTCCAATAAACTTCTTGCATTAAATGGGCTCATTATTAGTGCGATTTAAATTAATGAGTTAACCCAAAGAATTTATTTGCAAAGAAATTTGGATAATTAAATAGATAATTTTATTA
Source organism: Aralia elata (assembly GCA_034770075.1). Taxonomy (NCBI): domain Eukaryota; kingdom Viridiplantae; phylum Streptophyta; class Magnoliopsida; order Apiales; family Araliaceae; genus Aralia; species Aralia elata. The sequence goes on from CM068384.1 coordinate 77,054,207, forward strand.
TTATCAGATTAAATAATTCGAATGAAGAATTATAGTTATATCAAATATTTTAAATAAATAATTAATTTGTTTAGCCATTAATTTAAAATATCAGAAATACGAGATGGTTGATTTAACTGGGCCGATTTTCCTCATTTAGATTAGCCCATTGCTCTTATTTATTTTGATTTAAGCCCAAATTCCATTTCTTTTTTAAATTTGGGCCGCCTCTTAACTAATTTCAGCTGGCCCAACTATTGGGTTAAGCCCAATTTGGATTCCAGCGGGTTGGACCAAGATCACCGGGTCGAACCATTGCAAACGGGTGAGAACCACCCCCTTTAATTTGGGCAACCGGAACATTCATTTGGGGGAGAGTTCAAGCAGCAATTGATTTGGGAAAGGAACCAAATCTCAAAACTCTTGCCCAAACGGAATCCAATCCTCAGACCAAATCAAGCCAACCCTCCTATCAGCGGTAACCAAGATAGTCCTCTAGCAATCCGAAGCCCTGAACCCTACCAGCCATAGACTACCAATCAACCAGGCGAGAGTGAGTGACGGGAGAGAGGAAGGCGTCGCCAGGCATGCGCCGGCGACAGCTCGAAGCGAGCGGATGGTGTGATGGCTGACCGATCGCTTGGACCGAAGGAAAAGCTCACCTACCGGCGGCCAAACGAGGAATCGGTATTGACGACCGAGCGGACGTCGCACGGACCGGAGGTCCCAGAAAATCCGGCAAGAACGCGTGGCTCAAAGGTTCTGCCGGCAGATCACAGTTGGCATGGAAGGGTATTGACAGCTATCTCCCTTCCGACCGATGGTCTCTGAGTAACCCTTCGAGGTAATACCCAGCCAATTTGGGTAAAATTTCCCCTATAAATTAGAATTCCCCAAACCCCATAGCTGCCGAATTCCTGTTGTAAATCCAATTAGGGAGAAAACATATAAATATATATATATACTCATTAGAAGTTGCTGCAAGGAGGGGAAAATTAATTAGTGAATGACCGACTGGGTGGTGTATTGTGGGAGAAGAAGAAGAACAGCTAGCCGGTCGAACCCAAGGTACAACACTGGGTTATTTGAAGTACTGTGATAAGTTCTAATTTGGATTTTTGAAAAATTTTCCTTCCTCTGTAGCTGGTTGTGATTGAACTATATTATGTTGCCAACTGTGTTGGTTTATAATAATGTATTGGTTGTATCATATACTGTGATGGGTGTAATATACATCGTTTTGGGATTTAATCATACCGTGGTATTGTGTTGTGTTGATTTGTACCACTGTGATAGCTCTTTGTTGGCCTTGTATAAATTTTCCCTCCTACTCGAATTGGTACTGTCAACTGTGGGTATGGTATTGAACTACTTTTATTTACTGCTTGGTTTTAATTTGGGGAAAATCTGTATTGGGTTGTTTTGTTGGACTATATTAAATTGTTCTTTGGATGGGAATCTTGGTGTTTAGGTGAACCTCAGGGCTCGGCCAGTGGAATTTTAGGCAGGATTTAGGCTAGCGTCAACCTTAGTATGACCACAAGGTGCTTGATGTAATGCCAATGAGGACCCAATTGTTAGATTTCTTCATGATATAGATTGATAACCTGTTTTGCTCGTGTAAGAATTGCTGAATCTCATTGTACTGTATACTGGGCAATTGAAATGATATTGTAGGAAACTGTGATGTTCAAGAGTATTAGGCAATAATTTAGTTCCTTCCCAAATTGGTTTTGAAATTCATTTGTTTATGGAGTCAAATGGTTTGTCACATTGTTAATCAACTGTGCAAGTATTGGCTTACTTAAATGGGTAATTAATTTAAGTCAATAATGCAAATTAATTGGTATTACGTTAATAAATAAGATTAATAAAGTGTTCAATTATTTCAATTAAGTAATAAATATTTAATTATTATTAAATAATAATTAAATATGAATAAAGTTAATGAAATAATTATTTATTATTTTTCCAATAAATAATAAATAAAGATAATAAATATTTAATTATTATTTAATGATAATAATATAAATAAGGTGAATAAAATAATTATTATAAATAAATTAATAAAATAATTATTTATTAATAAGTAAAGATAATAAATAATTAGTTATTATTTAATATTAAATGATAACTAAGTATGAGTAAAGATAATTTATTATCTCTAAATAATAAATAAAGATAATAAATATTTAATTATTATTTAATAATAATAATAATTAAGTATGAATAAAAGTTATTAATAAATAGGGATAATAATTACTTAATCATTAATGAAATAATGATTAAGTATAAGGGAAATTATTAAGTTAGCCATTTATTCTTGGTCCTTAATAAATAATAATTATAAACACTTAAGGATTAATTAAATATATTAAGTGTGTGTAGAATTAATACATTAAGTATTAAATCACTGTAGAATAAGGAACAAGATTAATAATTACTAAATCACCCCTAAGGTAAATGGTGATTAAGAGTGGATCCACTAAATAAATTGATCAATGGTTTTCTGTCATCTTTAAACCAAAACAAATTTATTTTATAAATAATAGATAAGGTTTGTTAAACCATACCTAGATACAATTAAAGGTACTAATTTGAGTATTCAATGATAAGTGACCATGATTAATTATTGTCTGTTTAAGTAATAGTTAGGGTCATTAATAAATTCCTGTTTAACTAATGTTAAATAATTAATTAAATATAGATGATGAATTATTTATTTGCTAAGTAAATGGTATAGTAAGCATGCCAAGATACAATCATGTTATAATAATTGATAAGCCGACTTTATCCAATGATAGGTCACTCGAGATCAATTAATTAAAGCTAAGATTTAAATTGTAGCTGAGCAAACAGGCAAGTTCCTAACCCTAAACTTCTTTCATTTTTGCAAGTTCTTCTCACTCAATTTTTGGCATTGAGCAAGCTTTTAAACCTTATGCATTGTTTTAATTCGTGCAAAAAGGTATATATTGTTGCAAGTTATTCTTTAAGCTTGAATCTTATTTCCGAGCATGCTTTAAGTGGTCTAATTACTTTCAGAATTTTTCCACATCTGTACATTTATTGACATTCGTGCATTCGAATTCGTATATTCAAATTCAGAAATCTATAAACCATTCATGGTTAAGTCTGAACCCTTGTTCGGTCAGACAATTTTGTGAAAATTTATAAAAGCTATCTGGACCAATCAATGGTAAGGATTCTTAGACTGTATGAACACCCTTTTAGTTATAGGGGAGTACCCCACGTACCGTATATAAGGTACAAATGGCAGAATTAAATGTTATGCATATACATAGGGTACGCGAGGCTGATCCCCTCAAGTACGTTATTCTGTAGCCAGTAACTAGAGGGTCAACCAGCTATTGACTCCTCTAGAAGTTATCGTTCAAAGTCTATTTGACTATCAATTGTTCTAAAAGCATTTAATGTTCTTGCTTCTGATTATTCTATTGTTGAAATCCTTTTAATATTCCTTCATCATGATATATCTTTATTGTTGCACATTAAACTTGCTGGGCAAACTCGTTGCTCATTCTTGCTATATCATGATTTCATTGCAGCTAAACCCGAGACGTCAGGGAAGAACAAAGGGAAAGAAAAGATGAAATGATAGATTTCTAGTAGCAGACTTTAGATTTATGTGTTAGTTAATTTCTGTCAATGTAATCTAAACCTTGATAGCTATTTAAGGTATGTATTGTGTGAATGTTTAAGGTTAATCGTATTCTGGGACTAGTAACACCTTGTAATGAACAACGTATGTTTATTATATTCCGCACTTTCAGATATCATATGTTGTTAGAGGTGAATGTTTGTATTGGATCGTGATGACCAGATCCGGGTATTTGGAGACCCGAATTTGGGGGCGTCACAGTATTCAATTAATAATAATTAGGTATGAATAAAGCTAATAAGGATAACAATTACTTAATCCTTATTGAAATAAAGATTAAGTATGAGTGAGATTAATAAGTTAACTATTTATTTTTGGCCCTTAATAAATAAAGGTAATAAATACTTAATGATTAAGTGTGTGTGAATTAATACATTAAGTATTTAATTAATGTTGAATAAGGAACAAGGAATAATAATTACTCAATTACCCTTAAAGGTGAATAGTAATTAAGCACAAATAAAACTAAATAAGTGATCAAATATTATTAAACCATGATAAATTTTATAATTGGTAAATAAGGATTATTAACCCATATTTAGAGACAAATAAGGGTAATAATCTGAGTATTCGAAGAATAAGTAATCATGATTAGCTATCATTTATTTCAAATAGTTAAAGGTCATAAATTAATTATGTTTAGCTAATGTTAAATAGTAATTAAATGTAGATGGTGAATTGTTATCTGCTAAATAAATAGCATAAGTGAGTGTATCGATATACAGCTGTGCAATGCTAATGGATAAATCGATTTTATCATATGATAGGTCATCCAAGGTCAATTAATTAAAGCTAAAATTTATTTGTAGCTGAGCAAACAGGCAAGTTCATCTTACTCAACTTTTACATTGAGCAAGTTCTTTATATCGAAACTTTAATTGTTGCAAGTTTCTTTTCATTCAAGCATGCTACTATTGTATTGTAGCTTGAAATTTTATTCCAAGAATGCTCAAGTGGTTTAATTAATTTACAGTTATTCCATATCAATATTGTTGACACTCGCATTCGGTGCATTTGAATTCGTACATTTATTAAAGTTCCGAAATTCACAAACTATTCATGATTAAGTCTGAACCCTTGTTCGGTCAGGCAAGTGTGTGAGAATTTATAAAAGCTATCCGAACCAATCAATGGTAAGGTTTCCTAGACTAAATGAACACCCCTATAAAAAAAAGGGGAATACCCCAGGTACCGTATATAAGGTACAAACAGCAGAGTTAAATATAATGCATATACATAGTGTACGCGAGGTTGATCCCCTCAAGTACTCATTCTGTAGCCAGTAACCAGAGGGTCAACTAGCTATTGACTCCTTTGGAAGTTATTGTTCAAAGTCTATTTGACTATCAATTGTTTTAAAAGCAATTATTGTTCTTGCTTCTGATAATTATATTGTTGAAATCTCTTTCTATATTCCTTTCATCATGATATATCCTTATTGTTGTACTTTAAACTTGCTGAGCAAACTCGTTGCTCACCCTTGCTATATCATGACTTTCATTGCAGCTAAACCCGAGACATCAGGAAAGAGCAAGGGTAAAGAAAAGATGAAGTGATAGGCTTCACGTAGCTGATTTGATCTTATGTGTAGTTAATTACTATTAATGTAATTTAAACCCTGATATTTATTTGGGGTACGGATTTGTGTTAAGTGTTTAAGGTTATTGTATCTAGGACTAGTAACACCTTTCTAATGTGTGAGATTTCGAACCCTAATAAGATTTGTAAATATAAACTGGGTGTTTATGAAATAAAATTTCTTGTTCTGACTTGGTATTATGTAATTGTGTATTTTATTAAAAAATTAGGCCAAATAAATTTTTTTTCGCCTAGCAGCTGTGTCGTTCTTAATCGGACAAAATGATTTGTCGTGCTTCCGGCGAATTCACCGATAAGCGTCTCGGTAAATTATTTTTGTAAGCTGTTGTGTCGTGCTTAGAAATGACGAAGTGTTTTGTCGTGCTTCGGAGTTAATATAATATTATATTATCCGATAAAATTCTAAAATAAGTTAAATAGGGTTTAAAATTTTAAACTGAAATAGAAACCCTAATTTGAAAAACCCTAATTGATAATAATTGTCCGAATTTATTAATTAAAACCCTAATTATTGTATAATAATCTTAATTGATATAATTAAGATTTAAATAATGAATCATAATATTAATTATGAATCATTAAGATTAAACTAAACCCTAAACGAAAGATTAAAAGCCTAATTGTGAAATTGAAAACCCTAAACCCTAATTAGAAACCCTAAAACCCTAATTTGATTCAAGAACACTAAATTATGGAGTTATAAATCTTAATTATGATATAATATCTTAATTAAGATATTACTAAACCTAAATTAACATCCTAATCATGATTAATAAAAATCTAGGTTTAATTAGTAAGCAAAATAAATCAAAAATAAAATCCTAGCCAATGAAAATGAAGCTAGGAGTGTGCAAGCTTGTGCTTGACACACTCCAGCACAAGTAGGTGAATTAGGCCAGATCATAAGCAGCACAAGTTAAGTGGCTAGATATTTTAGGAGGCAAAAGTTTGGAAATTAGCTAGGAAACCCTAATTTGGAATTGCTATAAGAAGAATGAATTGCTGAGCTTTAAACCTACGAAATTGTGAACCTATACACTTATATTACCAGCCTAAACAAGCCCTAGCAACCAAAAGCTCAGAATCAGAAGCCATAAATCAAATTTTAAAGAAAAAGGTGCACAAAACCATAAATTATGTTTGATCTTCAAGCCTGCAAAATTTTTGTGTTTTAGATGTTTAGGAATCCTTGTTAATATGTTATTTAGTCATCTGGGCGGTTAAAACATGTTTACATAACATCTAGATATGAAAATCAAGCCAAAAACTCAAACTGTTCTTGGCAGTCAAGAACAGTCTGACAAGAAAGATTGTCAGGCCTTTTGGTCGTCTTAGATTAGTTGTTTGATCTGTTTTTATGCATCTATGTGTAGCCTGACATGTTACCTTTAAAGCCCGACGTGTAGCATAGCAAACAAATAACTAGGATGAAAGATATGATCGGTCAAAAGTGCCTTGACCATTCGGATTTTCATTTCTGGGCAACCCAGAATTCCCTTGAAGGTGTCTGACAAGGTTTGTCAGACTTTCAAGCAACCCAGAAATGGCCTATATGAAATATGTTATGTAGTTTATTGGTTTAGAGTTGTTGTATGTTATATAGACTTTAATCTTGAACCATTAAAACACACAAACAAACAATCAATAGAACGGGATTAACAGTCAAACCACGTTGACCGTTATGACTGGATGAATTTCTAGGTTACCCAGAAACTCAAGAACAGTCATGAACGGGGTAGTTTGACCATGCTTTTTAGATCATGTTATGATATAGTTTGAGATGGAAATTGATATGTCGTTGTACACTGCCATGTTGGCTATAACAACAAACAAAAACCAAGAACAAACATCAAACGATCTGAGATTAATTTGAGGTCAAAAGTCCCTATTGGACATTGACCAACTGTTCTTCATTGAAGAACACCTTTAGCGACGAAAAGCATACACCAACCCAGAAACCTAAGAAATTATGAAGACTGTCGCTAAAGCCCTTTAGCGACAGATTTTCAATAAAAATAAATAAAAATTAATTAAATAAATTATAAAATATAAAATAAATATTAAATAATTATTAATAATTAATAAATAAATCCGAAAATTCATTTTTAATATTTTTATATATTCTGATATATTATTTAATTTAATTAAATAATAAATATTAATTATAATAAAACATTTAATAATTGTTTAATTATTTAAAAATGATATTAAATTATTAAATAATTATATTAATTATTTAAAAATGATATTAAGGTAAATAAAATTATTATATATAATAATTAAATAAAATATTAAATATTTAAAATATTATTAATGATAAATAAATCATTTAAATAATATTGTAACTTTCTAAAAATATTATAAATGATAAATAAATCATTTAAATAATATTTTAAGTATCTAAAAATGTTCTACATGACAAATAAATTACTTAAATAACATATTAAATGTTTTAAAATTATTCTAAATGATAATTACATCATTTAAAAATATTCCTAAAATTATAAAATTATTTAAAAATACTTCCAAGTTTCTGAAAATTATTTAAAAATAATACCAAGCTTCTAAAAATGTTATAAATAATAATTAAATTATTTAGACTAATAATTAGACTTCCAAATGAAGTTTTATCGAACAATCTATGTGTTTAGCCATTAAGGATGCGACCGAGATACCGAATCAACGTCGAACCTTAATGAAACTTGTTTAGATTAGCGTGATACATGTTTATATACGTGCTAACGCTTATTATTGGTATACGTAGACTACGTGCGTTGACCGATCGTACTAAATTATAGTGAGCTACGCTAATGCAAGTATCCCGAACGTATTTACTTTTGAGCAAGTGTTCTAACCTTACTCAACTTATATTAAGCAAGTATTATACATCTTGCTATCAATTATTGTGAAGTTATTGCTTTTTGTTCAGCATAACTTAAGAAATGAATCATTATTCATGTATTGTTTATTCGAGCGGAAATTATTGTGTCAAACCAAGTTGTTTGGTAAGACATCTATACTGAGTAAATGGAAATGCCTTCATAGGAAGGCCAATAAATGTCGATAATATATTGACCACAAATGGTAGGATGATATGCATACTCCTAGGATATTGGTGAGGCTGATCACCTACCAGATATCCAAAACTCAAATGGTTCTAAGTCATTAAAGACTGATAGAACTAAATGAAATATATGGTTCTTATACAGAACCCTCAGTATACATCATTGACATCTTTCAAATCAAACACATGGTGTTTACATTGTTAAATGAACTTGCTGAGCATTTGTAGCTCATTCTTGCGCATATTTCTTTTGCAGCTGTAAATGATATCCCTAGCACGTCTGGGACTGATAAGGGGAAAAGCCATGCTTATTAAGTTTTATTCTGTTGTTGAATACTTTAAAGTCTTTTAAAGACTTGTGATTGTAATAACATAGTATAACGAATGATGTAACCGAACAAAATGTTATGTAATATATTATGATCCTTTACGTCATAGAATGCGTTATACTCTGATCTTTAAACTCTTTAGAATAGTTGTACTAAGTTAAATACAGTGTCTTTATGAACTATATATCCGAATGAGGGTATCTAAATGATGTGGAGAGTCCTATAAGTTTTGGGGTTATATTTAATGAGCGCCGGTAAGGTGCCATCTTTATCGGAATGCGCCCCTCAGTTCTATGGACAATCTTATCATTAATACTGTAAATGTCAGATAGATAGGGAATATTGATATGAAAGAGATATTCATAAAATATGACTCTATATATCTAAGTGAGGGTATCCAAACACAGACAACGTTCAGGCCAGAATTAGTACCTGTTATGGGATACTGTGAACCTTGGATAGATAGAAGTCATATATTATTGAGTATTTACAGTTGTATAGTTCCATGTGAGCACAAATTCTGCTACGTAGAGAGTAGAGAATTTAGGGGCGTCATAGGTTGGTATCAGAGCTGTAGATTATAGCTCTAAGGTAGTTAGGAAATACCTTAGGATATAATCTTTGAGTTCGTAAAATACTTAATCATACATAAAATAACCTTAAAAGCTTTATCTTATGTGTAAATTTGTTTCCCCATAAATACTAAATAAATTAAAATTCTTTTGTAGGATGGCAGGACTAAATCAACACATAGGATGATTATCGGACAGTGAGCCCGATGAGGTGCCTGATTATGAGCCGGCTACCCCTGAGTTAGATTTAGAAGATGAAGACCCAGAGGAGGAGGAACTTATCCATGACGAGGAGATATTAGATGCAGAGGAGGCAGAGAACCCTGTAGATGGGCAGTTAGTAGACCCTGATTCTGAGGAGGATATCGGAGCGGTCCAGATGATGAGTGTCGATAGACACGAAGAGATAGTTATTGAGTTGGTGCAGCAGTCGACGGTAGAGCTAGAGGCTGCTAACTCTCGGGCAGACATAGCGGCAGGATTATTGGAGAGTGAGCGAGATACAACTAGGCGTCTGAGGATACTCCTTCAGAACACTCAGAGGGAGAAACAGGAGGCACAGATGCAGGCGTACAGAGCCGATAGGAAGAGTAAGGCGGCATTTGATGGCCTAGAGCGAAGGGTGTTTAGGTATCCGGTGGAAGAGGGGAAGGAGGATTATATGATCGATAGAGCAGTAGTTGGTCATATGATACGAGACGCTTCTAAAGGGATGCGTGATAGCGCAGTTTAGTAGTGTTTAAGTTTATGTTCTGTATTTTGTACGATATCAAAATTTTGAGTTATAAATAGGAAATCCTTGTACCAACTAGTAGTAGTATAACTACTAGTCCAATATGTAATCGTTATGGCATGTTCTATACAAGTTGTGTTTATATAATCAAATTGTTAGTTCTATGTAAATATATCTTTGTGTTTATACTTACTTTTCTTTATTTTAGAACCATGGCATCAGGACGAAGAACCCAAGCCCGAACTGAGACCACCGAACCAAATCCCACACAATAATTAGTAAATATCCTCTTAGAAACCTTACAAAATCGTCCACCACCTCAACCTATCCCAGTTAATCCACAGGGTACTATATTAAAGGACTTTAAACTTGTAGGACCACCGGAATTTAAGGGAGCCGCGGAACCAATTGAGGCACAAACGTGGGTTACTGAGATAGAGAAGTTTTTTATGGTAACTAATGTTGGCGAAGATCAAAAGACGATCTTTGCCACCTTTTTCCTCAAGGGTGAGGTAAATCATTGGTGGGAAAATACGAAAATTCGTGCAGGTGAAGGTATAATTCCTTGGATTAGGTTTAAGGAACTATTCTTCGAAAATTATTTTCCCCAATCAATGCAGGATCGTATGGAGGTACAATTTCTAGAATTGAAACAAGGAGAGCTTACCGTATCTCAGCATACGGCTAAGTTCAATGAATTAGCCAGGTTTGCCCAACACCAGGTCAATACAGAGGTAAGGAAGACCAGAAGGTACGAAGAGGGATTGAAACCCCAAATTCGTAGTAAATTGTCAGTGTTTCAAGTGAAAACTTTTCCTGAAATTCTCGAGAAAGCTATCATAGCTGAAAATGAGAATGAAGCTTTAATAAAATTTCATAAGGAAAAGAGAAGTCTGAATGAAGGAGGGAAGTTTAAAGGAGAAGTTAGTACAGGGGGTACTAATAATAACAAAAGGAAGTGGGATACCACTGTTCCTACAAACTTTGTGAGAAGGGGTAATAATTACAACAATAACAACAACAACAGAAACCAGAACAATAACAATAAGGTGGGTCGTTGTGCCATATGTGGAAAGAATCACCTAGGGTTATGTCGCCAGAGAGTGGTTACTTGTACCATTGTGGGCAAGAGGGACATTATTCCTCCTACTGTCCTAAAAAGGGTAATGATAATACTCGTCAGAGTAACCCGAATGTTACTTGCTATACTTGTGGTGCAACTGGGCATATGTCTAGGAATTGCCCGAGGAGTAGGAACCAATCTGGGGGAGGAAATCAAATCCCAAACAATAACCCCAAACCAACAGTAGCAGGAGCTGGGGGTCTAGGTCGTCCAACCGCAAGAACGTTTAATATGACGACAAGGGATGCTGTTGCTGCACCAGGCGTGGTAACAGATATCATCCCTATCGACACTTTAAATGCATATGTGTTGTTCGACTCTGGTGCTACTTGTTCATTTGTGTCTAATAGCTTTGCTAAGAAGTTAAAAATACCTTGCGAAGATTTAGACATACCTTTTAGTGTGGAAATCGCAAACAATGAGAAAATTCCTGTCAAAACCATATATAAGAATTGTGCCGTAGAGATTAAGGGACACAAATTTCTTGTGAACCTCATTCCTATACAACTAGGGGAATTTGATATAATCTTAGGCATGGATTGGCTGGTAAATTATAATGCAATAATTGACTGCCAGCGGAAGCGGGTAAATCTAGTGACTGCTTCAGAGTCAAAAGTAGTGTTCAAAGGGGGTTGTTCACCTAAACGATCTCACTGTCTGACAGTAATGCAAGTAGAGAGATTGCTTACAAAGGGTTGTACAGGTTATTTGGCATACATAATAGATACTCGAAAAGAAGGAGTAAAGCTAGATCAAATACCTGTAGTTAGAGAATTTCCGGATGTGTTTCCAGATGACTTACCCGGTCTACCTCCGGATAGGGAGATCGAGTTCGTTATCGATCTAGCACCTGGTACGGCACCAGTTTCCAAAGCACCGTACAGAATGGCACCAGTAGAGTTGAAAGAGTTACTTGTACAGTTACAGGAACTCTTAGACAAAAAGTATATAAAACCAAGTGTTTCACCATGGGGAGCACCGGTGTTATTTGTAAAGAAGAAGGATGGAACATTAAGGTTGTGTATTGATTATAGAGAACTAAATAAGTTAACAATAAAGAACAAATATCCTTTACCACGAATTGATGATTTGTTTGACCAGTTGAAAGGGGCTGAACACTTTTTGAAGATTGACCTACGATCAGGTTATCATCAATTAAAGGTAAGAAAAGAAGATGTGCCGAAGACAACGTTTAGGATACGCTATGGACATTATGAGTTTCTTGTGATGTGCTTTGGATTAACGAATGCACCAGCAGCATTCATGGACTTGATGAACCGAGTGTTTAAACCATGCTTAGACAAATTTATCGTAGTGTTCATTGATGATATTTTAGTATACTCGAGAACAAAGGAGGAGCATGCTGAACACTTAAGGAGTGTATTGGAGATATTACGCAAGGAACAACTTTATGCAAAGTTTTCCAAGTGTGAATTTTGGCTGAAACGAGTCCAGTTCTTGGGTCATGTGATTGACAAGAATGGGATAGCGGTAGATCCAACCAAGATAGAAGTAGTTGTAAATTGGGAACAACCAACAACTCCAACGGAAGTAAGAAGTTTTCTCGGTTTAGCAGGGTACTATCGGCGTTTTATACAAGATTTTTCAAAGATAGCGACCCCGCTAACCAATTTGACTCGAAAGATGGTAAAGTACGCCTGGACAGACAAATGTGAAGAAAGCTTCCAAGAGTTGAAGAAGCGGTTAAGTATGGCACTAGTATTATCTTTACCAGATGATATAGGAGGTCTCGTTGTTTATAGTGATGCATCACACAAAGGGTTAGGGTGTGTGTTAATGCAACACGGAAAAGTGATTGCATATGCATCAAGACAACTCAAAGATTATGAGAAGAGGTATCCTACGCATGATCTTAAGTTAGCCGCCGTAGTATTTGCCTTGAAAATTTGGAGGCATTATTTGTACGGGGAGAAGTGTGAGATATATACAGATCACAAGAGTCTGAAATATATTTTCACACAGAAGGAGTTAAATATGAGACAAAGGAGATGGCTAGAATTGATAAAAGATTTTGATTGTGAGATCTTATATCATCCAGGGAAAGCCAACGTCGTAGCAGACGCACTAAGTAGGAAGAACCAGGAGAAATTGAATGTGATAACTAATAACGAGGTACTGATAAAAGAGTTTGACAAACTTGAGATAGAGGTAAGAGTTTCAGTTAACTCTACCCAGAAGTTATTTGTCATAGATGCTAGTTCGACTTTATTGGACAGAGTCAAAGAACTACAGGAGACGGATGCAGAATGTTAGAAGTATAAGGCAGAAATGACCCATAAAAAGAATGTTAAATTTAGAGTGGATAAGGATGGCGTACTAAGATACGAAAATAGAATTTGGGTACCTTCAGTACAAGAATTAAAGGACGAAATACTGAATGAAGCCCACAGTTCTAAATTCGTTGTACATCCAGGGAGTACAAAAATATATAAAGACCTGAGCCAATATTTTTGGTGGTCTAACATGAAAAGAGAGATAGCGGAATGGGTGAGTAAATGTTTAACATGTCAAAGAGTTAAAGCTGAACATCAGAAACCAAGTGGATTATTACAACCCTTAGAAATTCCTGAGTGGAAATGGGAGCATATTACCATGGATTTTGTAGTTGGCCTTCCAACCACACAAAAGGGTCACAATGCCATTTGGGTAATTGTAGATCGTCTTACCAAATCAGCTCATTTTCTACCCATAAAGGTTAGCTTCAGTCTTGACCAGTTAGCCAGACTTTACATCAATGAGGTTATTTCTAGACATGGAGTCCCTATTTCTATAGTATCAGACAGAGATCCACGATTTACTTCAAATTTTTGGACAAGTCTCCAGAAAAATTTAGGAACTCAGTTGAGACTAAGTACAGCATACCATCCACAAACTGACGGTCAGAGTGAGAGAACCATTCAAACATTGGAAGACATGTTGCGCTCTTGCATCATGGATTTCAAGGGAAGTTGGGAAGATCAATTACCTTTAGTGGAATTTGCATACAACAATAGTTATCATGCCAGCATAGGGATGCCTCCATTTCAAGCCCTATACGGAAGAAAATGTAGAACACCTTTATGTTGGGATGAGGTCGGAGAGCGACAAATGTTAGGACCTGAAATCGTACAACAAACCACGGAGGTAGTTCAAATTATACGAAGGAGATTACAAGCGTCACAAGATTGACAGAAGAAATATGCTGATCAACACAGAAAGTTACAAGATTTCGAAGTCGGTAGTCACGTATTCTTAAAAGTATCTCCGTGGAAGGGAAAAATGCGTTTCGGCAAGAAAAGCAAATTGAGTCCGAGATTTATTGGGCCATTTCAAATATTAAGGAGGATAGGTGAGGTAGCCTATGAGGTAGCCCTACCTCCTGAACTAGAACATATTCATAACGTGTTTCATGTGTCCATGTTACGACCGTACAAACCTGATTATAAACACGTTATCGATTATGAACGCATTCAAATCGAGAAGGACTTATCATATGAAGAAATTCCTATTGAAATTGTGGATAGGAAAGAACAAAATTTGCGAAATAAAAAGATACCTTCGGTTAAGGTTATCTGGAGAAATCAGAATATCGAGGAAGCTACGTGGGAGCTCGAGAGTAAAATGCGAGATAACTACCCACATTTATTTTCATAGACTACACTGTAAATTTCGAGGACGAAATTCTTATTAGTGGGGGTGAATGTGAGATTTCGAACCCTAATAAGATTTGTAAATATAAACTGGGTGTTTATGAAATAAAATTTCTTGTTCTGACTTGGTATTATGTAATTGTGTATTTTATTAAACAATTAGGTCAAATAATTTTTTTTTCGCCTAGCAGCTGTGTCGTGCTTAATCGGACAAAATGATTTGTCGTGCTTCCGACGAATTCACCGATAAGCGTCTCGGTAAATTATTTTTGTAAGCTGTTGTGTCGTGCTTAGAAATGACGAAGTGTTTTGACGTGCTTCGGAGTTAATATAATATTATATTAGCCGATAAAATTCTAAAATAAGTTAAATAGGGTTTAAAATTTTAAACTGAAATAGAAACCCTAATTTGAAAACCCTAATTGATAATAATTGTCCGAATTGATTAATTAAAACCCTAATTATTGTATAATAATATTAATTGATATAGTTAAGATTTAATTATGAATCATTAAGATTAAACTAAACCCTAAACGAAAGATTAAAACCCTAATTGTGAAATTGAAAACTCTAAACCCTAATTAGAAACCCTAAAACCCTAATTTGATTCAAGAACACTAAATTATGGAGTTATAAATCTTAATTATGATATAATATCTTAATTAAGGTATTACTAAACCTAAATTAACATCCTAATCATGATTAATAAAAATCTAGGTTTAATTAGTAAGCAAAATAAATCAAAAATAAAATCCTAGCAAATGAAAATGAAGCTAGGAGTGTGCAAGCTTGTGCTTGACACACTCCAGCACAAGTAGGTGAATTAGGCCGGATCATAAGCAGCACAAGTTAAGTGGCTAGATATTTTAGGAGGCAAAAGTTTAGAAATTAGCTAGGAAACCCTAATTTGGAATTGCTATAAGAAGAATGAGATGCTGAGCTTTAAACCTACGAAATTGTGAACCTATACACTTATATTACCAGCCTAAACAAGCCCTAGCAACCACAAGCTCAGAATCAGAAGCCAGAAATCAAATTTTAAAGAAAAATGTGCACAAAACCCTAAATTATGTTTGATCTTCAAGCCTGCAAAATTTTTGTGTTTTAGATGTTTAGGAATCCTTGTTAATATGTTATTTAGTGATCTGGTCGGTTAAAACATGTTTACATAACATCTAGATATGAAAATCAAGCCAAAAACTCAAATTGTTCTTG
This sequence comes from Aralia elata, assembly GCA_034770075.1. Lineage (NCBI taxonomy): Eukaryota > Viridiplantae > Streptophyta > Magnoliopsida > Apiales > Araliaceae > Aralia > Aralia elata. Next base: position 77,070,153 of record CM068384.1, read on the forward strand.
GCAGTCAAGAACAGTCTGACAAGCAAGATTGTCAGGCCTTTTGGTCGTCTTAGATTAGTTGTTTGATCTGTTTTTATTCATCTATGTGTAGCCTGACATGTTACCTTTAAAGCCCGACGTGTAGCATAGCAAACAAATAACTAGGATGAAAGATATGATCGGTCAAAAGTGCCTTGACCGTTCGGATTTTCATTTCTGGGCAACCCAGAATTCCCTTGAAGGTGTCTAACAAGGTTTGTCAGACTTTCAAGCAACCCAGAAATGGCCTATATGAAATATGTTATGTAGTTTATTGGTTTAGAGTTGTTGTGTGTTATATAGACTTTAATCTTGAACCATTAAAACACATAAACAAACAATCAATAGAACGGGATTAACAGTCAAACCACGTTGACCGTTATGACTGGATGAGTTTCTGGGTTACCCAGAAACTCAAGAACAGTCATGAACGGGGTAGTTTGACCATGCTTTTTAGATCATGTTATGATATAGTTTGAGATGGAAATTGATATGTCGTTGTACACTGCCATGTTGGCTATAACAACAAACAAAAACCAAGAACAAACATCAAACGATCTGAGATTAATTTGAGGTCAAAAGTCCCTGTTGGACATTGACCAACTGTTCTTCATTGAAGAACACCTTTAGCGACGAAAAGCATACACCAACCCAGAAACCTAAGAAATTATGAAGACTGTCGCTAAAGCCCTTTAGCGACAGATTTTCAATAAAAATAAATAAAAATTAATTAAATAAATTATAAAATATAAAATAAATATAAAATAATTATTAATAATTAATAAATAAATCCGAAAATTCATTTTTAATTATAAAAAAATTATTTTTAATATTTTTATATATTCTAATATATTATTTAATTTAATTAAATAATAAATATTAATTATGATAAATCATTTAATAATTATTTTAATTATTTAAAAATGATATTAAATTATTAAATAATTATATTAATTATTTAAAAATGATATTAAGGTAAATAAAATTATTATATATAATAATGAAATAAAATATTAAATATTTAAAATATTATTAATGATAAATAAATCATTTAAATAATATTCTAACTTTCTAAAAATATTATAAATGATAAATAAATCATTTAAATAATATTTTAAGTATCTAAAAATGTTCTACATGACAAATAAATTACTTAAATAACATATTAAATGTTTTAAAATTATTCTAAATGATAATTAAATCATTTAAAAAAAATATTCCTAAAATTATAAAATTATTTAAAAATACTTCCAAGTTTCTGAAAATTATTTAAAAATAATACCAAGCTTCTAAAAATGTTATAAATAATAATTAAATTATTTAGACTAATAATTAGACTTCCAAATGAAGTTTTATCGAACAATCTATGTGTTTAGCCATTAAAGATGCGACCGAGATACCGAATCAACGTCGAACCTTAATGAAACTTGTTTAGATTGGCGTGATACATGTTTATATACGTGCTAAAGCTTATTATTGGTATACGTAGACTACGTGCGTTGACCGATCGTACTAAATTATAGTGAGCTACGCTAAGGCAAGTATCCCGAACTTATTTACTTTTGAGCAAGTGTTCTAACCTTACTCAACTTATATTAAGCAAGTATTATACATCTTGCTATCAATTATTGTGAAGTAATTACTTCTTGTTCAGCATAACTTAAGAAATGAATCATTATTCATGTATTGTTTATTCGAGCGGAAATTGTTGTGTCAAACCAAATTGTTTGGTAAGACATCTATACTGAGTAAATGGAAATGCCTTAATATGAAGGCCAATAAATGTCGATAATATATTGACCACAAATGGTAGGATGATATGCATACTCCTAGGATATTGGTGAGGCTGATCACCTACCAGATATCCAAAACTCAAATGGTTCTAAGTCATTAAAGACTGATAGAACTAAATGAAATATATGGTTCTTATACAGAACCCTCAGTATACATCATTGACATCTTTCAAATCAAACACATGGTGTTTACATTGTTAAATGAACTTGCTGAGCATTTGTAGCTCATTCTTGCGCATATTTCTTTTGCAGCTGTAAATGATATCCCTAGCACGTCTGGGACTGATAAGGGGAAAAGCCATGCTTATTAAGTTTTATTCTGTTGTTGAATACTTTAAAGTCTTTTAAAGACTTGTGATTGTAATAACATAGTATAACGAATGATGTAACCGAACAAAATGTTGTGTAATATATTATGATCTTTTACGTCATAGAATGCGTTATACTCTGATCTTTAAACTCTTTAGAATAGTTGTACTAAGTTAAATACAGTGTCTTTATGAACTATACATCTGAATGAGGGTATCTAAATGATGTTGAGAGTCCTATAAGTTCTGGGGTTATATTTAATGAGCGCCGGTAAGGTGCTATCTTTATCGGAATACGCCCCTAAGTTCTATGGACAATCTTATCATTAATACTGTGAATGTCAGATAGATAGGGAATATTGATATGAAAGAGATATTCATAAAATATGACTCTATACATCTAAGTGAGGGTATCCAAACACAGACAACGTTCAGGCCAGAACTAGTACCTGTTATGGGATACTGTGAACCTTGGATAGATAGAAGTCATATATTATTGAGTATTTACAGTTGTATAGTTCCATGTGAGCACAAATTCTGCTACGTAGAGAGTAGAGAGTAGAGAATTTGGGGGCGTCACATAATGAACAACATATGTTTGTTATATTCCGCATTTTAGTCAATGTATGTTGTTAGAGGTGAATGTTGTATTGGATCGTGATGGCCGAATCCGGGTAGTTGGAGACCCGAATTTGGGGGCGTCACAAATATTCATTTTATAAGCAGTTATAATACAGAAATTATTTCAAATATAATAGCCGAATATTCATTTTATAAGCAATTATAATACTCAATTTATTTTAAATATAATTGAGAAATATTCATTCTATAAGCAGTTATAATGCTGAAATTATTTCATGTATAGTAGAAGAAGTCTTAATTATAAGAGTTAATTGTTAATTATTAAACGTTTAACTAGTTATTTACACCGATAATCGTATAGGATTTACGATAAACGTTTAGACCGTTATATTTATCTTTAAAAGATATACGAGGCAAGCCTTCTATTCCTTTAAACTATGTGCAAGTATTCTAACGCTTATTATTGGTATAAATAGACATAAATAGACTACGTGATGTAGATAGACAGCGTAAACTAAACGTACTACGCAGAGGCAAGTCTCCAAACCTTGTTACATTTATGCAAGTATTATACATCTTGCTATCAATTATTGTGAAGTTATTGCTTCTTGTTCAGCATAACTTAAGAAATGAATCATTATTCATATATTATTTATTCGAGCGTAAAATGTGTGTCTGAAAGTAGTATGCACGCAAGCCAATCACATTTGATATGATGTAGTATATATTTTGTAATCTTCTTCATTTATTAATAAAAGAATTGATTTTCTTAAAAGACATTTTATATTATCTACATGGTGCTGTTATATTAAATGTGATACACCCATAGTTTTGAACAATGCTTTTAGAATCATGATGGTGATCATACTAATGAGATCTAAATTCTAGATAGCTCACAAACTAAAATCGTTCCTAATCGTTGGATTACTAAAAAGGAGATTAGTGAGTCCAGATAGATTAGTACATACATTACTTGCTCTTAGGAAGAGGATGATTGATCTCATAATCATTTGTGTGGAGACACTAAAGCAAGTATATAGGTGCTTATTAGAGAATAAGTTCACTGAACGTGACTCGCTAAGGAATACCTAATGGAGTTTTATTCACCTGTCAATAGGAATTCCTTTAGTGATAGTAGTACAAGTGATCCTTGGACATGAGATCATCATAGTATCTTGTGTATGATGAGTTATACTTTGACATGTCCCTTAAGACCTCTAGGGTATATCTAAGGGTATGATTGGGTATAATAAGTTATACATGGAGATAGGTGAATGATCAACAAAGAATCTACCACGTCTAGTAAAAGATATGAATGTCCTATGTGATTCGATAAATGACAACTCAGTAGTCCTTTGCCAAGGCAGAATGAAATTAGAAAGGAGTTTTTAATTTGCATTATTTAGAGTTGTGCATTTGAGAATCGAAATACATATAATTAAATAAAATAAGACTTGACAGAAATTCCATGTCTTATATTTAATTAGGACATTATATGGTAGAAGGATTGAATTGTACAGTAACTATGCACTGAAAGGTTATTTTGTGATTAATGTTGAAATCTATATTATCTAGAAAGTCGTTGATCGCTAAGGGGGCTTACCCTTATTGTATGATAAATGTTATTTATTTAAATAAATTAAATAGTTTAATTTATTTATTTAAATAAGATTAGAATCATTCTAATTGATTTATTCACAACCGGTTAAATATGGAGAACCTGAAGGGTCACACCGCAAAAAGAAAAATATTTATTTAAGAAGTAAATGGCATAATTGTAATAATAAGTTAAGTATTTAATTTAATCTATGTAGATAGAATAAATTAAATAGCTTATTATTTATTATTTAATATTTTAGAAATATTAAATATAAATTAATAAGAGGAGTCTTATTATTATTATTATTACTATTACTATTATTTAATTCCTAACAAGGATTGAGAATTAATTAAAAGAAGTACTCTCACATGAATTTCTAATTGGATTAGGAGCATAATTAATTAAAGGAGTTTAATTATAATAGAAACCCTAATCCTAAATAGTTTAGGGAAGGGTTATTCATACATCTATAAATAAGAGGAGTCTTATGATAGATTGTGGAGAGTACTTGCAATTTCTATAGAGATAGAAACAAGGGTTTTGCCAATACCCAACTTCTTGAATACCTATTCTTCCTTGGTGGATCACCTCTAGAGGCCAAACACTTGGTTGGTAACGTTGATCAAGCGAAGAAATTTAGTCAGTGGAATTCAAGGAGAACGCGAAGGAATTGGAGGTAAACTTGTACCTGAGGAAGCACGGTTCTACGAGGTTATAATTTCTTAATCTCTATCTCTTTTGTTAATTGATAATTGAACACAAGGAAAGATCATGGTGATGGTTTGTACGAAAATTTTTAAATCCGTTTTATCACGCTTTCGTTATATTTGTGTAATTTGATTGCATGCTCGCGTAATATACAAACCTAACAGTGGTATTAGAGCCAAGTCCTTGTGTTAATTATTGATTGTGATGATTCCATGTATGAATTGATATGCGATACGATCGAATTTTTTGGGCTAAATTTTTTTTCTGAGTCTGCATCGCGGCGCGGCCGCGCCGCTTCTAGTTCATTTTGGAGAGCGTCCGCGCGCGAACCCAGAAAACGTTTCTGGGGGTGCAGCGCGATCGCGTCGCTTTTAGTTCTTTTTGGAGCGTGGCCGCGCCGATATACAGGTGTTGAAAAATTATTTTTTTCCTTCAATTAAAATAAATGGTTTATTTAATTGATAAAAGTTTAAAATAAAGATGTTTATTTTATCTGGAATAGGATTTCGTATTGCTAAAATTAAAGGAGTTTAATTTGGATTTGGTTTTTGATTAAAATAAAAGAGTTTATTTTGCTTCAAAAATTAAATATTAGCAAACGTTTTGCCCATTAAATGATATCAATGCATATATGGAATGGTTTTATTATTCATGAGATGAATGTTATTTATTGATTCATATGGACATATGTATGATAATAAATAGGGATTGATTATGGACTATTGACCAATGTGTGATTGGATTTATTTTAGAGGATGCTTGAATGTATGAGTTTTTTATAAATGAGGTTTGCGTACCTCGTCTTCTCTAGTTTTTCTTAATGTAAATTCTATCTTTCTCCTATGTACTTCCCTTTGACTGCTGATCAAGATTTCTATTTATTGTAAATAGTTTATCTAATAGGATTAGTTAGAATTATTTTGAAGAATTGGAGACAAAGGAGCAAGGAGCGCTTGAAGACCCATTTGTAATGGAGCCCGGGTTTAAATGTAATAGTTATATTTAAATTTAATTATTGCACCCTAGGTTTGACCTTTTGGTTCACTTGGTGGCTCTAGTGAACCAAACTAGAATAAAAGTTCATAATCAATCTGGGTAGAATATAGTATTCTATATGTGCATGATTACTATATATATATATTATATATTATCCAACATGCTTCGCATGTCAAATAACATGACGCGTATTTTATATATATGTGCATGCGCGCTAAACAAGATGAGCCTAATAATAACAAACCCCTCAAAGAAATTATATTAAGTCATAAGCGTTCAAAGATATTTGGAATATCGAACGTCGCCTTCTAGCATGGTAAATCAATAGAGTATTAAATATTTAATATGAGTTTCTTGTGCACACATAAGGCGAGTATTAAATGTAAAGACCGGGAATTCTGAAATTGCCTTGTAATTTGAATTTTTGAATATTAATGAATATATTATATTTTATTAATATTATTTTTGTGTTGCATGTTTAAAGGTTGTGTGACAACCTGGATTATGTGAATGCATGAAATTTTTCGTGTTATGGTTTTGTTTAAGTGAATGATTGATTTCGCGTAGCGTCGCTAAATCACTATTCACGGGCACGTTTCTCGAGGCACTATTCATGCCATAATATTTTTGTGTCTTTTTTAATTTTAATAAATTTCATAAATACGTGTATGCATACGAATAATTTTTTCAAGTGTCGAAAATTTTATTTGAGCTGATAAGTGATTTTATCCGTATCCGAAACGTATTAAATGGGTGTTCCGAATATTTGGATAAATCTCATAATAATTATTTTTACCCATCCCAATAATTATGGTAATACCCATTTTAATTTTGGATAGAGTTATTTACCAGTTTTGGTACAAAAGTGGGAGTTTTCGGGTATATATTTGGTGTTCTTTGGTATTTATTTTGGCTTGTATACTAAGTGGGATCCAACCAAACCATTTTCCACCAATCAAATTGCTAGGAATGAGTGAGTGGTGGGAGTATTGCCGGCAAGTTAGAAAATTGGCCACCTTTCCCATTTTTCTTCCACTTCTCCCTAATTTACTCCACTTCTCCCAAATAATGCAACCATTTCATTTCTATCTTGCATTCCACATTCCTCCCTTTCCCATCAGCTGATAGAGAGAGAGAGAAAGAGAGAGAGAGCTGCAAAGAAGGAGGAGAAAGAGGTCGCCGGAGTTCGCCGGAAAAAGAAAGAAACTCGCAGGAAAAAAAAGAGAGGAGGAAGAAGCTACGGTAGAAGAGAAGAAGAAGAAGGAGCACGGGAGTAAGAGGAAGAAGAAAAAGGGCTCTAGCAACCCCTCACAACCTACAAGAACAAGAATCAAGAGGTAACCATCTTCTCCAAGATCTTTTCCTCCATTGTTGAGCTCTGAAGCTTTCTTGGTTGGGTTTTGAGTTTTCTTGAGATTTTTGCTATGATTGTTGGTTGTGTTTGGTTTATATTGTCACAAAGACACCTTGTAAGCTATTAATAACTTCAAAGTGGAACAAAAACGCAAGAAATCCGTACCTATGCTTAAGGAGGATGAAGAACATGAAGAACAATGGATAAAACATGGACTTTGGATATTTGAACCATTTTAGAGGACTTTGTAGCTATGTTTTCGTGTGTGTTTAATTTATTTGTTGTTATGGTATTGTAATTCCATGGGTTACAGAGTTAACCCAACTGGAATCGAGTAAAAAGGTGTTAAAACGAAGATTTGGTGACGATTTTAGTGAAGAACACCAAGAACACCAAGAACACAAAAATAAAACGTGATTTGATACTTTGGTCAAAGATTTCAACATGTTAATGTTAATGGATAGCTCTAAATTTTTGATATGTTGTAGCCCTATGTCTTAGGAGTCCATAGAGTCCATAACGGACCAATTTGAACGTGTAGTGAGGGAGTTATGGTGATTGGAAGCAAGATAGGTCTAGGACACCAAAACAGAGCATTCCGGGAAGCAAAACGAGTTGGGGACTCAGGCCTAGCGCCAACGGATCTGGGTAGGCGCTGGCCATGAGTCCAGCTACTGCATGAGAGCGCTGTAGGCGCTGGTCATAGGCCATTATGAGTGCCAACGGCGCTGGATAAGAGACTGTGCAAACAGCTTCGACGTCCTTTAGTAAAATGGGAATAACTTTCTCATACAAACTCGGATTGAGGTGATTCAAGATGATTCGGAAAGGGAACGAGTAAACCTACAACTTTAGTTCTTTAAGGTTTTCAATTTGAGGTCTGTAGCATGGTCGAAATTGGCCATTTATAGGACTGATATGAAATTAGGGGCAATCGGAGGGCGTCGGGCATGCGCGTAAGCACATGTAATGCTCCCGACAATGTAAAATATTGTTCTAAGTTCTAAAACATGAATGTTATGATTTATTATGATACTTAGCATTAACCAATAAGTATTAGATGAATCGAATGGGCGTGTTAGGCGTACACAATGGCGTGTCGCTTGGGCATTCGAATAGGCAAGTTGGGCGTATAGACGAACAAGCGTCGTAACGTCGTGACTAGTGGGCATAACCTTGTTTAATATATTTTTTCTTATTTGAATGGGACATTATAGAGTTGTAAACAAATATTTGGTATCCCGTATGTGACTAATTGTATGTGAATATGTACCTAATTGTGTAGGATATTAAGGAGTGTGTGTTGTAATATTGTAGCAGCGCTTCAGGCAAGTTCCCTAACTTCATTCTTTCTATATATTGAATGCAAGTTCTCTAACCCTTGTCTAACCCTTGTGTTGGGCAAGTTTCCTAACCCGTACAACTTTTATTATTGTGCGAGTTGTTTATTAATTGAGCAACCATTCTATATTATTGCAAGTTCCTTACTCAATTGTTGTTATTGAGCAAGTTTCCTATTTTATACAAATGTTGTATATTATTACAGGTTTCATGACTCAAATCGAGTTATTTCTTTCAAGCTATGTTAGTGGATTGATTATTGTTAATTATTCCACATCAAGGATAAATTATTGATGTTCGCACCTTGTGCATTTGAATTCATTATCTGTTGTTGGACTTTGAAATATTTAAGTTCTTCATTCATGAACTGTTTAAGGAGATAGTCTACACCATTAGTTTCGGCTAGACATGTACAGGTTATTATTTTTAAAGCTATCCAAACCGGTTGTTGGCATGGATTTTTGGACTGAGAGAGCAACCCTTATTAGGGGATTATAATGTGTCGACTATTCGATGCAGTTAGAGTTAAATGTTATGCATATACATGGTGTACGAGAGGCTGATCCCCTCGAGTACAACTGACGGGGCCAAGTTTTAAAAGAGTTAGTTGAATAATTGACTCTTTGGCCAAAAGTTCATGGTCGGTTGGACCACTCAGCAGTAAATAATCATCATTCATTGTTTCATTTGGACTGTGATTATGTCATTTCACCTATTTCATCAATGTTCATAAATTGTTGATCTATGCAGCTATTATTCTTATTCATTCATGATAGATCTTCTTCTTGTTTTAAACTTGCTGAGCAAAGTAGTTGCTCACCGTTGCTATATCATGAACCCATTGCAGTTAAGCCGGAGAGTTCCAAAGCGGGCAAAGGTAAAGGAAAGCTTAAGGAATAGTTATATGCACTATCCCGTTATGTAATCGTGGAATAGTTTTGTAATATTAATGTATTCTGTGATGTATTTATTTAAGGTTATAGACCTTGGGACCGTAGTAAGCCTTTTGTAATGAACAATATATGTTTATTTATTCCGCATTTGTTAATTTATGTTGTTTAGAGGTGTTTGGATGTATTTTATCGTGAGCACCAAATTCGAGGTATTGGTACCTGAATTTGGGGGTGTCACAGGTTAGTATCAAAGCTTTAGGTTATAAACTTTAGGATTTGCGAAACCTAGGTTATAACCTTAGTATTAAACTCGTATTGAGTACGCTAGGTGATGGATCGAGGAGATTCATTTGATGGTCATGTTTGGAGGTGGATTATGGAAATCCATCGAGCCGAGTTGTGCATGATAAAATATCATTTCATTTTACCAATGAATATATTTTATTGTGGCACTGACATGTTACTGTCTATTTGTTTCTGTTTGTGGCTGTAGGATGTCTGAGACGGGAGAGTACAGTCCTGCTGGAGAGGTAGAGTTCATGATGAAAGGTGAGGCAAATTACTGGTGGAAGGCGAACAAAGGTCGAGCTGGGGAAGGCACGATTGCATGGGCTCGTTTCGAGGAGCTGTTTTTCGAAAGTTACTTTCCAGCAAGCATGCAGGAAAGCATGGAGATAAAGTTCTTGGAACTAAAGCAAGGAGGAATGTCAGTTACGGAGTATGCCGCAAAATTTAACGAGTTAGCTAGGTTCGCTCCACATCAGGTGGACACCGACGCTAGGCGAGCGAAGAGATTTGAGCAAGGACTGAAACCTTGGGTGTATAGTAAGGTTGCGGTTTTGCAGATCAACACATTTTCTACGTTACTTGAGAAAGCAATCATTGCTGAGGGAGGAAGCGAAGCTTTGGCAAGGCACAACCAAGACCAGAAAAAGAAGAAGAGCCATGATGGTCATAAGGAAGGTAGCAGTGGGGGAAGTAACCCAAATAAGAGAAAATGGAACGACAGTCAGATGACAGGAAGCAAATCCGGAGAGGATGCAAAGAAGGGTAATAAATGCGAGAAATGTGGAAGGAATCACTTTGGAGAATGCATGAAAGGAAAAAGAGTTTATTTCAACTGTGGTCAACCAGGGCACTTTTCCCCACAATGCCCAAAGGCGAAGACAGGAAGTTGTTTTTCTTGTGGTGCTTCAAATCATCAGAAGAAGGATTGCCCAAAGAGGAAAAGTGATGCAGGCCGTGCTAATCAAGGGAACAACAGTAAGCTGAATATTGGAGGACCAGCACAGCAGAACAGACCAGTAGCACGCACCTTCAACATGACAGTGCAGGATGCAATGGAATCGAAGGACGTGGTGTCAGGTATTATTTCAATCAATAATATCAATGCATATGTATTATTTGATTCGGGTGCTACCTGTTCATTTGCGTCGGATGAATTTGCTAAACGGTTAAACTTACCTTGTGAGAAGTTAAAGAATCCAATGAATGTGGAAGTAGCTAATAAGGAAGTTATTCCTGTAGAACATATTCATAGAAATTGTTGTGCTGAGATAAACGGGTATAAACTGAGCGTAGATTTGATTCCGATACGACTAGGAGAATTTGATGTAATCCTTGGGATGGATTGGTTATCTACTCACAGGGCTGTGATTGACTGCCAGAAGAAATGTATACACCTGAAGACTCCAGATAAGTCGAGGGCCGTATTCTACGGTAGTAAATCGCCGAGACAATCTTGTTGTCTGACGATGATGCAAGCGAAGAAATTGCTAAGGAAAGGTTGTATAGGTTATCTGGCTCACGTGGTTGATACCCGAAGAGTAGAGGGTGAGCTGGGTCAGATACCTGTAGTAAGGGAATTTCCAGATGTTTTCCCAGATGATTTATCGGGATTGCCGCCGGATAGAGAAGTGGAATTTGTGATCGACTTGGTACCGGGAACCGCACCGATCTCAAAGGCACCGTACAGGATGGCACCAGTGGAAATGAAAGAACTGATGGTTCAACTGCAGGAGTTACTAGATAAGGGGTATCTTCGTTCGAGTGTATCTCCATGGGGAGCGCCGGTACTTTTTGTAAAGAAGAAAGACGGATCGCTTAGGCTTTGTATTGACTATCGGGAGTTGAACAAAGTCACGATTAAGAACAAGTACCCGTTGCCCAGAATTGATGATTTGTTCGATCAATTGAAGGGAGCGAAATACTTTTCGAAGATTGACTTGAGGACGAGATATCACCAACTGAAAGTGAGGCAAGAGGATATTCCAAAGACAGCATTCAGAACTCGATATGGACACTTTGAGTTTTTGGTGATGTCATTTGGGCTGACGAACGCGCCAGCAGCATTTATGGACATGATGAACAGAGTATTCAAGCAATACCTAGATAAATTTGTTGTCGTTTTCATAGATGACATTTTAGTCTACTCGAAGACGGAGGAGGAACACGTCGAGCATTTGAGGATCGCCCTAGAAACGCTGAGAAGGGAGAAACTGTATGCAAAGTTTTCCAAGTATGAATTTTGGCTACAAAGGGTGAAGTTTTTGGGGCACGTAATTGACAAGGATGGTGTATCAGTAGATCCTGCCAAGGTAGAAGCAGTAATAAACTGGGAACAGCCAAGGACGCCGACAGAAGTTCGAAGTTTCTTGGGATTAGCGGGTTACTATCAGAGATTTATTCAGAACTTTTCAAAGATAGCGACACCGTTGACAAATTTGACAAGGAAGACTGTAAAGTTTGTATAGATGGATAAGTGCGAAGAGAGTTTCTTGGAGTTGAAGAAGAAACTTAGCGAAGCACCTGTGTTATCACTACCGGATAATACAGGGAGATTTGTGGTGTACAGTGATGCGTCACACAAAGGCCTTGGGTGCGTATTGATATAGCATGGGAGGGTCATTGCGTATGCGTCACGACAACTGAAAGACTATGAGAAGGGATATCCGACTCATGATCTGGAAGTAGCGACAGTGGTGTTTGCTCTGAAGATTTGGAGACACTATCTGTATGGGGAGAAGTGTGAGATATACACAGACCACAAAAGTCTGAAGTATATCTTCACCCAAAAGTAACTAAACATGAGGCAACGACGATGGTTGGAGTTGATCAAGGACTACGATTGTGAGATTTTATACCATCCTGGCAAGGCCAATGTAGTAGCTAATGCTCTAAGTAGGAAGGGCAGAGATAAGTTGATGATGTTGACAGCTCAAGAGGAACTGATCAAAGATATGGAAAGACTGGAATTGGAAGTCAAATATCCGACGAATGCAGGTGAGAAACTATTCGCAGTGGAGGCGAGTCCGACTTTATTAGACAAGATAAAAGAGGCTCAAGAAAAGGATGATGAATGTGTCGCCATAAAGAAGCGAATCTCAGAAGGAGAGGAATTAAAGTACAAGTTTGATAGCACGGGACTGCTAAGATTTGAGGGGAGGATCTGGATACCGATGGTTATGGAGTTAAGGGAAGAGATTCTGCAAGAAGCTCATTCTACAAAGTATTCGATACACCCTGGTAGTACCAAGATGTATCAGGATGTGCGCCAACACTTCTGGTGGTCGAACATGAAGAGGGAGGTCGCGGAATGTGTTGGGCGATGTTTAACATGTTAGAGGGTAAAAGCGGAACATCAGAAACCGGGTGGACTGCTACAACTGCTGGAGATTCCGGAGTGGAAGTGGGAGCATATCACTATGAATTTTGTAACGGGGCTTCCACCAACTCAGAAGGGTTACAACGCGATCTGGGTGATCGTGGATCGTTTAACTAAATTTGCACATTTTCTACCGATCAAGATAAGGTACAAGCTGGAGCAGCTAGCAAAGTTATATGTGAAAGAGATTGTGTCACGACATGGAGTACCGGTATCTATTGTATCTGACAGAGATCCGCGCTTCACATCGAATTTCTGGAAGAACTTACAAGAAAGATTGGGAACTCAGTTGAGATTGAGTACGGCGTATCATCCTCAAACGGATGGGCAAAGTGAACGAACGATTCAGACGCTTGAGGACATGCTTAGAGCATGTGTGATGGATTTTAAAGGCAGCTGGGACGAGCACCTACCATTGGTGGAGTTTGCCTATAATAACAGTTATCATGCAAGTATTGGCATGCCGCCATATGAAGCATTATACGGAAGGAAGTGTTGAACACCTCTGTGTTGGGACGAAGTCGGTGAACGGAGACTGTTGGGACCTGAATTAGTACAACAGACTGTGGATGTCATTAAAGTGATAAGAGCTCGATTGGTAGCAGCTCAAGACCGACAGAAGAAATACGCCGATTTGCATCGTCAGAAGCGAGACTTTGAAGTTGGCAGCTTTGTGTTTTTGAAGGTATCACCTTGGAAGGGGAAGATCAGATTTGGAAAGAAGGGTAAATTGAGTCCAGGTTCGTAGGACCTTTTGAAGTTTTAAGGAGGGTAGGTGAAATGGCGTACGAGGTAGCTTTACCTCCTGAACTGGAGCATATTCATAATGTGTTTCACGTTTCTGTGTTACGACCATATAAACCTGACTACAAGCACGTGATATCCTACGAACCAATTCAAGTTGAACGAGATTTGTCATATGAAGAGATTCCTGTCCATATATTAGATAGGAAAGAGCAGACATTAAGAAACAAGGTTATTCATTCGGTCAAAGTACTTTGGAGGAACCATGCAGTTGAAGAAGCTACGTGGGAGCTAGAAGAGAAGATGAGGAAGAATTATCCACATCTTTTTTGAGTGAACCCGTGTTAAGTTTTCCGTACCTATACTGTAATTCTGGGGACAGAATTCTTATAAGGGGGGAGGATGTAATGACCGGGAATTCTTAAATTGCCTTGTAATTTGAATTTTTGAATATTAATGAATATATTATATTTTATTAATATTATTTTTGTGTTGCATGTTTAAAGGTTGTGTGACAACCTGGATTATGTGAATGCATGAAATTTTTCGTGTTATGGTTTTGTTTAAGTGAATGATTGATTTCGCGTAGCGTCGCTAAATCACTATTCACGGGCACGTTTCTCGAGGCACTATTCATGCCATAATATTTTTGTGTCTTTTTCAACTTTAATAAATTTCATAAATACGTGTATGCGTACGAATAATTTTTCCATGTGTCGGAAATTTTATTTGAGCTGATACGTGATTTTATCCGTATCCGAAACATATTAAATGGGTGATCCGAATATTTAGATAAATCCCATAATAATTATTTTTACCCATCCCAATAATTATGGTAATACCCATTTTAATTTTGGGTAGAGTTATTTACCAGTTTTGGTACAAAAGTGGGAGTTTTCGGGTATATTTTTGGTGTTTTCTGGTATTTATTTTGGCTTGTATACTAAGTGGGATCCAACCAAACCATTTTCCACCAATCAAATTGCTAGGAATGAGTGAGTGGGGGGAGTATTGCCGGCAAGTTAGAAAATTGGCCACCTTTCCCATTTTTCTTCCACTTCTCACTAATTTACTCCACTTCTCCCAAATAATGCAACCATTTCATTTCTATCTTGCATTCCACATTCCTCCCATTCCCATCAGCTGATAGAGAGAGAGAGAGAGAGAAAGAGAGAGAGAGCTTCAAAGAAGGAGGAGAAAGAGGTCGCCGGAGTTCGCCGGAAAAAGAAAGAAACTCGCCGGAAAAAAAAGAGAAGAGGAAGAAGCTACGGTAGAAGAGAAGAAGAAGAAGAAGAAAAAGGAGCACGGGAGTAAGAGGAAGAAGAAAAAGGGCTCTAGCAACCCCTCACAACCTACAAGAACAAGAATCAAGAGGTAAACATGTTCTCCAAGATCTTTTCCTCCATTGTTGAGCTTTGAAGCTTTCTTGGTTGGGTTTTGAGTTTTCTTGAGATTTTTTCTATGATTGTTGGTTGTGTTTGGTTTATATTGTTACCAAGACACCTTGTAAGCTATTAATAACATCAAAGTGGAACAAAAACGCAAGAAATCCGTACCTATGCTTAAGGAGGATGAAGAACATGAAGAACAATGGATAAAACATGGACTTTGGACATTTGAACCATTTTAGAGGACTTTATAACTATGTTTTCATGTGTGTTTAATTTATTTGTTGTTATGGTATTGTAATTCCATGGGTTACAGAGTTAACCCAACTGGAATCGAGTAAAAAGGTGTTAAAACGAAGATTTGGTGACGATTTTAGTGAAGAACACCAAGAACACCAAGAACACGAAAATAAAACGTGATTTGATACTTTGGTCAAAGATTTCAACATGTTAATGTTAATGGATAGCTCTAAATTTTTGATATGTTGTATCCCTATGTCTTAGGAGTCCATAGAGTCTGGAACGGACCAATTTGAACGTGTATTGAGGGAGTTATGGTGATTGGAAGCAAGATAGGTCTAGAACACCAAAACAGAGCATTCCGGGAAGCAAAATGAGTTGGGGACTCAGGCCTAGCGCCAACGGCGCTGGGTAGGCGCTGGCCATGAGTCCAGCTACTACATGAGAGTGCTGTAGGCGCTGGTCAGAGGCCATTATGAGCGCCAACGGTGCTGGACAAGAGACTATGTAAACAGCTTCGACGTCCTTTAGTAAAATGGGCATAACTTTCTCATACGAACTCGGATTGAGGTGATTCAAGATGATTCGGAAAGAGAACGAGTAGACCTACAACTTTAGTTCTTTAAGTTTTTCAATTTGAGGTCTGTAGCATGGTCGAAATTGGCCATTTATAGGACTGATATGAAATTAGGGGCAATCGGAGGGCGTCGGGCATGCGCGTAAGCACATGTAATGCTCCCGACAATGTAAAATGTTGTTCTAAGTTCTAAAACATGAATGTTATGATTTATTATGATACTTAGCATTAACCAATGAGTATTAGATGAATCGAATGGGCGTGTTAGGCGTACACAATTGCGTGTCGCTTGGGCATTCGAATAGGCAAGTTGGGCGTATAGACGAACAAGCGTCGTAACGCCGTGACTAGTGGGCATAACCTTATTTAATATTTTGTTTCTTATTTGAATGGGACATTATAGAGTTGTAAACAAATATTTGGTATCCCGTATGTGACTAATTGTATGTGAATATGTACCTAATTGTGTAGGATATTAAGGAGTGTGTGTTGTAATATTGTAGCAGCGCTTGAGGCAAGTTCCCTAACTTCATTCTTTCTATATATTGAATGCAAGTTCTCTAACCCTTGTCTAACCCTTGTGTTGGGCAAGTTTCCTAACCCGTACAACTTTTATTATTGTGCGAGTTGTTTATTAATTGAGCAACCATTCTATATTATTGCAAGTTCCTTACTCAATTGTTGTTATTGAGCAAGCTTCCTATTTTATACAAATGTTGTATATTGTTGCAGATTTCATGACTCAAATCGAGTTATTTCTTTCAAGCTATGTTAGTGGATTGATTATTGTTAATTATTCCACATCAAGGATAAATTATTGATGTTCGCACCTTGTGCATTTGAATTCATTATCTGTTGTTGGACTTTGAAATATTTAAGTTCTTCATTCATGAACTGTTTAAGGAGATAGTCTACGCCATTCGTTTCAGCTAGACATGTACAGGTTATTATTTTAAAAGCTATCCAAACCGGTTGTTGGTATGGATTCTTGGACTGAGAGAGCAACCCTTATTAGGGGATTATAATGTGTCGACTATTCGATGCAGTCAGAGTTAAATATTATGCATATACATGGTGTACGAGTGGCTGATCCCCTCGAGTACAACTGACGGGGCCAGGTTTTAAAAGAGTTAGTTGAATAATTGACTCTTTGGCCAAAAGTTCATGGTCGGTTGGACCACTCAGCAGTAAATAATCATTATTCATTGTTTCATTTGGACTTTAATTATGTCATTTCACCTATTTCATCAATGTTCATAAATTGTTGATCTATGCAGCTATTATTCTTATTTATTCATGATAGATCTTCTTCTTGCTTTTAAACTTGCTGAGCAAAGTAGTTACTCACCCTTGCTATATCATGAACCCATTACAGTTAAGCCGGAGAGTTCCAAAGCGGACAAAGGTAAAGGAAAGCTTAAGGAATAGTTATATGCACTATCCCGTTATGTAATCGTGGAATAGTTTTGTATTATTAATGTATTCTGTGATGTATTTATTTAAGGTTATAGACCTTGGGACCGTAGTAAGCCTTTTGTAATGAACAATATATGTTTATTTATTCCGTATTAGTTAATTTATGTTGTTTAGAGGTGTTTGGATGTATTTTATCGTGAGCACCAAATTCGAGGTATTGGTACCTAATTTGGGGGTGTCACAGGTTGGTATCAAAGCTTTAGGTTATAAACTTTAGGATTTGCGAAACCTAGGATATAACCTTAGTATTAAACTCGTATTGAGTATGCTAGGTAATGGATCGAGGAGATTCATTTGATGGTCATGTCTGGAGGTGGATTATGGAAATCCATCGAGCCGAGTTGTGCATGATAAAATATCATTTCATTTTATCAATAAATATATTTTATTGTGGCACTGACATCTTGCTGTCTATTTGTTTCTGTTTGTGGCTGTAGGATGTCTGAGACGGGAGAGTACAGTCCTACTGGAGAGGTAGAGTTCACAGACATTCATGTGGACACAGGGCAGTTAGTGGAGGTGCAGCCGAGTGAGCCAGAAATGATGGACATTAGGGTTGAGTCTGAGGCCGAGTATGGTTCTGAGGAGGACCCCGAGGAGGACCCAGTGACGGAGGATGGGGAGCCGCCTGAGTATGCAGATGGCATGGGCACTACTACTAGTGACATCATAGAAGAGCTAACAAATAAGAACGGAGAGCTCGAGAATCGAGTAGCACACTTAGAGGAGCAGAATCAGGATCACCAGGACCGAGAGGAGCAGTACAGGTCATTGGCATATCAGACTTTAGGAGAAAAGACTGAGTGTAGACACCCAAATTTTGCACTTCGTATACTAACCCTGACAGGAGGGCAGAATTGTCAATTAACCCAGCCTACGAGACGAAGGTGGGCATAAGTGCGAACACTCAGAGCCACCACGACGACTAGCGATCAAAGTCGTCACGACAAATATCAAAGCGAAATGATATGACACGTTTCCCAGCGGTTCCTGGACTGCAAAATACGAGCCTCTCAGCGAAAACCAACGGTACGACACGAGAATCAAGGTGCGGCCAGAAAATTGAGAAAATCAGCCCACCCAGCCGCGGATTGATCTGCGGCCAATGATTAAAATAATCGAAGTGCGCGGCGGGTGGCGGGCGCGAGGAAACCAAGGCCAGCCGCAGATCAATCTGCGGCTGCCCTTGGCCAGGCTATTTCAGATCATTCCTTCATTCGGATACAGAAGGTTGGCAGCGGCGGAAGAGCTTTGGGGAGAGGAAGAAAAACAGCAACAGCAGCAGCGAATTAGGGAGAGAAAAGAGAGAAAATAGTGAGGAATTATATCTCTTTTGTGAGATTGTATCACATATATTTTCTACTCTAATTAATATACGAGTTTATATGCATCGTGGTGTCATTTGTAAGGTGAAAAAAGCCCTCTTTTATAGCATTTTTGTTATATCATTTTGTTAAGCTTTTGGTCATTTGGGTTGCATTAAATGTAGTTTTTTTGTATATTATTGAGAATACATGGATTAGGGATTATTAGTGAGGGTTCCAACGGAACAAAATTCTTCCTAATGGCCCGATGATATCCCTTTGGTGATTTTTAGCTTGTTTAATTGTTGTAATATCCATTTTGTGGGTGTGTAGAAATTGTGGATGTGAACCTAAGAACGCGACCACGTGGTCCAAATCCGATGATGGACAATTTTGGTGTATGTAATAGGATCGATTATCCTTGATTGTAAACATGTAATCGTCGGGCCTTAAAACGAGATCAAGTTGAAAATCGGGTTTAAGGCCCCGTAATAGTGAAATACGTGATTGTGGGCATTTAGGGTTATTTTGATGGCTTACATGCCCATGAATAGCCCCAACGCATTTTAAGGCTTAATTTGATTCATAACACACAAAATTGATTTCAAAGCTAAACGATGAAGATTTTCGTAAAATCAGTCAAATTAGGTTATTAGAATCACGAGGATAAGAAAGTTTGAAGTGCTAATGAATGTCGATTCCTACTTAAACGAGAAGGCGAAAGAAAGATCGTGTTCAAACATCACAAAAAAAGGTTTTATGAGAATAAGTAACGTTTATTAAACCGCTGTGCATAGGGTTAAAGAGACCCTAGAAGTTGCCGTCATTTTAATTATGAAAGCAACGTATAGGTCTCGATTCCTATTTTGACGAAGGTTTAAAAACTCTTATCTTGCCAAAACGACACCTAATGAAAATCCCATGACTTTTGACAATTAAAATCAAACCTTTCTCATAAAGAATAAAGCTTTCTCGTAGAAGCCGAAGGACTTTCTAAAGCACTCTCAAAGCACGACTTTCCATCAAAACCCAAATGGTTCTTTCATACAAACTCATCACAACATTCACATAGGCACACACACACACGCGCACGCATACACATTTTAAGAATTAAAAGGATAGAAAAAGCATCAAGATTGCGGTAACCGTGTTTCACGGAAGTCGGGGGGTGCCTAACTCCTTCCCATCGCTTAAGCAAGCCCCCGAACTCTATAAATCTCGGTTCGCAGACCAATTAATTCGGAGTCACATATGAGCCAGCGATTTACGAAAACGAAACTCGGATGAGTTGGTACATCCATTTCAAATATACCAACTGGCGACTCTGGTTAAATGGCTCATCATAAAAAACGATCTTTCAAAACCCTGTCGACATTCATGCCGACCTTTTCCAAAAAATCATCTAATAAAAAGGCTAAAATTGGAAAGGGTAATAATCACCAAAGAAGCGACACTCCCGGCGTCGACAGCTGGCGACTCTGCTGGGGACATTAGAGGGCTTAAGCCGCGTTCAAATCTTGATGTTGTCCTATCCTTTAAAATTTATGAATGTGTATGTGCGTGCAACATTTTGACCTGTTTTACTTGTTGTTGTGTGAATGTGTGTTTTTGTCCAATGAATGAATGATTGAATGTAATTGCTTTACTTCAAAGTAATTATTTGCATGCGGTGAGGACGATGAGTGTGAATGTATGTTGAGAGTGTACCTCCTCCTGAGGCGAACCCGTCGGTTGCTTATTACTGGACCCGAAGGGGCTGCTCCCCGGAGATGGCTCAGGAAACGCACCACCCAGATCTGCTCCAATCGAAAGGATTCACACGAGTAGATTGCGAAGATTTGGGGACCTTCATGCCGAAAAGCCCGCGACAGTAACCCTAGGGTAGGTCAGCCTCTGATAAACCTAACGAAAGGGAAGCTTCTTCATGCCCTTTTATCGTTCAGTTAAATAAATAAATGTCATGTAAATGGCATACAACTGTCATACCGTCATCATCGTAATAAATATGTCCTGTATCATGTGATTACATCACCTACACATATAAAGAGAATACTGACATGGTTTTGCAGGAAGGCAATCCATACCACGTACCAAGGTTTTCTAAAACTTCTAAATACTATCCTGTCATCAAACACTGACCTTGTTTTGCAGGATAAGATTAGAGGAAAAAATAATAATAATAATAATAATCATGCATCAGTGTTGACATGCATCTGCCAACTTGTAACTGGCACAATACTAAACTACGGCCCTTGTTTGTTTTGCGAGATTGCCCCTAGGACCCAACTAAGAGGCCGTAAAGTCCATACTCCATCCATCCAAATGGCAGACGCCGGTAGCCATGAAATTACAGTTTTGCCACTCCAACAATACGGCCGAATACGAGGGATGCATCCTAGGACTGAGATTAGCCCTGGGAATGGGAATCAAAAGGATGATAGTAGTTGGAGACTCCGAATTGGTCATCCGGCAGGCCATGGGAATATACAGCACCAAAGGGCTTCGGCTATTGCCCTACCATCGCCTCATCATCAAACTTGCCAAACAATTCGAAGATATTGCATTTTGGCACGTTCCCAGAAATCAAAATGACTTCGCGGATACTTTAGCCACACTGGCTTCCCTGATTCACACATCACGGTACGAGACGAGCTTTAAGGGGGAAATTGCGGTACAGACTTGTCCGACCTATGAGGATCAGATCGGAGAGATCTCCCATAGTGGCGCCCCTCCTAAATGGGCTTGGTATCAAAACATTAAAGAGTTCCTTCGAGACAGCTCCTCTCCCGAAAATGCAGATCTGACCGAGGAAAGAGAATCCAAAGATGGGCAGTGAAATTCTTCCTAAGCGGAGACGATTTGCATAAATGGGACCTAGCTACGGGACTGCTGAGATATCTGGAAGCCGAAGAAGCCCACAGATTAATGAACGAAGTACATGGCGATGTGTGCGGAGCCCATATGAGCAGAACATTTTTGGCAAAGAAAATCATGTGAACGGGTCACTACTGGCTAACCACGAAAACTGACTGCGATACTCATGTCAAGAAATGCCATCAATGCCAGATCCATGCCAATGCGATCCATGCACCTCCTAATGAGCTCCATTGCTTGACCTCACCGTGGCCAGTTGGACCGTGCAACAGGTGATATCCAGGAAGGGGTAAATCCAGGAGTACGGCAGTGAATCCCGGCCAGTAGAAGATCAATGGGTTTTAAAATTTTGAGTTTTATTTCAAATCCCTGCACGCTCATGTCATTTTGTCATGTTATCCAAAAAGAAGATCATGTGCTGAAATGTTTTATATATATGACAAGCATTTTTGTTTTATGTCAGGTACCCCGATTTGAGGCATTCTAGCCTGACAAGCAATAGGCCAAATTTGAAGGAGGATCACGATTTTGGTATAGAGCTAGATTTTCGATCTGATGGGGATTGAGCAGGACGAGACAGATATCGACAATACGCTTGACGAGATCAAAGGATGGGTCGAAGATAAACCCAAACCTGACTTAGACCAAACCATCGTCATCAAACATCAGAACCCTTAACGATCACAAAGAACCCGGAGTAGGGGCAAATTCGACCACAAAAAAAAAAGAAAGAAAAAAAAATCTCAAAAGTCAAAAATCCCCCAAACCTTTCAACAAGTCAAAGGACCAGATCTTTTGTTAGCCCAGCGAGATACCGATGCAACCAGTACGAGGGAGATCACAAGAAAAACAACTTAACACTGGGGCATTTATCAACTACCCAGGAAATGATGACGTGCAAGTTGGCACCCATGCAACAATCCTATCAACATGCACCATCATCATCAAATGCTACCTCATGTCAATTCAATATTCAACGATACGATCATCTAGCATTTGTCAAGCATAGTTTTCTCGGGATACGATGACCCGCGTGAAAGGGGATTTTATTTGACTTGATAGGAATCAGATTAATTCTGACAAGCAACCGTGGAGCACGATCGTGAGTATGATTAGACGAAGAAAGCTATTCAACCTTTTGATCGGGTACAAAGCCTTAATTCAAAGCAACGTTTGCGACAGAATCGACCTCATGTGCCAGTCTTCACTTTGCATTTGCACGAACTTTCAGTTATGGGGTATAAAACTATGACGACGTTGATGACAATTAACACATAGTCAGGCAGCCAATAATTATCAAGCTAATATCAAGAAGTCAGACGATAAATGGTTATCAAGCTAATGTCTCGAATCGTGGCCTGGGTTATTTGAGTAATTAAGCCCGAGGGGTGTCTCTACACCTGGTGCCCTAAAGCCATCTGGTTTGGGAGTCGCTGGCCCAACACTCGTTACATGGGTAACTCAGAGCCTAAGAAAATGAGCATTACAGTAGAGGAGGTTCGAGCAGATTCGAATCGTGGCATGGGCTACTCGAGTAATTAAGCCTAAGGGGTGTCTCTGCATCTGGTGCCCTAAAGCCGTCTGGTTTGGGATTCACTGGCCTAACACTCGCTACATGGGTAACTCAAGCCTAAGAAAACGAATCTTGCGCAAGGTCAAGCAAAGAATGAATGGTGCAGACCACCAACTTGTCTCGAACCGTGACCTTTGTTACTCGAGTAAATAAACCCGAAGGGGTGTCTGTACACCTAATGCCCCAAAACCATCTGGTTTGGGAGTCATTGGTCCAAAACTCGTTAAATGGGTAACTTTGAATAGCCTAAGAAAACGAGACAAGTGAAGTGGGCCAATAAAGAGAAAAGATAATACAAAAAACTCCCGGCCTTAAACAAGAAGTCATGGAAGAGAAACCCCTACTGAATGCTGCATCGCACAGTGTATTTGTCATATGATGTCAATCCTGCTAAGAACGTTGTCGAGAATGGAGACAGAATACCTTTGACGAGGGAAGGTAGTTCTTTTGAATTCGACCTTACTCACGTACAATGACCATGAATGCTTGAAGGTGTTCTTGCGATTTCATAACTCGTTAAATAGAAAATCATTAACTCACGAGGGATCGAAAATAACTTCCAATCTAGTACGTTCGCGGTTCACAACTCGCTAGATTGTGCGATCAACAGATATTCAATTTCATGTGCTTTAACTGCATTTACTCTTTTGTCGAGATTATAATATCTTTGTGTTGAACTAACACTAACGGCCCGAACCTTCAAGTTTTGGCATTTGTTAGTCGTCTGATATGCAGGATCTTGCAGAGCTGTGGATAAGTCATCACCGTCAACATCGCGAGTTTCCGATAGAAATTCTTGGTAACAACACGCGCCAAGGCAGGGGCAGTTAAGAATCGTGAAATGGAAGGAAGCTAAGGCTGCACAGAACTTCTCGTCATTGGGCCTCTCCCCAATCCTGACTATCACTGCCTCGACATCCAAATGATCCACGTGCATGAGCATATACAAGGATGATATAATGCGGGACAACAGCATATCGGCCAACAGAAATGATCAAAAGGCCAAGGAGCCCAACATAGCTGTCGATCATCACAGAGAGCGAAACAGACTGCCTCAACTCGATGAAATGAAGACGACCAAGAACAGGCAGAGTACCAAACCAATGTTGAAGTCTAGAAACTACACTTCACGACGAGGCATGATCCAATCAAATGTTGGCAAACAACGACGACTGTCGAATCGTATCATTTGACTGAACATGGGTCATTTCTATCTAAACATATGTTGTGCACATGCATCTGTCCATAACATATCTGCCAGATCATGCATAACATCTTTTGCATGCATACATGTACGATCAAAATGAAAATCTTCAGGGGAAAGTACAAGTGCCTCGCTTTTAACCTCACAAATGATCAGACCGTGATGGCTTTTGCGGCATGGTACGTGGACGATGCTGGTGGGAGATCCAGGACAGAAGCCGATCACACATCCCACTTCAAGAAATCACTCAAATCAAAAAGAAGTGACCCCTAGGAAGGGTTGGTATCCAAACAATCAATGACCCCTGGGAAGGGCTGGTATCCAAACAATCAATGACCCCTGGGAAGGGCTGGTATCCAAACAATCAATGACCCCTGGGACGGGCTGGTATCCAAACAATCAATGACCACTGGGAAGGGCTGGTATCCAAGCAAGAAGTGACCCCTGGGAAGGGCTGGTATCCAAACAATAAATGACCCCTGGGAAGGACCGGTATCCAAACAATCAATGACCCTTGGGAAGGGCTGGTATCCAAACAATCAATGACCCCTGGGAAGGGCTGGTATCCAAACAATCAATGACCCTGGGAAGGGCTGGTAGCCGAGCAAGAAGTGACCCCTGGGAAGGGCTGGTATCCAAACAAGAAGTGAACCTGGGAAGGCATCCAAGCAAACCACAACAAGGTGGTGAGCACCCGGGGAAGGCATCCAAGCAAACCACAACAAGGTGGTGAGCACCCTGGGAAGGCATCCAAGCAAACCACAACAAGGTGGTGAGCACCCTGGGAAGGCATCCAAGCAAACCACAATAGGGTGGTGAGCACCCTGGGAAGGCATCCAAGCAAACCACAACAAGGTGGTGAGCACCCTGGGAAGGCATCCAAGCAAATCACAATAAGGTGGTGTCAGAACCTGAGAAGGCATCCAAACGAACCACAACAAGGTGGTGAACAACCCCTGGGAAGGGCCAATATCCAAAAAAGTGAGCGATCCCTGGGAAGGGCTGAGATCCAAGCAAACCCCGACAAATGATGACATCTGTAGAACAGTATCAAAAGACTGTACAGGGGTCATTTTTCATCAAATTTACATTTTAAATGTTGTGTCACATGCATTGAATATATGATAATTCTGTACGTGATTCATGCAGGTTAGGTGTCAAGGTCCTAGCCTATCAGAGTCAAAAGCGAGGGCTGCCAAGAACGATGTACGAGGACGAACTCCAAGGATGCCTTTCAAGCTAGTCAGAAGAATAACTTCCTTTGATGACAATGCGATGGAATAAGGTGATTACGAGATGGGTGACCGGATACGAGACCCAACCCCGACAAGACGATCGACCGGATACGAGATCCGGCGATTACGAGATGGGTGACCGGATACGAGACCCGACCCCGATAAGACAATCAACCGGATACGAGACCCGGCCCCGATAAGACAATCAACCGGATACGAGACCCGGTGATTACGAGATGGGTGACCGGATACGAGACCCGACCCCGACAAGACAATCGACCGGATACGAGACCCGGCGGTTACGAGACGAGCGACCGGATACGAGACCCGGCACTCACAGGATAATCGACCGGAGACGAGACCCGACGATTACGAGACGAGCGACCGGATACGAGACCCGTCACTCACAAGACAATCGACCGGATATGAGACCCGGCGGTTACGAGACGAGCGACCGAATACGAGACCCGGCACTCACAGGACAATCGACCGGAGACGAGACCCGGCGGTTACGAGACGAGCGACCGGATACGAGACCCGGCACTCACAGGACAATAGATCGGATACGAGACCCGGCGATTACGAGACGAGCGGCCGGATACGAGACCCGGCACTCACAGGACAATCGACCGGATACGAGACCCGGCGATTATGAGACGAGCGACCGGATACGAGACCCGGTACTCACAAGATAATCGACCGGATACGAGACCCGGCGATTATGAGACGAGCGACCGGATACGAGACCCGGCACTCACAGGACAATCGACCGGATACGAGACCCGGTGATTACGAGACGAGCGACCGGATACGAGACCCGGCACTCACAAGACGATCAACCAGATACGAGACACGGTGATCATGAGACTAGCAACCGGATACGAAACCCGGCGCAAACGAGACGATCGATTAGAAGACAAAACCCGACGACTAACAATGCGGTTGGGGATTGATGCATTGACACCTTTACGAATGTTTTGCATGCCTTACATCTTGCGTTGCATCATAAGTTGCATCATAATTTGTATGTGTTGCATCATGTATGTACTGTCATTCTTATGCACTGTCATTCATGCATCGTGTGTCTACTTCTTTATCCTGTTCATTTCATTTAACATTTCATAAACATGATAAAGAGGGACAGCTGTAGACACCCAAATTTTGCACTTCGTATACTAACCCTGACAGGAGGGCAGAATCCTCAATTAACCCAGCCTACGAGACGAAGGTGGGCATAAGTGTGAACACTCAGAGCCACCACGACGACTAGCGATCAAAGCCGACACGACAAATATCAAAGCGAAATGATATGGCACGTTTCCCAACGGTTCCTGGACTGCAAAATACGAGCCTCTCAGCGAAAACCAACGGTACGACACGAGAATCAAGGTGCGGCCTGAAAATTGAGAAAATCAGCCCACCCAGCCGCGGATTGATCTGCGGCCAATGATTAAAATAATCGAAGTGCGCGGCGGGCGGCAGGCGGGGGGAAACCAAGGCCAGCCGTAGATCAATCTGCAGCTGCCCTTGGCCAGGCTATTTCAGATCATTCCTTCATTCGGATACAGAATGTTGGCAGCGGCGGAAGAGCTTTGGGGAGAGGAAGAAAAACAACAACAGCAGCAGCGAATTAGGGAGAGAAAAGAGAGAAAATAGTGAGGAATTATATCTCTTTTGTGAGATTGTATCACATATATTTTCTACTCTAATTAATATACAAGTTTATATGCATCGTGGTGTCATTTGCAAGGTGAAAAAAGCCCTCTTTTATAGCATTTTTGTTAAGCTTTTGGTCATTTGGGTTGCATTAAATGTAGTTTTTTTGTATATTATTGAGAATACACGGATTAGGGATTATTAGTGAGGGTTTCAATAGAACAAAATTCTTCCTAATGGCCCGATGATATCCCTTTGGTGAGTTTTAGCTTGTTTAATTGTTGTAATATCCATTTTGTGGGTGTGTAGAAATTGTGGATGTGATCCTAGGAACGCGACCCCGTGGTCCAAATCCAATGATGGACAATTTTGGTGTATGTAATAGGATCGATTATCCTTGATTGTAAACATGTAATCGTTGGGCCTTAAAACGAGACCAAGTTGAAAATCGGGTTTAAGGCCCCGTAATACTGAAATACGTGATTGTGGGCGTTTGGGGTTATTTTGATGGCTTACATGCCCATGAATAGCCCCAACGCATTTTAAGGCTTAATTTGATTCATGACACACAAAATTGATTTCAAAGCTAAACGATGAAGATTTTCGTAAAATCAATCAAATTAGGTTATTAGCATCACGAGGATAAGAAAGTTTGAAGTGCTAATGAATGTCGATTCCTACTTAAACGAGAAGGCTAAAGAAAGATCGTGTTCAAACATCACAAAAAAAGGTTTTATGAGAATAAGTAACGTTTATTAAACCGTTGTGCATAGGGTTAAAGAGACCCTAGAAGTTGCCGTCATTTTAATTATGAAAGCAACGTATAGGTCTCGATTCCTATTTTGACGAAGGTTTAAAAACTCTTATCTTGCCAAAACGACACCTAATGAAAATCCCATGACTTTTGACAATTAAAATCAAACCTTTCTCATAAAGAATAAAGCTTTCTCGTAGAAGCCGAAGGACATTCTAAAGCACTCTCAAAGCACGACTTTCCATCAAAACCCAAATGGTTCTTTCATACAAACTCATCACAACATTCACATAGGCACACACACACACACGCGCACGCATACACATTTTAAGAATTAAAAGGATAGGAAAAGCATCAAGATTGGGGTAACCGTGTTTCACGGAAGTCGGGGGGTGCCTAACACCTTCCCCTCGCTTAAGCAAGCCCCCGAACTCTATGAATCTCGGTTCGCAGACCAATTAATTCGGAGTCACATATGAGCCAACGATTTACGAAAACGAAACTCGGATGAGTTGGTACATCCATTTCAAATATACCAACTGGTGACTCTGGTTAAATGGCTCATCATAAAAAATGATCTTTCAAAACCCCGTCGACATTCATGCCGACCTTTTCCAAAAAATCATCTAATAAAAAGGCTAAAATTGGAAAGGGTAATAATCACCAAAGAAGCGACACTCCCGGCGTCGACACTGAGTTAACCCAGAAGCTGTAGGAAAAGGACCAGCGGATTGCCGAGCTAGAAGCAGTGGCTCACGGTCGGCATGGGGTTTTCTGTTCAGCTTGGTGTGATGGTTTATGACCTCTTAGAGAGGAATGTGATGCTGGTAAGACAGATAGAGCGGGTAGAAGATTAGCTGGAGACTACTCGTCTGGAGCGAGATGAGGCTATAGGGCAGTTGGCAGCCCGGACTGCAGAGATAGATTCCCTCCGTTTAGGCTTAACCACTTCCATCGGCAGACTGAGGGACAAGGTGAGGAGGTACCCCAGGGATGAGGGGAGTAGCAGGTGCGTGATTAGGCGCCGAGTGGTTCGACAGGCTGGCTCGACGGGAGCTCAGGGTTGCAATTCGCCGCAGCAGGCGGTGATGTGTTATTTTAGCAATATATTTACAGTAGGTCCCACTTTTGTTATGATAGGGGCTTACTTATGTTGTAGATCCCTATGCTTGTAGCGTGCATGGGATAGTGGTTGAACCCCAATTTTGTTCCTGATAGAGGGGTGGAAGGTTATTATTCCCCACTTTTGTTTGTTGGGGGATAGTTAATGATTGGCAGGCTATGTTATTTAGCGTTTATAGAAGTATGCCACATGTTGAGTCTGGTTGTATTAAAACAGTGACATATGGTTATAAATGCAGTTGCTTTAGTTAAATCAAATGTGTTTGATAGATGCTTTTACTTTTGATTGTTGACTTAAATGACTTTTTGCACATGGCATAAATCTATTAGTAAAAGCCGACTGTTCTCTTTTGAACAGACAATGCCGCCGAGGAGACAACCCCGATACACAAGGGTGGAAGAGTCAGTGAATAACGAGGGGGGTCAAGCAGACCCTATGAGGACTTTTGTGAACTTGTTAGCCGAAGCAATGTAGGGTAGACAAGCCGCTGCAGTTGATCAGCCATGAAGTCACATGGCGAACTTTAAGGATTTCAAACTGGTAGGAACGCCAGAGTTTCGCGGGACTACAGATCCGATAGAAGCCCAGACATGGGTGGAAGAAATGGAAAAGGTGTTTGAGGTCGCAAGGGTGGCCGAAGAGCAGAAGACGTCGTTTGCCACTTTCATGATGAAAGGTGAGGCAAATTACTGGTGGAAGGCGAACAAAGGGCGAGCTGGGGAAGGCACGATTGCATGGGCTCGTTTCAAGGAGCTGTTTTTCGAAAGTTACTTTCCAGCAAGCATGCAGGCAAGCATGGAGATAAAGTTCTTGGAACTAAAGCAAGGAGGAATGTCAGTTATGGAGTATGCCGCAAAATTTAACGAGTTAGCTAGGTTCGCTGCACATCAGGTGGACACCGACGCTAGGCGAGCGAAGAGATTTGAGCAAGGACTGAAACCTTGGGTGTATAGTAAGGTTGCGGTTTTGCAGATCAACACATTTTCTACGTTACTTGAGAAAGCAATCATTGCTGAGGGAGGAAGCGAAGCTTTGGCAAGGCACAACCAAGACCAGAAAAAGAAGAAGAGCCATGATGGTCATAAGGAAGGTAGCAGTGGGGGAAGTAACCCAAATAAGAGAAAATGGAACGACAGTCAGATGACAGGAAGCAAATCCGGAGGGGATGAAAGAAGGGTAATAAATGCGAGAAATGTGGAAGGAATCACTTTGGAGAATGCATGAAAGGAAAAGGAGTTTGTTTCAATTGTGGTCAACCAGGGCACTTTTCCCCACAATGCCCAAAGGCGAAGACAGGAAGTTGTTTTTCTTGTGGTGCTTCAGATCATCAGAAGAAGGATTGCCCAAAGAGGAAAAGTGATGCAGGCAGTGCAAATCAAGGGAACAACAGTAAGCTGAATATTGGAGGACCAACACAGCAGAACAGACCAGTAGCACACACCTTCAACATGACAGTGCAGGATGCAATGGAATCGAAGGACGTGGTGTCAAGTATTATTCCAATCAATAATATCAATGCATATGTATTATTTGATTCGGGTGCTACCTGTTCATTTGCGTCGGATGAATTTGCTAAACGGTTAAACTTACCTTGTGAGAAGTTAAAGAATCCAATGAATGTGGAAGTAGCTAATAAGGAAGTTGTTCCTGTAGAACATATTCATAGAAATTGTTGTGCTGAGATAAACGGGTATAAACTGAGCG
This sequence comes from Aralia elata, assembly GCA_034770075.1. Taxonomy (NCBI): domain Eukaryota; kingdom Viridiplantae; phylum Streptophyta; class Magnoliopsida; order Apiales; family Araliaceae; genus Aralia; species Aralia elata. Next base: position 77,101,262 of record CM068384.1, read on the forward strand.
TAGATTTGATTCTGATACGACTAGGAGAATTTGATGTAATCCTTGGGATGGATTGGTTATCTAGTCACGGGGCTGTGATTGACTGCCAGAAGAAATGTATACACCTGAAGACTCCAGATAAGTCGAGGGTCGTATTCTATGGTAGTAAATCGCCGAGACAATCTTGTTGTCTGACGATGATGCAAGCGAAGAAATTGCTAAGGAAAGGTTGTATAGGTTATCTGGCTCATGCGGTTGATACCCGAAGAGTAGAGGGTGAGCTGGGTCAGATACCTGTAGTAAGGGAATTTCCAGATGTTTTCCCAGATGATTTACCGGGATTGCCGCCGGATAGAGAAGTGGAATTTGTGATCGACTTGGTACCGGGAACCGCATCGATCTCAAAGGCACCGTACAGGATGGCACCAGTGGAAATGAAAGAACTGATGGTTCAACTGCAGGACTTACTAGATAAAGGGTATATTCGTCCGAGTGTATCTCCATGGGGAGCGCCGGTACTGTTTGTAAAGAAGAAAGACGGATCGCTTAGGCTTTGTATTGACTATCGGGAGTTGAACAAAGTCACGATTAAGAACAAGTACCCGTTGCCCAGAATTGATGATTTGTTCGATCAATTGAAGGGAGCGAAATACTTTTCGAAGATTGACTTGAGGACGGGATATCACCAACTGAAAGAGGAGGAGAATAACCATTTAATCTAGGTATGGATCTCATTTCTTTCAAACCCTAGTTCTTGCTGTTATTATTATAGTATGATTATTACACAATTATTTTGTTAGAACTTTTATGTGTTGGTTGGTGTTGGTGGTAGAGAGGGAGTATTCATGGATCTAGGTTTGTATTTTGCTAGATCTATATTATTGCAAAGCATGCTCAATAAAAATGATTAAAGCTATATAAAAAAAAGAGAGATCTTGATCTTGTATGCTTTATTGATACCATATATAAGCTTAGAATCTTTGAAACATGTTTTGGTGGATTTTGTATACTAAAACATGGGAGTAGTATTATTTATTGGAGTATAAAATTTAGTGATGAAAAATATTGTTTTAAATCATATATATTTTGTCTTAATATTAGAAATATTTTTGGTAGTCATGGGTAAATTTTTGAAAATCTATTTAGAGTATAAAACTTATTTAAAGGAGGATTAGAACTCATTTGGTGTGGAAGAAAAAAAAAAAGAAAGAGAGGCCTGAAGTCCCTAGTTCCCCCCCCCCCCCGCGCTTAGTCAAACCACGCCTAGCCGCACATGGCACGCCAAGGGTGCAACCCTGGCCACGCATGGCGCGCCAGGCCTAATGTTGGGATTGAATGGGCGAGCCTCAAACGGCGTCGTTTGGGGCCGCGGGTTTGAGCAGGCGCGCAATGCGCGGAAGAGGTTTTAGACGAGAATTTACCGTTTTACCCTCCGTCCAGACTTTAACCTATTTACCAGAATGCCATCAAGGGTTAATTTTAATTAAATTTAATGTTTTAATATTATTAATTAATTTTGTAAAATTAGTATATATACAAGATTAAGTTTGCGCATTAAATATTATATTTTCTAAATATATTATTAATTAATTATTGTTTAATTATTATTAAATAATGATTAAGGATAATTAAGAATTATAAATTAATTATTATTTGATTAACATTAAATAATAAATAAACCTAATTAGTTATTATTTATTATTAAATAATAACTAAAGATAATTATTACTCACTAATTAATTATTTATTATTTGATTAACTTTAATGATAAATAAACCTAACTAAATATTATTTAAATCTTAACTAATTAAAGACAATTAAAATTTATAATTCGATTATTATCCAATTAATAATTAAATAATAAGTAATTGTAATTAGTTATTAATTACTATTATTAATAACTAAAGATAATTAATTAATTATTATTTAATAGTAATTAAATGAAGATAAAATTAATAAAATAGAGAGAGTTTAATAACCCATTAATTAAACAATCATAATAAATTGTTTAAGGGTTTAATAAATGAATATTACTTAAGAAAGAGTAATGTTAATTAATTTAACAATTATAATAAATTGCTTAGAGGTTAATAAGTGATTATCACTTAAGGAAAACATTGTTAATTAATTAAACCATCAACCTAAGGATCAATTAAGTGTCTTATAGGATTTACGATAATTTATGTGTGCTATGTGATTTGCTTAATTGTTAAATAAATAGCATAAGTAAGTGTGTTGATATACAACTACGCAGTACTAATTGATAGATCAACATTATCAATGTTAGGTTCTTCAAGGCCAATTAGTTAAAGCTAGAATTATTTGTACCTGAGCAGACAGGCAAGTTCCCTAACTCAAACTCGAGTTATTATTTTCGAAGCATGTTAGTGAATAATTATTGTTGATTATTCACATCTATACTGATTATTGAGATTCGCACCTTGTGCAATTGAATTCCTATTCTATTATTATTGAACTGTGAATTTAGTTAAGTTCTTTTAAGCATGAACTGTTTATGAGATAGATCTATGCTATTTGTATCAGCTAGATCAAGCATGTCTAAACTTGTGAAATCAAATGTATTTTAAAAGCTGTTCTTATTAAATTATTATGGTAAGAACTCTTGGCTGAGAAAAGGATAAATTTGATTAAGGCATGATATCAATGCTGGTTATTAAGTGTTTATGCATAAATCACGGGGTATGAAAGGCTGATCCCCTTGATTACCAAAACTTTTTAAGAGGTCCAGTTTAAATGCTGAGAACCTTGGCAAATGTCTATGGTTATTTCCAACCACTCAGTAATTGTCATTCAATTATTCGAATATTCAATTGTTGACTAAAAATGTTATCTGGTTATGTGAACTCTTATTGTATTAAGAGCATGTTTTTAAGTTAAGGTTAAAGAACCTTGGGACCATGATTGTAAGACGTTATTACTATTTCGATAGACATTGTATGATTATTATTCCGCATTTAGTTAGAAAGTATGTTTGTTGTTGAGTATCATGAATACCGAATTCGAGGTTAGGAAACCCGGATTTGGGGGTGTCACATGCTATTACTAATAGGTCTAGGTCTCATGCAATAAGTCATTTAAGTCAACAATTAAAAGTAAAAGCATCTATCAAACACGTTTAATTTAAATAAAACAACTGCATTTATAGTCATACACCACTGCCTTAATACAACCAGACTCAACACGTGGCATACTTCTGTAAACGCTAAATGACATAATCTGCCAACCATTAACTATCCCCTAACAAACAAAAGTGGGGAATAATAACCTTCCACCCCTCTATTAGGAACAAAATTGGGGTTCAACTACTATCCCATGCACGCTACAAGCATAGGGATTTTCAACATAAGTAAGCCCCTAATACAACAAAAGTGGGACCTACTGCAAACATAATGCTAAAAACAACACATCACCGCCTGCTGCGGCGAATTGCAACCTTGAGCTCCCGTCGAACCAGCCTGTCGACCACTCGATGCCTAATCACACGCCTGCTGCTCCCCTCATCCCTGGGGTACCTCCTCACCCTGTCCCTTAGCCTGCCAATGGAAGTAGTCAAGCCTAAACGAAGGGAATCAACCTCTGTAGTCAGGGCTGCCAACTGCTCCATAGCCTCATCTCGCTCTAGACGAGTAGTCTCCAGCTGATCCTCTACCCGCTCTATCTGTCTTACCAATACCACATTCCTCTCTAAGAGGTCATAAACCATGACACCAAACTGAACAGAAACCCCACGCCGACCGTGAACCTCTGCCTCTAGCTCGGCAATCCTCTGGTCCTTTTCCTGTAACTTCTGGATCAACTCAATCTTTTCCCCCAAAGTCTGATAAGCTAATGACCTGTACTGCTCTTCTCGGTCCTGGTGATCCTGGTTCTGCTCCTCTAAGTGGGATACTCGATTCTCGAGCTCCCCATTCCTATTTGTCAATTCTTCGATGATGTCACTAGCAATAGTACCCATGCCATCTGCATACTCATCTTCCTCCGTCACTGGATCCTCCTCGAGGTCCTCATCCTCCCCCTCATCACTTAACAGCCTTAGCACTCTCCCGGTAACTGGCTCCTCCTTAGAACCATACTCAGTCTCAGACTCATCCCTAGTATCCATCATCTCTGGCTCACTCGGCTGCACCTCCACTAACTGCCCTGCGTCCACGTGGATGTCTGTGAACTCTACCTCTCTGGCTGGACTGTACTCTCCCATCTCAGACATCCTACAGCCACAAACAGAAACAAATAGACAGCAAGATGTCAGTGCCATAATAAAATATATTCATTGATAAAATAAAATGATATTTTATCATGCACAACTCGGCTCGATGGATTTCCACAATCCACCTCCAGACATGACCACCAAATGAATCTCCTCGATCCATCACCTAGCGTACTCGATACGAGTTTATTACTAAGGTTATAACCTAGGTTTCGCATTCCTAAAGTTTATAACCTAAAGCTTTGATACCAACCTGTGACACCCCCAAATTCAGGTACCAATACCTCGAATCTGGTGCTCACGATAAAATATATCCATACACCTCTAAACAACATAAATTAACTAATGCGAAATAAATAAACATATGTTGTTCATTACAAAAGGTTTACTACGGTCCCAAGGTCTAAAACCTTAAATAAAATACATCGCAAAATACCATAATAATACAAAATGATTCCACGAATTACATAACAGGATAATACATATAACTATTCCTTAAGCTTTCTTTTGCCTTTGTCCACTTTGGAACTCCCCGGCTTAACTGCAATAGGTTCATGATATAGCAAGGGTGAGCAACTACTTTGCTCAACAAGTTTAAAATGAATAAAGAGGATGTCGACGCCGGGTTTCTCTTCGTGTGTCCTTTTTTGTCTTTTCCAATTTTAGCCTCTTGATTAAATGATTTTTTGGAAAAGGTCGGCATCAATGTCGACGGGGTTTTGAAAGATCATTTTTTATGATGAGCCAATTAACCAGAGTCGCCAGTTGGTATATTTGAAATGGATGTACCAACTCATCCGAGTTTTCGTTTTTTTATAAATCGCTGGCTCATATGTGACTCCGAATTAATTGGTCTGCGAATCGAGATTCATAGAGTTCGGGGGCTTGCTTAAGTGAGGGGAAGGTGTTAGGAACCCCTCGACTTCCGTGAAACACGGTTACCGCAATCTTGATACTTTCCTATCCTTTGATTCATGAAATGTGTATACGTGCGAGTGTGTGTGTGTGTACCTATATGAATATTGTGGTGAGTTTGTATGAAAGAATCATTTGGATTTTTAGGGAAAGTCGTGCTTTAATTTGGGAACGCTTCGGAATGTCTTTTCGGCATACACAAGAAAGCTTTATGAAAATGGTTTGATTTTAATTGTCAAAACTAGGAGATTTCCATTAGGTGACGTTTTGGCAAAAATAGGAGTTTATTAAACCTTAGCAAAAATAGGAATCGAGATTTATACGTTGCTTTCATAAATGATGGGCAATTTCTAGGATCTCTTTCGCCCTATACATCAAGGTTTAACTAAAACGTTTAGTTCTTTTATAAAAAAAAACATTTTTCGCGACATTTGAAAACAACTTCTCTTTAGCTTTCTCGTAGAATAGGAATCGACTTTCGTTAGCATTTCCAATTTTAGCCTCGTGATGCTAATATCCTACTTTGCTTGATTTTAGAAAAATCTTTCTCGTTTGATCTTTGAAATCATTTTGTGTCACAAAATCTAATTAAGCATAAACACGCGTCGGGGCTATTCATGGGCATGTAAGCCATCAAAATATTCTCGAACGCCAACAATCACATATTCCACTATTATGGGGCCTTAAACCCGATTCTCGCCTTAGCGTCGTTTTAAGGCCCAACGGTTACATGTTTCAAAACAATCATCTTGAATCTATCACATACATCAAAACGTCCATCATCGGACTTGGACCACGGGGTCGCATTCCTAGGCTCACACGATATTACTACATGCCCACAAAATGAATACTACATAACTAACCAACCCGGATTTATCTAATACACCATGATATCCGAAAATGACAATCTAAATAAATCACACCCAATGAATCACCATAAACAAGCTATAAATTTCATCAATTGGATATCCTCGGATTATTAGGAAGAATTTTATTCCGATAGAACCCTCACTAATAATCCCTAATCCATGATTGTTCAACAAAATACATCAAATTTACATCAAATTTAACCAATCAATATGATATAAATGGCTAGAACAAATAGGAATTTTCACCTTGAAATTGATCTCAAATGGATGTAAACTTGTGTATTTGAATAGGATAAGGAGTGTATTTGATACAATCAAAATCAAAAGAATTAAATTCTCTCTTTTTTTCTCTCTTTTCTTCCTATTTGGTTGCCAAATTTCTCTCTTTTTCCTCTCTATTTCCGTGCTTGGGCTGCTGCTGAATCCTTCTTTTTTTCAAAAACCTTCAACTCTTTTACTCTCTGTATGCTGAGCGAAAATGAGCTGAAATAGGCTGGCTGGCCGCCTGCCTTCCACTCACCCCGATTTCGAGTTCCGTGTTTCGAGTTCCGTGTTTTCAAAAGGCGCACTATTTGGCCGCAGATCAAACCGCGGCTGGACGGTTTGACTTTCTCATTTTTTGTGCCACGCCTCGATTTTCGTGTCGTAACGTCGGTTTTCACTGACAGGCTCCTATTTTGCAGTCCGGGAATTTCCGGGAGACGTGCCACCTCATTCGGGGATGCCCGTTTCGGATGGCCTTATTGTCACGTCAGCCATGGTCGCCAAACATTGCGGTGGTGTCGGGCGCTCGCACTTGTGCCCATTCCTTCGCTCCCGCAAGCCGGTTCAATTGACGATTTTGCCCTCCTGTCATGGTTAGTACAGGGAACGCAAAATTTGGGTGCCTACATATGATATATCATGAATAAATGAGAACAATAATCGCATAGTTCAACAATTTAAGAATATTGAAGAAATAGCTTACAATATAATCAAAGTCCAAAAGAAATAATGAATATTGATTATTTACTGCTGAGTGGTCCGATAGACCATGAACTATTTGGCCAAAGGATCAGTTATTCAACTAACCCTTTTAAACGCCTGGCCCGTCAATAGTACTCGAGGGGATCAACCTCTCGTACCCTATGTATATGCATAACATTTAGCTCTGACTGCATCGAATAATCGACACATTAAAATCTCCTACATAAGGGTTGCTCTCTCAGTCCAAGAATCCGCACCAACAATCGGTTTGGATAGCTTTTAAAATAATAACCTGTACATGTCTAGCCGAAACAAATGGCGTAGACTATTTCCTTAAACAGTTCATGAATAAAGAACTTAAACGTTTCCCAGTCCAACAACATACAATGAATTCAAATGCACAAGGTGCGAATATCAATAATTATCTTTGATGGGGAGTAATTGACAATAATTAATCCACCAATATAACCTGAAAGTAACAACTCGATTTGAGTCATGAAACTTGCAACAATATACAACATTTGTATCAATAGGAAACTTGCCCAAATGTAAAGATTGAGTAAGTTTAAGAAACTTGCAATCATATAGAATGCTCGCTCAATCAACAAATAACTCGCACAATAAATAAATGTTGTACGGTTGAGGAAATTGGCTCAATAAATAAATTGAGTTAAGGTAAGGTAACTTGCACAATATCCAACATTTGTATAGGATAGGAAACCTGCTCAATATAATTTGAGTAAGGTTAGGGAAAACTTGCCTGAAGCGCTGCTACAATATTACAACACACGCTCCTTAAAATCCTACACAATTAGGTAAATATGCACATAACAATTAGTTACATACCAGATACCAAATATTTATTTATACAACTCTATAATGTCCCATTCATATAAGAAACAGAATTTTAAACAAGGTTATGCCCACTAGTTACGGCATTACGACGCTTGCACGTCTATACGCCCAACTTGCCTATTCGAATGCCCAAGCGACACGCAATTGCGTACGCCTAACACGCCCATTCGATTTATCTAATACTCATTGGTTAATACTAAGTATCATTATAATACAGAACATTCATGTTTTAGGACTTAGAACATTGTCTTTTATTGTTGGAAGCATTACATGTTGCACGCGCATGACCGACGCCCTCCGTTTGCACAACAATCTTAAAACAGTCAATTTCATAATTGATACAAGTGATAAATCTCAATTCTAATTAGTGAAAGTGGTAGGTCTATCTCTAAGCTTTTAGGATCATCTTGAATCACCCTAATCCGAGTTCGTATGAGAAAGTTATGGTCATTTTACTAAAAGGTGTCCATGCTAGACATTTTGGGATACAGGCAGTCGGCGGGGCCTCCGTGAGAATCAGCGAGGCTGCGCCAAGCAGGGCAGCGGGGCCTCGGTGAGGATCAGCGAGGCTGCGCCAAACCAACCAGTAAGCTCAGCGAGGCCTCGGTGAGGATCAGCGAGGCTGCGCCAATGCCCAGAATTTGCAGATTTGCCACCTTTGCGCAATCCGACCTTTCTTCACTCCAACCTCCATAACTTCTTCTATACACGTTCAAATTGGTCCGTTTCGGACTCTATGGACTCCTAAGACATAGGGCTACAACATATCAAAAATTTAGAGTTATCCATCAACATTAACATGGCCAAATCTTAGGCGAAAGTATCAACTCATGCTATATTTTCATGTTCTTGGTGTTCTTCGTGTTCTTGGTGTTATTTACAAAAATCATAACCAAATCTTTGTTTTAATCTCTTTTTACTCCATTCCAACTGGGTTAAACTCATAACCCATGGAAGTACAACATCAAAACGTCCATCATCGGACTTAGACCACGGGGTCGCATTCCTAGGCTCACACGATATTATTACATGCCCACAAAATGAATACTACATAACTAACCAACCCGGATTTATCTAATACACCATGATATCCGAAAATGACAATCTAAATAAATCACACCCAATGAATCACCACAAACAAGCTATAAATTTCATCAATTGGATATCCTCGGATTATTAGGAAGAATTTTGTTCCGATGGAACCCTCACTAATAATCCCTAATCCATGATTGTTCAACAAAATACATGAAATTTACATCAAATTTAACCAATCAATATGATATAAATGGCTAGAACAAATAGGAATTTTCACCTTGCAATTGATCTCAAATGGATGTAAACTTGTGTATTTGAATAGGATAAGGAGTGTATTTGATACAATCAAAATCAAAAGAATTAAATTCTCTCTTTTTTTCTCTCTTTTCTTCCTATTTGGATGCCAAATTTCTCTCTTTTTCCTCTCTATTTCCGTGCTTGGGCTGCTGCTGAATCCTTCTTTTTTTTCAAAAACCTTCAACTCTTTTACTCTCTGTATGCTAAGAGAAAATGAGCTGAAATAGGCTGGCTGGCCGCCTGCCTTCCACTCACCCCGATTTCGAGTTCCGTGTTTCGAGTTCCGTGTTTTCAAAAGGTGCACTATTTGGCCGCAGATCAAACCGCGGCTGGACGGTTTAACTTTCTCGTTTTTTGTGTCACGCCTCGATTTTCATGCCGTAACGTCGGTTTTTGCTGACAGGCTCGTATTCTGCAATCCGAGAATTTTCGGGAGACGTGCCACCTCATTCGGGGATGCCCGTTTCGGATGGCCTTATTGTCACGTCAGCCATGGTCGCCAAACATTGCGGTGGTGTCGGGCGCTCGCACTTGTGCCCATTCCTTCGCTCCCGCAAGCCGGTTCAATTGACGATTTTGCCCTCCTGTCATGGTTAGTACAGGGAACGCAAAATTTGGGTGTCTACAGCTGCCCCTCTTTATCATGTTCATGCAATGTTTAATGAAATGAACAGGATAAAGAATAGACACTCGATGCATGAATGACAATGCACAAGGATGACAATGGATACGTGATGCAACACATATGATTTATGATGCAACGCAAGATGCCATTGATGCAAAACATTCAGAAAAGGGTGTCGAGGCTGATGATCGTCTCGTCGGGGCCGGGTATCATCGCCGGTCACCCATCTCGTAACCCCCGGTTATCGTTGCCTAGTTGGTTATCTTGTCGGAGCCGGTTTTCGTCGCCGGACATCCATCTCGTAATCGCCGGTTATCGTCGCCGGTCGATTGTCTCGTCGGGGCCGGTTATCGTCGCCGGTCACCCATCTCGTAACCCCCGGTTATCGTCGCCGGTTGGTTATCTTGTCGGAGCCGGTTTTCGTCGCCGGACATCCTTCTCGTAATCGCCGGTTATCGTCGCCGGTCGATTGTCTCGTCGGGGCCGGGTATCGTCGCCGGTCACCCATCTCGTAACCCCCAGTTATCGTCGCCGGTTGGTTATCTTGTCGGAGCCGATTTTCGTCGCTGGACATCCATCTCATAATCGCCGGTTATCGTCGCCGGTCGATTATCTCGTCGGGGCCGGTTATCGTCTCCGGTCACCTATCTCGTAACCCCCGGTTATCATCGCCGGTTGGTTATCTTGTCGGAGCCGGTTTTCGTCGCCGGACATCCATCTCATAATTGCCGGTTATCGTCGCCGGTCGATTGTCTCGTCAGGGCCGGTTATCGTCGCCGGTCACCCATCTCGTAACCCCCGGTTATCGTCGCCGGTTGGTTATCTTGTCGAAGCCGGTTTTCGTCGCCGGACATCCATCTTGTAATCGCCGGTTATCATCGCCGGTCGATTGTCTCGTCGGGGCCGTGTATCGTCGCCGGTCACCCATCTCGTAACCCCCGGTTATCGTCGCCAATTGGTTATCTTGTCGGAGCCAGTTTTCGTCGTTGGACATCCATCTCGTAATCGCCGGTTATCGTCGCCGGTCGATTGTCTCGTCGGGGCCGGTTATCGTCGCCGGTCACCCATCTCGTAACCCCCGGTTATCGTCGCCGGTTGGTTATCTTGTCGGAGCCGGTTTTCGTCGCCGGACATCCATCTCGTAATCGCCGGTTATCGTCGCCGGTCGATTGTCTCGTCGGGGCCGATTATCGTCGCCAGTCACCCATCTCGTAATTCATTTTCACTAGACACATCGAACGGCTACAAGGGAACCAGGAGGACCCACCAGGGCCAGCCGCAGATGGATCTGCGGCTAAGATCGGGATTCATAAGCGGCTCGCCGCTTCCAGATCTGTCACTTTTGACTTCGTACCCCACATAGATTCTTGCGATTTTGCTCGTTTGCAAGGACCCTTTGTCGAGTTTTCCAACCTTTCTGCAAAAACTGCTCCGGTAGGATCGTTCTACGTGATACAGGTAACATTTTGACCGTTCACTTTTCAATTTCGTCAATGTTTTGCTATATATTTGGCTATTTACATGCTATAGATAGAAAATGTATGCTTTACAGTGCTATACTATGTATGATCATATATACATGCTATGTATCAACTCTGTGAGTCCTATTTTATGCTCATGATGCGGTCCCACATATCTATTTTTTCCCCTTTTGAAAGAAAATCATGCACTATGGTCCTTTACATGCTATAATTACACATATGAATGCAATTTTGATCTGTTGTGGCTTGGATAAAATATGTTTGGCATATGCCTGGGATGTCTATTTTACAAACGGAACTCTACCGATTTTTTATTTTTTTTTTAACATGCATCATGCTGCACTAATTATATGATGAGGGTAGGAATTTAGAATATTCGTGACATAATTCAAAAGGAAACTTACCTTCCCCCTTGCCTGTTCTGTTCCAGCTATGGATCCCGATGCCCCTAGTAGCTCTTCTGCATCACGGACCTCGGGTGTTCGCCGTCGTAGGGCTGCACCTGCCCCTGTTCCTCCTCGGGCCCGTCAGGCTCGCCGCTTGTGGAGGCTGTCATCCGTCCCGATCATCCGGACGTTGAGGAGGCTGTTCCTCCGGAGGTCGCGGCAGAGGGGCCATCCTCCAGCACACCGACTCCATCTCCTCATCCTGCTCCCTCTGGCGCCCCTGTGCAGATCCCCGACCTATTGGGTCGGGATCTCAGTCATCACCCCTCAACATCTCTCGTGGCTAACGAGGTATATTCAATTCCATTATTACTTCATTCTCAATTTCTCAATTCTCCTTTTATCTGGACTGACCCACTGGTGATTGTCCCAGGTGCCCGAGTTTACTCAGCCGAGGGGCAACTGGTTCAACATCTACTCCCTCTACACGGCTCTGCACAGCGACTACCGGGCGATGGTGGATTCTTGGGGCTTCCGTCACTTTTTCACTATCATCCCCCGTCAGTGCCCCTGGGGTTATATGCGGGTTTTGTCCGATAGATGGTTTCACCAGACCCAGTCCCTTCACCTTCTGGACTGTGAGGTTGTGTTGACTCCCTGGGACTGGAGGTACATCACGGGCATTGAGTTTACTGGATCTCGCGTCCCTCTGGATCTTGACATTACGGGCTTTGCGGCGGATGACCGGGTCTTCAAGGCCCGTAGTATTCGATCCGGTGCCTTGGCTGTCGATGCCGTCGGGGGTCTGTACGCGCTGCCTACTCTAGCGAATCAGGGCACCAGGGACATTCTGCTACGACGCCTGTTCCTGACCATTATGAGGGGTTGTTTTCTGGGGAACAACTCCTCCACCATTCATTTCAGCGTCGTAGGAGCGGTCAGAGACGTGGACCGCATCAGTGACTATGATTGGGAGTCATTCACCTTTGCCTACTTCCTCCACGGTATGCGTCTACGCTCGGAGGGCCAGACAGATGCTTGGCTCGGATTTTATCACTTCCTGCTGGTGAGGTTTTCTTCCTTTTTCTTATTGTATTTCCCGTCATTTCATTTCTCTTTTCTGCTTTTGTTGGTTACTCATGCTCTGCCTTATTCTGTTCAACAGTTCTGGGCCTACGAGCGTCTTCCTTGTCTGCGGCCCGTCACAACCCTCGGCTTGGACACCTATCCTCGGGGTCAGCGATGGCATCACAGCACCCTAGAGGAGGTCCCAGTGTCTGGCAGTTTTGCCCACTGTCGCATTCAGCTGGAGCTGATCACTGCTGCAGGGGTCGTCTGGAGGCCCTATCTTTCTGAGCATCTGGATGTGGGGTTCACAGATGGATATCCTACCGGCCCGGAGTTCGCACTTTCCACTCGTCGCCTCACTTTGCAGAGTGTTGGAGGATGGGTGATGTACCTGGGGGAGCGCGCATTCAGATGCGTTACTGGAGAGATCTGCATCCCGCATTCCCTTCCCTTCACTACCTCCTGGCCGCTGGATTCTCAGCCTTCGGAGATCATGCTTGTAGGGGAGGACGGCCGGATGCTATCCACGGGTCCCAGTACGAGTGATGCTTTCCGTACTTGGTGGGTGCCTCGCACCATCGGTCCTCAGACCCGGGCCACATTCTTCCTCGGGGATATGGTCCCCGGTTCAGTGATGATGACGGACTAGGAAGCCTGCGTTCGGAGCCCTACTTATGCTGAGCAGATCGCCACCTTGACCTGGCAGGTAGACTAGTTGTCTCTATATCTTCGGGTGTTGGGCCGGACTCCAGAGGATGCTTATGCCTACGACCCTGACGGTGCGGGTTATGATGCGGGCCCGAGCTCATCTGATGCCACAGCGCAGCCATACATCCCCGACATAAACTTCGAGCCTTCGACTTCGGCGACTCCGGGGGACCAGTTTGAGGATCCCGCTTTCATAGACGAGATTGATTTTATTTAGACCAGGATAGGATAGGGCTTTTGTACCTGCACCTGTTTAGACTTACTTTTCATTTTATGCACTATGTACTGAACTCATTTATTTATTTATGCACAGTATTTCTCTTTTATCTCTATGAACTTCATTTGCTTTATTATTAACTGCATGATGCATGCTTTTCTTATTTATGGATAGAAAATGACCCCTGTACAGTCTTTTTGATACTATTTTTCCACATATGTCGTCCTCAGATGTCGTGGTACGTTTGGATTTCATTCCTTCCACAGGGTTGGTTGGCAGTCTCCTCCGCTGGTTGGACAGTTTATTGCCGGTCGACAGGGTCATCGCAGATGGTCTTTTGGGCCATTCTTGGTCCTTATTAACCTTTCAGGTGCCAGTGGGCTTTGTGGATGGTATTCTGAGCTATTGGGCGCCTGCCCATCAGGTGTTCAGGTTAGGGACGGTAGAGCTGACCCCCACCCTCGAGGAGTATGCTCGTTTCACTGGCTTGCCTTTGGATAGACCTTGTGCCAGGGTCACAGTTAGTTCCATGCGCCGTCAATTCCTGACTTTCACTGGTTTGCGGAGAGCTGTCTTGTTACCGGTGATCATGTTAGACCATATGGTTCCCCTTCAGTTCTTGATTGACCGATTTGGCTCACCTGACGGTTTTCGTCTTTTCTTCGGTGATTTTTCCGTGTTCGAGGAGCGCTGGGATGCCTTGAGAGTGGACGTTCTGATGGCCTGTGTCATCTCAATTTTGTACTTGCCCGTAGGACCTGATCAGTTGGACATGCGGGTTGTCGCGGCCGTTCGACCCCTTCGGGAGGGTCACACCATTCTTCCCATGATATTGGCGGATACCTACATGTCAGCCTCCTATTGCCAGTCTTTCCGCGGCAGAGTATTCAGAGGGAGCTCGACCTTATTGTATATGTGGTTCATGAGTCATCTTAGTCCCATCGGCCATTTCCGTCGCCAAGGGTTTTGCTTCAGCCATGACATAACCACGCAGTTTTCGTTTCGTCCCGTGAGCTGTACTGATGTGGCCTCCTGGACATCATTTTTGTCTGTTATTGAGGATCCCTTTCATCTACTGGTCTATTCGGGTTATTGCTCCTTTATGAGCTTCTTGACTCACGTGCCCACCCTGGATTTCATCCCTATTGCTGGCTTGAGGGGCGTGACGACTTATCATCCCTTGGCGGTTATGGGGCAGTTTGATCAGGCACAGGATTTTCACCCCTTCGCGGATGCAGCCGCCTATCGATTCCTTATATCATCCCAGACAGAGAGGGATCTACGGCGGGTATACGACCTTTGGTCTCGCAGGATCTTTGCCGAATATAGTGAGAGCTGTCACATCCAAACATTTGCTTACGTGCAGTGGTTGCGCGGAGACTTGGATCCGGCTGGTTTGAGTCAGACTGGGGGCTTTGATGACTCTGGAGTGATTTTTCCAAAGGATACCACAGATCACTCCATCTCAGCTGATTCTGGCCCAAGTCGAGTTACTGAGGATACCCGACTCCGCCTGGCCTTGATCACTGCTGAGGCCGAGAGGGATGCCGCTCTTGTTGAGAGAGATGATGCCATTCGGGCTAGAGACGCTGCCATTGCTGACAGAGAGGCCATTGTGTTTCAGACCAGGGCAGTTGTAGATGCTCATTCTGGGACTGTCAACCGAGCCACTGCTTTACTGGATCGTATTGAAATGATGGGGCAGCAGATTGCGGGAGATGTTGATACTTCAGATCTATCCACCACCTTGTCCATCCTACTTCAGCTAGTTTCATATTTGCAGATTATTTTATTTCCTGCATAGACTATGTTAGTTTCATCAGTTATCGAAAGAGAAATCTTGTAACAAAATGACTTATATATATAGACATGCATTTAAATTTAGTCATTTTCCCCTTTTGTCGTATCATTGCCTTCCATTAGATCCTCATTTTATCCAGTTGACCACGATTTTGACATTTCGCCTTCTTTCTCTTCTCAAGTCTTGATGGAGATTTGACAGATATTGCCGCACACCTTTTGATTTCATCGGATTGAATCTCAGATTTTGGATAACTGTTTGGTTGGATCAGGGTTATGTCCTTTGGGATGAAGCTGGTTAGGCAGCTGGTTTCGGGAAGGTTTTGAGGGTGTAGGAAGGTTTTATCTGGCCATTGAAAATTGGTTTTGGTTAGGGAAAGGATTATTTTTTAAGGGATCGGACCGCGCCATGATGGCTGCCTACGTACCCCCACAAGTTGGGAGATCAGGTCCTACGTAGTTCGCTCTCAAAGGAAAAAGGAACTGATGATTCAAGCGTAGAACCGCTTCACTGAGTTAGAATTGAGGGGTTGTGGAAATACCTCACCATCCATTTATTGCAATATGAGGGCACCTCCGGATAACACTTTCTTAATCACAAATGGCCCTTCCCAATTCGAGGCGAACTTCCCCTTGGCTTCGTCTTGACAAGGCATGACTTTTTCAACACCAAATCATTTTCTTTGAACTTCCGAGGTCTTATCCTCTTGTCATATGATCGAGAGATCCTTTGTTGATATAACTGACCGTGCCAAACAGCGGCCACCCTTCTTTCATCAATTAGGGCCAATTGGTCGTATCGACCTTGCATCCAATCCTCCTCACTTATCTGAGCATCGATCACTATTCTGAGGGACGCCATTTCAACCTCAATTGGCAGAACGGCCTCCATTCCATACACCAAAGCGTAAGGGGTCGCCTCTGTAGAAGTACGCGTTGACGTTCGGTATGCCAGCAGGGTGAGGGGTAACAAATCCGGCCATCCCCGATGATTAGCAGACATTTTCGCCATGATCTTCTTGATGTTCTTATTTGCAGCCTCCACTGCCCCATTCATCTTAGGATGGTAAATGACGGAATTAAGGTGCTTGATCTTGAATTGGTCACACAGTCCCTTCATGAGGGCGTTGTTTAAATTCTTGGCATTGTCGGAGACCAAAACCTCAGGTTGCCCATATCGACAAATGACATTGTTCCTGATGAAACCGACGATGACCTCCTGAGTCACTTTGGGGAAAGAAGCTGCCTCTACCCATTTGGTGAAATAATCGATCATGACGAAAATGAATCGGTGTCCGTTGCTTGCTTTGGGCTCTATCGGTCCGATTACATCCATTCCCCACATTGAAAATGGCCACAGGGAGGTCATACAGTGCAGCTCATTGGGAGGCGTATGGATCACATTACCGTGCACCTGGTATTGGTAACACCGTTTGACATGATCATCGCAATCGGCCTTCAGCGTTAACCAATAATGCCCTGTCCTCAAGATCTTTTTGGCCAGCATCGGTCCACTCATATGTGGCCCACACACTCCACCATGTATTTCATTCATAATCCTTCGGGCCTGTGTTTCATCTACGCATTGCAACAGTCCCAATCCAGCATCCCTTTTGTAGAGTGAATCCCCACTCAGGTAAAACTTCATCGCCATCTTTTGAATTCTCATCCTCTCAGTTCGACTCGCCTGGTCGGGAACGGATCTATCTCTCAGATATTCCCTTATGTCGTGATACCAGGGCTGCTTTGTCAACACCACCTCGTCTGATAACATTGCCACATGTTCCTCATATGCCAGGGCATTCTGTACGGCTATCTCAATCTGTGGACTGTCCCTGTTCTTGATTACGTGGATTAAGGAGGCCAGAGTTGCCAATGCATCGGCAAAGTCATTCCGTCCCCGGGGAATATGGCGGAAGGCGATATCTTCGAACTCTTGCATCAGCTGGGTAACACAACGATGGTATGGAAGTAACCGAAGCTCCTTAGTGTTATACACCCCTATCGCTTGTCTGATTACCAATTCTGAATCCCCAAACACCGCTAGTCTCTTCACTCCCATGTCGCGGGCCAATCGGAGTCCCAAGATACACCCCTCGTATTCAGCGGTGTTGTTCGAATTGCTGAAATGCAGTTTAGTGGCCACGGGGTATTGTTCTCCGGTGATAGAGACCAGGACCGCTCCGGCTCCTGCCCCCTCGACATTCATGGCACCATCAAAATACAGCTTCCAGAACTGTCCCTCGTCATCACATTTCTCGTGTGATACCCAAAATATATCTTCGCCCGGAAGAGGAGTTTCTAATGGGTCCATCCCTCCCGACGGGGTTTCTGCCAACTGATCTGCAATTCCCTGCCCTTTCATGGCCTTCTGAGTTACGTACACCATGTCGAACTATTGTAAGATTAACTGCCATCTTGACAATCGACAATTCAGCATGGGTCTTTCAAAAATATATTTCAGGGGATCCATTCTTGATATCAGGTATGTCGTATGCCCATGGAGGTAGTGCTGTAATCTCCCTGCAGCCCAGGCCAGAGCGCAACAGGTCTTCTCGATGGGAGTGTAATTCTGTTCACATTGGCTAAATCTTTTGCTGAGGTAATAGATGGCCTGCTCTTTACCTGCCTCATTCTTCTGTCCCAGCATACATCCCATCGCGATGGCATTGACCGATATATATATAAATAGAGGGATCCCATCTTTCGGGGGTACCAGCACTGGTGCCTCTGTCAGCTGCTTCTTAATGGTCTGAAAAGCCCTCTGACATTGCTCATTCCATTCTTGGGAAGCACCCTTTCTTAACAGTTTGAAAATTGGCTCACATGTAGTCGTTAAGTGGGATATAAAACGGCTGATGAAGTTTATCCTTCCTAGGAATCCTCTATTCTCCTTCTCTGTGTGAGGCGCCGACATATCCACAATGGCCTTAATCTTTGCTGGATTCAACTCAATGCCCCGATCACTAACCAGGAATCCCAAGAGCTTACCCGACTGCACTCCGAAAGCACACTTGGCTGGATTGAGTTTCAAATTATACTTTCTGAGCCGATCGAATAGCTTTCTGAGATGGGTTACATGATCGGATTCTACCCTCGATTTCACAATAATGTCATCCACGCAGACCTCTATCTCCTTATGCATCATATCGTGGAACAGGGCCATCATGGCTCTTTGATAAGTAGCCCCCGCGTTTGTGAGGCCAAAAGCCAATCGTCTATAGCAGAAAGTGCCCCAGGGGGTGATAAATGCGGTCTTTTCCCGATCTTCTTCCGCCACCATTATCTGATGATACCCCGCAAAACAATCCACAAAAGAGTACATTTCGTACTGGGCTGTGTTATCCACCAGGATGTGTATGAAAGGCACCGAGAAGTTATCCTTGAGACTGGCCTTGTTTAGATCTCTGTAGTCTACACATACCCTCACCTTTCCTCCAGGCTTAGCCACTGGGACTACATTGGACAGCCATTCCGGGTAAGTGGACACCATAATGATTCTCGCCCTGAACTGCTTGATGATCTCTTCCTTTACTTTTAAGCTCCACTCCGGTTTCAACTTTCTTAATTTCTGTTTGACAGGCCTGAAACCCTCCTTGATGGGTAATCGGTGTACCACAATATCGGTGGACAATCCGATCATATCCTCATGAGACCAGGCAAAGACATCCTCATATTATTTTAGCAACTCAGTCATTTCGGCCTTTTGGCTGGGGGTAAGGTCTGTCCCTATCTTGAGTTCTTTTGGCTTGTCAGGGGTTCCAATATCAATGGTGACGGTTTGGTCCAAGTTGGGTTTGGGTTTATCCTCGACCCATCCTTTGATCTCGTCAGGCGCATCGTCGTAATCTGTCTCGTCTTGTTCAATGCCCATTAAATCGAAATCCAGCTCAATGTCAAAATCATAATCATCATTCAAATTTGAAAGACCGTTTGTTAGGCAAGGATTACTCAAATTGGTACACCCTTGTTTGGATATTACTGGTTTCATGGTCCAGTTGTCGACGGTCAGGTCAGATGAAATGCGCTGGATGAAAGGGGGCTTCATATCGGACACTTCCCCGATGATTGCGGATACGTCGCCTGAGTCCTCCTTCCTATCTTCTCTAGGAATAATCAGCCCTGCCCAATCGATGACAGGCACAACTTGTTGGGCTTCCGGTGGTGCGATAATATTCGTCCCCTCCCTACTGCTTGTTGATTGTCCGGGGATATAGCACTTGGTTTCAAACTCTTTCGCGACCTCCTGCAGGAAACCTTCCCTCCGGGCCGACTCATTACGTGCGGGGTTTAACTCTTCATTCCCTGCCCCAATCACAGGCTCGCTGATCCCCTGTTCATTGTCGACTTTGGTCACTAGACTGCCAGCTAGTCGAATCGGAGCCGCACCCCGACGGTGTCTCCGTGCTACGCCCTCATGGTATCCCAACCCTGCTTTGCCTATCTGTTGTGGTAGGTGGATGGGCTCGGTGATTCCCTGACTGCTTCTCCCTAGTCCCTGTCCAGGCTGAAAGTTCATTTTCATCATCTCCCTTGCAACGAAGGTGAGTTCTGGAGAGACCCTAGGTTTCATGGCTGGAGCCCCCAGGCATCTGGATTGGGGAGTGCTAATCTCCAGTGCTTGAAAGCTGGCAGGTGCCGCCGACTCATCCACATTGATCACTGGTAGGCCACTCCTGGGAGGAGAAGGGTCATCACATTAGGCCGAGATTGTTACCAGATTCCCATCGATGATTAACTTGATTTGTTGGTGGAGCGTGGAAGGAACTGCCCCGACCATGTGTATCCACGACCTCCCCAATAATAGGTTATAACTGGCCGCGATGTCAAGGACTTGGAAAGAGATGTCAAAAGTACAAGGTCCTATCTCCACCGGCAACTCAATTTCTCCCATTGTATCCCTCCGGGAACCATCGAAAGCTCGCACCACCACATGACTGGCCCGTAGGCGCTTGGTATTGATGTTCATCTTTTGCAATGTACTGAGGGGACAAATATTCAGTGCCGACCCTCCATCAATCAGCACCCCATTCATGATATAACCCGAGGAGATTACCGCAATATGTAGCGATTTCCGGTGTCCCCTTCCCTCCTTGGGTATGTCCTCATCCGTAAAGGATATTGCATCGCTTTCCAATAGGTGGCCCACCAGCTGGCCGAAACCCTCCTCACTAATTTCCTTGGGCACGTATGCCTCCTCCAGAACCTTCGTCAGGGTTTTGCAATGCTCATTGGATGACAACACCAAGTCCATGACTGATGTTAGGGTTGACTCCTCATTTAAAATCTGGATCCCCTTTGTTTCCGGGTGATCCATCCTTTTCAAGAATTCTATGGCCCTTTCCTCGGAAATCTCTTCATTTTTCCTCTTTTGGCTCTCAAGGACTTGCCCGGGAAGATATAAGGGGTTCCCCTTTGTCGTCACAGAAGCACAACTGGCTGCTTCCTCTGGCCTTCCCCCATAATTCCAAGGTACAGTCTTTAGACTACTGATAGGGATTTGCGGCCTTGCCGCAAGGATGATGGGCCTCGGAGCCGTCAACCCGACAGGTCCCTCCGTGTTATTCGTACTTACCCCTATCAACCTGATGGGCGTT
The DNA here is from genome assembly GCA_034770075.1 of Aralia elata. Classification (NCBI taxonomy): domain Eukaryota; kingdom Viridiplantae; phylum Streptophyta; class Magnoliopsida; order Apiales; family Araliaceae; genus Aralia; species Aralia elata. Next base: position 77,122,288 of record CM068384.1, read on the forward strand.
CCCCGTGCACTCCCATGATCATGTATCACGTTGATCATTTCCTCAATTTTCTGCACATAGTTCAACCTTGGCGGCCCCCCAGCTTCACTTGCTTCCGTTGCATTGACCCCCCCTCCATCATGTCCTGGCAGGGGATTTGCCTTAACATTCGGGGAGTCTGGCTGTTCCACCACAATTTCCCTACTGTCAATCAGGTTTTGGATTCGATGCTTCAACGTCCAACAGTCTTGTGTATCATGACCAGGGGAACTGGAGTGGTATGCACATCGCTTGCTCGGGTCAAACCTTCTACCCTTTGGGTCACTCGGGGGTGCCAAACCAACTATCTTCTTTTGGGCTACTAATACCGCTAATACCCGTTCAAGCGGCTCCCCGAGCGGGGTGAATACTCAATTTTGCGAGGCCTCATATCTCCTTCGCCCCTCTGCTCTTTGATCTGTGAAGTTGGGCTGTCGGGATGGCCCTACCCTCTGCGCCTGTACCGGAATATGGCTTTCGGTTTTTCTGGATGACCCCTGCAGGATGAGGGAAACATCCTCTTCCTTCTTCTTTTGGACCCTCCGGGAAGTGCTGCCATAGTTTCCATTCTGTATTTGCTCGGCAGCAGTTTCTAAAGCAGTAAAATCCCGGATTTTACCCGATTTCAACCCCATATCTACCATCTCTCCATGTTTAATCATTTCAGCAAAGGGTCTTCCAATCCCCGAAATGACTCGTTCATAATACGGTGCCTCCTGAATGTCTACAAAAGTCATCACCATCTCTGATTCGCTCATCGGGGGGTTCACCTGTGCGGCCATGCCCCTCCATCGTTGCACATATTCCCTGAAGGATTCCCGGGGTTGCTTCTTAACCTTTGTCATTTGGTACCTGTCAGGGGCCATCTGGGCCTGAAAGCTGTATTGGGTTAAGAAGGTATGGGCCAATTCCTCCCAGTTGTGGATTCGGGCGTTGTCAAGGCGGGCATACCAGATTCTTGCTTCCCCGGTTAAGCTTTTTTGGAACAGCTGCATTCTCAACCCTTCGTCCTCGGCATAAGACTCGAGTTCTCCAATGTATATTTTCAAGTGTGTGTAGGGATCCCCCTTCCCATTGTATTTTTCAAACTCGGGGATTTTAAATTTCTCCGGGTATCTGGCTCCGGGGAAGACACATAAATCTGAATAGTTAACCCTGCCGAGGGACCCTATGCCCTTCATAGATTGGATGGTTTCCTCCATTTGTCTCATTTTCTTCCGCATGTCATCTGTATCTCCCTCTTCCGGGATAGTAATCACTATTTTGTTTGGTACGGGAATGGCCTTTGGGACGACTGGCTCGCCCTTAAGTTGAGGTGGATCCTCCTTAAGTGGTTCCTGTCTGGGCATCAACTGCTCCCTTAGCATTATGGCCATTTCTAACATCTGCTTCTTAAAGTCATCAAACTCCTCCCTGGATATGGAACCGGAATTGGTAGATGGAATATCAGCCATTTCAGATATAGAGTTTTGGGCCCTTTTAAACTGCGAACGGGTTTGAGGAGCAATCCTACAGAAACCAAGGTTCGAAGTTTAGTCTTGGGGAGTAAAAAATGTGGATGCATGCTAAAGCTGTAACTTCTGTGTTTTGGGGTTTTTTAATCTTTCCCTGTAAAACAGAAAGTTAGTAGTCCTTTAATGCAACGACAAATGATAAACATGACTTTATTAAGCTCCCCAGTCGTTCCCTGCAAAAGATAGAGGTTAGTAATTTCTTCTTGACGAAAAGGGAGGCATATATGAATGAGATCATGACATTTACGCGTGCAATGTAAAAAGCCATGAAGAAACTTTTCCTGCGTAGGGTTAATCTGAGGCTGACCTATCCTAGGGTTACTCTCACGGGCTTTTCGGCATGAAGGTCCCCAAATCTTCGCAATCTACTCGTCTGAGCCCTTTCGATTGGAGCGGATTTGGGTGGTGCGTTTCCTGAGCCATCTCCGGGGAGCAGCCCCTTCGAGTCCAGTAATAAGCAACCGACAGGTTCGCCTCAGGAGGAGGTACTCTCTCAACATACATTCACATTCATTGTCCTCACCGTATGTAAATGATTTTACTTTAAAGCAATCCCATTCAATCGTTCGCTTATTGGACAAAACATACATTCACACAACAAAAGTAAAAGTGATCAAAATATCGCATGCACACACATATTCATGAATTTTTGAAGGATAGGATAACATCAAGATTTAAAAAAAAAAACGGCTTAAGCCCTCTAAAGTTCCCCGGCAGAGTCGCCAGTTGTCGACGCCGGGTTTCTCTTCGTGTGTCCTTTTTTGTCTTTTCCAATTTTAGCCTCTTGATTAAATGATTTTTTGGAAAAGGTCGGCATCAATGTCGACGGGGTTTTGAAAGATCATTTTTTATGATGAGCCAATTAACCAGAGTCGCCAGTTGGTATATTTGAAATGGATGTACCAACTCATCCGAGTTTTCGTTTTTTTATAAATCGCTGGCTCATATGTGACTCCGAATTAATTAGTCTGTGAATCGAGATTCATAGAGTTCGGGGGCTTGCTTAAGTGAGGGGAAGGTGTTAGGCACCCCTCGACATCCATGAAACACGGTTACCGCAATCTTGATACTTTTCTATCCTTTGATTCATGAAATGTGTATACGTGCGAGTGTGTGTGTGTGTGTACCTATATGAATATTGTGGTGAGTTTGTATGAAAGAATCATTTGGATTTTTAAGGAAAGTCGTGCTTTAATTTGGGAACGCTTCGGAATGTCTTTTCGGCATACACAAGAAAGCTTTATGAAAAAGGTTTGATTTTAATTGTCAAAACTAGGAGATTTCCATTAGGTGACGTTTTGGCAAAAATAGGAGTTTATTAAACCTTAGCAAAAATAGGAATCGAGATTTATACGTTGCTTTCATAAATGATGGGAAATTTCTAGGATCTCTTTCGCCCTATACATCAAGGTTTAATTAAAACGTTTAGTTCTTTTATAAAAAAAAACATTTTTCGCGACATTTGAAAACAACTTCTCTTTAGCTTTCTCGTAGAATAGGAATCGACTTTCGTTAGCATTTCCAATTTTAGCCTCTTGATGCTAATATCCTACTTTGCTTGATTTTAGAAAAATCTTTCTCGTTTGATCTTTGAAATCATTTTGTGTCACAAAATCTAATTAAGCATAAACACGCGTCGGGGCTATTCATGGGCATGTAAGCCATCAAAATATTCCCGAACGCCAACAATCACATATTCCACTATTATGGGGCCTTAAACCCGATTCTCGCCTTAGCGTCGTTTTAAGGCCCAACGGTTACATGTTTCAAAACAATCATCTTGAATCTATCACATACATCAAAACGTCCATCATCGGACTTGGACCACAGGGTCGCATTCCTAGGCTCACACGATATTACTACATGCCCACAAAATGAATACTACATAACTAACCAACCCGGATTTATCTAATACACCTTGATATCCGAAAATGACAATCTAAATAAATCACACCCAATGAATCACCATAAACAAGCTATAAATTTCATCAATTGGATATCCTCGGATTATTAGGAAGAATTTTGTTCCGATGGAACCCTCACTAATAATCCCTAATCCATGATTGTTCAACAAAATACATGAAATTTACATCAAATTTAACCAATCAATATGATATAAATGGCTAGAACAAATAGGAATTTTCACCTTGCAATTGATCTCAAATGGATGTAAACTTGTGTATTTGAATAGGATAAGGAGTGTATTTGATACAATCAAAATCAAAAGAATTAAATTCTCTCTTTTTTTCTCTCTTTTCTTCCTATTTGGTTGCCAAATTTCTCTCTTTTTCCTCTCTATTTCCGTGCTTGGGCTGCTGCTGAATCCTTCTTTTTTTCAAAAACCTTCAACTCTTTTACTCTCTGTATGCTGAGCGAAAATGAGCTGAAATAGGCTGGCTGGCCGCCTGCCTTCCACTCACCCCGATTTCGAGTTCCGTGTTTTCAAAAGGCGCACTATTTGGCCGCAGATCAAACCGCGGCTGGACGGTTTGACTTTCTCGTTTTTTGTGCCACGCCTCGATTTTCGTGCCGTAACGTCGGTTTTCGCTGACAGGCTCGTATTCTGCAGTCCGGGAATTTCCGGGAGACGTGCCACCTCATTCGGGGATGCCCGTTTCGGATGGCCTTATTGTCACGTCAGCCATGGTCACCAAACATTGCGGTGGTGTCGGGCGCTCGCACTTGTGCTCATTCCTTCGCTCCCGCAAGCCGGTTCAATTGACGATTTTGCCCTCCTGTCATGGTTAGTACAGGGAACGCAAAATTTGGGTGTCTACAGAGGATATATCATGAATAAATGAGAACAATAATCGCATAGTTCAACAATTTAAGAATATTGAAGAAATAGCTTACAATATAATCAAAGTCCAAAAGAAATAATGAATATTGATTATTTACTGCTGAGTGGTCCGATAGACCATGAACTATTTGGCCAAAGGATCAGTTATTCAACTAACCCTTTTAAACGCCTGGCCCGTCAGTAGTACTCGAGGGGATCAACCTCTCGTACCCTATGTATATGCATAACATTTAGCTCTGACTGCATCGAATAATCGACACATTAAAATCTCCTACATAAGGGTTGCTCTCTCAGTCCAAGAATCCGCACCAACAATCGGTTTGGATAACTTTTAAAATAATAACCTGTACATGTCTAGCCGAAACAAATGGCGTAGACTATTTCCTTAAACAGTTCATGAATAAAGAACTTAAACGTTTCCCAGTCCAACAACATACAATGAATTCAAATGCACAAGGTGCGAATATCAATAATTATCTTTGATGGGGAGTAATTGACAATAATTAATCCACCAATATAACCTGAAAGTAACAACTCGATTTGAGTCATGAAACTTGCAACAATATACAACATTTGTATCAATAGGAAACTTGCCCAAATGTAAAGATTGAGTAAGTTTAAGAAACTTGCAATAATATAGAATGCTCGCTCAATCAACAAATAACTCGCACAATAAATAAAGGTTGTACGGTTGAGGAAATTGGCTCAATAAATAAATTGAGTTAAGGTAAGGTAACTTGCACAATATCCAACATTTGTATAGGATAGGAAACCTGCTCAATATAATTTGAGTAAGGTTAGGGAAAACTTGCCTGAAGCGCTGCTACAATATTACAACACACGCTCCTTAAAATCCTACACAATTAGGTAAATATGCACATAACAATTAGTTACATACCAGATACCAAATATTTATTTATACAACTCTATAATGTCCCATTCATATAAGAAACAGAATTTTAAACAAGGTTATGCCCACTAGTTACGACATTACGACGCTTGCACGTCTATACGCCCAACTTGCCTATTCGAATGCCCAAGTGACACGCAATTGCGTACGCCTAACACGCCCATTCGATTTATCTAATACTCATTGGTTAATACTAAGTATCATTATAATACAGAACATTCATGTTTTAGGACTTAGAACATTTTATTGTTGGAAGCATTACACGTTGCACGCGCATGACCGACGCCCTCCGTTTGCACAACAATCTTAAAACAGTCAATTTCATAATTGATACAGGTGATAAATCTCAATTCTAATTAGTGAAAGTGGTAGGTCTATCTCTAAGCTTTCCGGATCATTATGAATCACCCTAATCCGAATTCGTATGAGAAAGTTATGGTCATTTTACTAAAAGGTGTCCACGCCAATCAAGGGAGCGGGGCCTCGGTGAGGATCAGCGAGGCTGCGCCAAACAAAACAGTGAGCTCAGCGAGGCCTCGGTGAGGATCAGCGAGGCTGCGCCAATGCCCAGAATTTGCAGATTTGCCACCTTTGCGCAATCCGACCTTTCTTCACTCCAACCTCCATAACTTCTTCTATACACGTTCAAATTGGTCCGTTTCGGACTCTATGGACTCCTAAGACATAGGGCTACAACATATAAAAAATTTAGAGTTATCCATCAACATTAACATGGCCAAATCTTAGGCGAAAGTATCAACTCATGCTATATTTTCATGTTCTTGGTGTTCTTCGTGTTCTTGGTGTTATTTACAAAAATCATAACCAAATCTTTGTTTTAATCTCTTTTTACTCCATTCCAACTGGGTTAAACTCATAACCCATGGAAGTACAACATCATAGCAACAAACAATTAAAACAATCACGAAATCATAGCTACAAGGTCCTCTAAATCGTCCAACCGTCCAAAGTCCATGTTTTGTCCATTGTTCTTGCTCCATTAAGTCAAGGTACGAATTTGTTCCATTTTTGTTCCACTTTGATGTTATTAATGTCTTATATAACCTTTTAACAACATTTATAAATATCCAACACAAACAAAAACAACAAGAATGACAGCAAAGATCATCTATGAGCTAAAAAGCTCCAAAAACCTTCAAAACTCGAAAATCTTCACAAAATCAAATGAAATCCGTTTTGGTTGATTGCTTACCTCTACAAATGTCTTCTAGAGGTTAAGAAGACTGCTAGGCTTTGCTTTGAGTCCTTCTTGCTTGCTTTGGCTTCCTTCTCTTCTTCACCCGTGCACCACCTCTCTCTCTCTAGACTTCTTCTTCTTCCTTCTTCCTTCTCTCTCTAACAACAGCTCTCTCTCTCACTCTCTCTCTCTATCTGCGGATGGACTAACTAGGAATGGAATGCAAGGGAAGTGGCGTGGGAGGAAATGAAATGGAAGAGAAGTGGGGAGGAATTTAGGGAATAAAATGGGTTTGTGGCTCAAGGAGGCCAAAATTCAAACTAGCCGGCAAGCTCATTTCTCTCTCCTCATTTCCTAGCAATTTGATTGGTTTAAAGTGGTTGGGTGGTTACCACTTGGAATAATAAGCCAAAACAAATACCTGAAAATACCAAAAATATATCCAAAAACTCCCACTTTTGTACCAAAACTGGTAAATAACTCTACCCAAAATTAAAATGGGTATTACCATAAATATTGGGATGGGTAAAAATAATTATTATGGGATTTGTCCAAATATTCGGAACACCCATTTAATACATTTCGGATACGGATAAAATCACGTATCAGCCCAAATAAAATTTCCGACACATGGAAAAATTATTCGTACGCATACACATATATATGGAATTTATTAACATCGAAAAAGACACAAAAATTTTATGGCGTGAATAGTGCCTCAGGAAACGTGCTCCGTGAATAATGATTTAGCGACGCTACACGAAATCAATTATTCACTTAAACAAAACTATAACACGTAAAATTTCATACATTCACATAATCTAGATTGTCACACAACCTTTAAATACGTAACATAAATATAATATTAATAAAATATAAAATATTCATTAATATTCAGAAATTCGAATTACAAGGCAATTTCAGAATTCTCGGTCGTTACAGTTCTCCTTGCTTGAATCCTCTTCTTCTTCCACCCGTGCCTTCTCCTCCTTCTTCCTTGCTTTTTCCGGCGACCTTCTTCTCCTTTTTTCGGCGAACTCCGGTGACTTCTTTCTCTTCCTTCTTTGCAGCTCTCTCTCTCTCTCTATCAGCTGATGGGAATGGGAGGAGTGTGGAATGCAAGAGAGAATGAATGTTTGAATGATTTGGGAGAAGTGGAGTGAATTAGGGAGAAGTGGCAGAAAAATGGGAGTGGCTCAAGGTGGAAATTCCACTTGCCGGCAATACTCCCCCCACTCAGTCATTCCTAGAAATTTGATTAGTGGAAAATGGTTTGGTGGTTCCCACTTGGAATAACAAGCCAAAATAAATACCCGAAAACACCAAAAATATATCCGAAAACTCCAATTTTTGTACCAAAACTGGTAAATAGCCCAAAATTAAAATGGGTATTACTATAAATATGGGGATGGGTAAAAATAATTATTAAGGGATTTGTCCAAATATTCGGAACACCCATTTAATACATTTCGGATACGGATAAAATCACGTATCAGTTCAAATAAAACTTCCGACACTTGGAAAAATTATTCGTACGCATACATGTATTTATGAAATTTATTAAAGTCGAAAAAAACACAAAAATATCCGGCATAAATAGTACCTCGGGAAACGTGCCCTGTGAATAGTGATTTAGCGACGCTATCCAAAATCAATTATTCACTTAAACAAAATTATAACACGTAAAATTTCATGCATTCACATAACCCAGGTTGTCACACAACCTTTAAACATACAACACAAAAATAATATTAATAAAATAGAATATATTCATTAATATTCAAAAATTCGAATTACAAGGCAATTTCAGAATTCTCGGTCATTACATCCTCCCCCTTATAAGAATTCTGTCCCCAGAATTACGGTCTAGGTACAGAAAACTTAACATGGTTTCACTCGAAAAGATGCGGATAATTCTTCCTCATCCTCTCTTCTAGCTCCCACGTAGCTTCTTTAGCTGCGTGGTTCCTCCAAATTACTTTAACCGAATGAATGACCTTATTCCTTAACGTTTGCTCTTTCCTATCTAATATCTGGACATGAATCTCTTCATATGACAAATCTCGCTCAACTTGAATTGGTTCATAGGATATCACATGTTTGTAGTCGGGTTTATATGGTCGTAAGACAGAAACGTGGAACACATTATGAATATGCTCAAGTTCAGGAGGTAGAACTATCTCGTACGCCACTTCACCTACCCTCTTTAAAACTTCAAAGGGTCCTACGAACCTGGGACTCAATTTCCCCTTCTTTCCAAATCTGATTTTTCCCTTCCAGGGAGATACCTTCAAAAACACAAAACTGCTCACTTCAAAGTCTCGCTTCTGACGATGCAAATCGGCATATTTCTTCTGTCGATCCTGAGTCGCTACCAATCGAGCTCTTATCAATTTGACGACATCCACGGTCTGCTGCACCATTTCAGGTCCCAACAGTCTCCGTTCACCGACTTTGTCCCAGCACAGAGGTGTTCGACATTTCCTTCCGTATAATGCTTCGTATGGCGGTATGGCAATACTTGCATGATAACTGTTATTATAGGCAAACTCCACCAATGGTAGGTGATCATCCCAGCTGCCTTTAAAATCCATCACACATGCTCTAAGCATGTCCTCCAGCGTCTGAATCGTTCGTTCGCTTTGCCCATCCGTTTGAGGATGATACGTTGTACTCAACCTCAACTGGGTTCCCAATCTTTCTTGTAAGCTCTTCCAAAAATTCGACGTGAAGCGCGGATCTCTGACATATACAATAGATACCAGTACTCCATGTCGTGACACAATCTCTTTCACATATAACTTTGCTAGCTGCTCCAGATTGTACCTTATTTTGATTGGTAGAAAATGTACAGATTTAGTTAAACGATCCACGATCACCCAGATCGCGTCGTAACCCTTCTAAGTTGGTGGAAGTCCCGTCACAAAATCCATAGTGATATGCTCCCACTTCCACTCCGGAATCTCCAGTGGTTGTAGTAGTCCGCCCGATTTTTGATGTTCTTCTTTTACCCTTTGACATGTCAAACATCGCCCAACACATTCTGCAACCTCCCTCTTCATGTTCGGCCACCAGAAATGTTGGCGCAAATCCTGATACATCTTGGTACTACCAGGGTGTATCGAATACCTTGTAAATGAGCTTCCTGCAGAACCTCTTCCCTTAACTCCGGAACCATCGGTATCCAGATTCTCTCTTCAAACCTTAGCAGTCCCGTGCCATCAATTTTGTACTTTAATTCTGTAATATTCCGAACCCTAATAAGATCTATATATGTAAATTATGTGTTTAATAAATGAAATTTCATGATCTGACTTTGTAGTATGTGATTGTGTATTTTATTAAACAATTAGGTTAAATAAAAAAATTTCGCCAAACAGCTGTGTCGTTCTTAATCGGACAAAATGATTTGTCGTGCTTCTGGCGAATTCACCGAGAAGCGTCTCGGCAAATTATTTTTGTAAGTTGTTGTGTCGTACTTGGAAATGACGAAGTGCTTTGTCGTGCTTCGGAGTTAATATAATATTATATTAACTGATAAAAATCTAAAATAAGTTAATTAGGGTTAGAACAATAAACTAAAACAGAAACCCTAATTTGAAAACCCTAATTGGTAATATTTATCCGAATTGTCTAATCGAAACCCTAATTATCGTACAAGAATCTTAATGGATATAATTAGATTTTTAATAATGAATCATAATATTAATTATGATTTAGTGAACTTATATTAAAACTCTAATTGAAGTTTGAAAACCCTAAACCCTAATTTGAAACCCTAAACCCTAATTCGGAACCCTAAAACCCTAATTTGATTTGATAACACTAAATTATGAAATGATAAACTTTAATTATGATATATTAACTTAATTAAAGTATTACTAAACATGATTAAACATCCTAATCATGACTAACAAAAATCTAGATTTAATTAGTAAGTAAATAAATGAAAAATAAAATCCTAGCCAATGAAAATTAAGCTAGGAGTGTGCAAGCTTGTGCTTGACACACTCCAGCACAAGCATGACAACCTAGATCAGATTGGAGCAGCACAAGTTCACAAGCCAAGATATTTTGAGGGCAAAAATGGAAAATAAAGCTTAAAAAACCCTAATTCAAGTTGCTATAACTAGAAAGAGGTTCTGATCATTTAACCTACGAAAAATTGAAGCCTATACACTTATATTACCAGCCTAAACAAGCCTCTGCAACCACAAATTCAGAATCAAAAGCCAAAAATAAAAAATTTGAAGAAAAAGGTGCATAAACCCTAATTTGTTGCTAGATCTTTAAGTTTGAATTTGATGTTATGTTTTAGTGTTTAGGAATACTTATTAACATGTAATTAAGTAATCTGGGCGGTTAAAACACGTTTACATAACATCTAGATATGAAAATTAAGCCAAAATAACAAACTGTTCTTGGCAGTCAAGAACAGTCTGACAAGCTACTTTGTCAGAGCTTTTGATCGGCATAAAATGTTTGTTTGATGTGTTTTAAAGCATGAATCAATAGTATGCCATGTTATCTTTAAGATCCAACTTGTATAATTGTTAAATTATCTCTAGGCTGGAAGTTATTGATGGTCAAAACCCATTGACCGACCATTATAGACTGATTTCTGGGTAACCCAGAAATCATATGAATGTCTGACAGTTTGATGTCAGACTTTTGAACAACTCAGATCATGCCTAAACGATATAATTTTAGAGGTTTTAATGTTTGTAACTCTTCCTTGCCATGTAATCTACAAGTATAAAGCATCAAAACACATTTAGCAAATACAAAATCAAAGTTATAAGCGGTCAAACCGCGTTGACTGACCATGACTGACTGAGTTTCTAGGTAACCCAGAAACTCAAGAACAGTTTGAACCCGGTAGTTTGACCATGAATTTTAGAGCATCAATTGGTGTTGTTTGAGATGAAATCCAATATGTCGTTGTACACTGCCATGTTGGCTATAACAATAAACACAAATCAAGAACAAACAACAACACAGTTGAGAGAAATTTGAGGTCAAAAGTCCCAACTTGACATTGACCAACTGTTCTTCATTGAAGAACACCTTTAGCGATGATATTCTTCCTAAACCCAGAAAACTAAAGAAATAAGCAGACCGTCGCTAAAGCCCTTTAGCGACGGATTTTTAATAAAAATAAAATAAAAATTAATTAAATAAATTATAAAATAATAAATAAATATTAAATAATTATTAATAATTAATAATTATATTCAAAAATTCATTTTTAATTATAAAAATTTATTTTTAATATTTTTTATATATTTCTGAATTATTATTTAATTTAATTAAATAATAATTATTATTATAATAAATCATTTAGTAATTACATTAATTATTTAAAAATAATATTAAATCATTTAATAATTATATTAATGATTTAAAAATGATATTAAGGTAAATAAAATTATTATATATAATAATTAAATAAAATATTAAATATTTAAATATTATTAATGATAAATAAATCATTTAGATAATATATTAAGTATTTAAAAATTACTTTAAATGATAATTAAATCATTTAAATATTAAATTAAGTTTTAAAAATTATTATAAGTAATAATTAAATTATTATAATGATAAAATAAATTATAAAATATTATTAATGATAAATAAATTATTTAAATAATATTTTAGGCATCTAAAAATATTCTAAATGACAAATAAATTATTTAAATAACATATTAATGTTTTAAAAATATTCTAAATTATAATTAAATCATTTAAAAATATTCCTAAGCTTGCAAAATTATTTAAAAATACTTCCAAGCTTCTGAAAATTATTTAAAAATAATACCAAGCTTCTAAAAATGTTATAAATAATAAATAAATTATTTATACAAATAATTAAGCTTCCAAATGAAGTTTTATCGAACAACCTATGTGTTTAATTGATTAAGGACGCGACCGAGATACCGAATCGACGTCGAACCTTAATAAAACTTGCCTAGATTAGCGTAATACATGTTTATATAAGTGCTAACGGTTATTATTGATATACGTAGACTACGTACGTTGACCAACTGTCTTAAGTTAAAACGAACTACGCTAAGGCAAGTGTCCTAACTTTTTTCAACTTATATTAGGCAATTCATTTATGTCTTGCTATCAATTATTGTGAAGTTATTGCTACTTGCTCAACATAACTTAAGAAATGAAATCATTTATTGATTGTTTGAGCTGAAATTTATTGTGTCAAGCCAAATTGTTTTGGTATGATATCTATACTGAGTAAAATGAACACCGTGGATGGAAGGTGGTCCGACAAACCTTCAAATAAGGTTTAAATTGGCAATTAAATGAATTGACCAAAATTGGCAATTAACTTAAATTGACCAAAATGTGGTAGGATGATATGCATACTCCTAGGATATTGGTGAGGCTGATCACCTACCAGATATCCGAATTCAAAAAGGTTCTAAGTCATTGAAGACTGACAGAACAAGTTGAAATATATGGTTCCGGTACAGAACCCTTAGTTATATACATCACCTGACATCTTTCAAATCAAACACATTGTGTTTACATTTTTAAATGAACTTGTTGAGCATTTGTAGCTCATTCTTGCGCATATCTTCTTTTGCAGCTTTAAATGATATCCCTAGCACTTTTGGGACAGATAAAGGGAAAGGACACGTTTACTAGTTTTATTAACTGCTTTTGAATAATCTAAGTCTTTTAAAGACTTTTGTTGTAATAACTTAGTACTGAGAACAATGTAATCGAACCAAATGATATGTAATATATTATGATCCTTTATTTTATCAATTGCGTTATACTCTGATCTTTATTTCATTTAGCATAGTTGTACTAAGTTAGATACAATATCTATATGAACTATACATCTGAATGAGGGTATTTAAATGATGTTGAAAGTCCTATAAGCTATGGGGTTACACTTAATGAGCGCCGGTAAGGTGCCATCTTTACCGGAATGCGCCCCTCAGTTCTATGGACAATCTTATCAGTAATACTGTGAATGTCAGATAGATAGAGAATATAAATATGAAAGAGGTATTCATTAGATATGAATCTATACATCCAAGTGAGGGTATCCAAACACAGACAACGTTCTAGCCGGAATTAGTACCTGTTATGGGATACTGTGAACCTTGGATAGATAGAAGTCATATTTTATTGAATATTTATAGTTGTATAGTTTCACGTGAGCACCAGATCTGCTACAGGGAGTGTAGAGATTTGGGGGCGTCATAAATTCCTCTCCTTCTAAGATTCGCTTCTTTATGGCTATACATTCATCATCCTTTTCTTGAGCCTCCTTTACCCTGTCTAATAAGGTCGGACTCGCCTCCACTGTGAACAGTTTCTCGTCTGCATTTGTCGGATACTTGATTTCCAACTCCAGTCTTTCCATATCCTTGGTTAGTCCCTCTTGAGCTGTCAGCATCATCAACTTATCGCTGCCCTTCCTACTTAGAGCATCAGCTACTACATTGGCCTTACCGGGATGGTATAGAATCTCACAATCGTAGTCCTTGATCAACTCCAACCATCGCCTTTGCCTCATATTTTGTTCCTTTTGAGTGAAAATGTACTTCAAACTTTTGTGGTCTGTGTATATCTCACACTTCTCCCCATATAGATAGTGCCTCCAAATCTTCAGAGCAAACACCACTGCTGCTAGTTCCAGGTCATGAGTCGGATATCCCTTCTCATAGTCCTTCAACTGTCGTGACGCGTACGCAATGACCTTCCCATGCTGCATCAACACGCATCCAAGGCCTTTGTGTGACGCATCACTGTACACCACAAATCCCTCTGTATTATCTGGCATTGATAACACAGGTTCTTCACTAAGTTTCTTCTTTAACTCCAAGAAACTCTCTTCGCACTTATCCGTCTATACAAACTTTACAGTTTTCCTTGTCAAATTTGTCAACGGTGTCGCTATCTTTGAAAAGTTTCGAATAAACCTCCGATAGTAACCCGCTAATCTCAAGAAACTTCGGACTTCTGTTGGCGTCCTTGGCTGCTCCCAGTTTATTACCGCTTCTACTTTCGCAGGATCCACTGATACACCATCCTTGTCAATTACATGCCCCAAAAATTGCACCCTTTGTAGCCAAAATTCATACTTGGAAAATTTTGCATATAACTTCTCTCTTCTCAGCGTTTCCAAGGCTATTCTCAAATGCTCGACGTGTTCCTCCTCCATCTTCGAGTAGACTAAAATGTCATCTATGAAAACGATAATAAATTTATCTATGTATTGCTTGAACACTCTGTTCATCATGTCCATAAATGTCGCTGGCGCGTTTGTCAGCCCAAACGACATCACCAAAAACTCAAAGTGTCCATATCGAGTTCTAAATGCTGTCTTCGTATATCCTCCTGCCTCACCTTCAGTTGGTGATATTCCGTCCTCAAGTCAATCTTTGAAAAGTATTTCGCTCCCTTCAATTGGTTAAACAAATCATCAACCCTGGGCAACAGATACTTGTTCTTAATCGTGACTTTGTTCAACTCCCAATAGTCAATGCAAAGCCTAAGCGATCCGCCTTTCTTCTTTACAAATAGTACAGGCGCTCCCCATGGAGATACACTCGGACGAATATACCCCTTATCTAGCAACTCCTGCAGTTGAACCATCAATTCTTTCATCTCCACCGGTGCCATCCTGTACGGTGCCTTTGAGATCGGTGCGGTTCCTGGTACCAAGTCGATCACAAATTCCACTTATCTATCCGGCGATAAAACCGGTAGATCTTCTGGGAAAACATCTGGAAATTCCCTTACTACAGGTATCTGACCCATTTCACTCCCTACTCTTCGAGTATCAACCACGTGAGCCAGATAACCTATGCAACCCCTTCTAAGCAGTCTCCTTACTTGCATCATCGTTAGACAACAAGATTGTCTCGGCGATTTACTACCGTAAAATACAACCCTCAACTTATCTGGAGTCTTCAGGTGTACGCATTTCTTCTGACAGTCAATCATAACCCCGTGACTAGACAACCAATCCATTCCAAGAATTACATCGAATTCTCCTAGTCGTATCGGAATTAAATCTACGCTCAGTTTATACCCGTTTATCTCAGCACAACAATTTCTATGGATGTATTCCACAGGAATAACTTCTTTATTAGCTACTTCCACATTCATTAGATTCTCTAATTTCTCACGAGGTAAATCTAACCGTTTAGCAAATTCATGCGACACAAATGAACAGGTAGCACCCGAATCAAATAATACATATGCACTGATATTGTTGATCAAAATAATACCTGACACCACGTCCTTCGATTCCATCGCATCCTGCACTGTCATGTTGAAGGTGTGTGCTACTGGTCTGTTCTACTGTGCTGGTCCTCCGATAGTCAGCTTACTGTTGTTCCCTTGGTTAGCACTACCTGCATCGCTCTTCCTCTTTGGACAATCCTTCTTCTGATGATCTGAAGCGTCACAAGAAAAACAACTTCCTGCCTTCGCCTTTTGGCATTGTGGGGCAATGTGCCCCGGTTGACCACAGTTGAAACAAACTCCTTTTCCTTTCATGCATTCTCCAAAATGATTCCTTCCACATTTCTCGCATTTATTGCCCTTCTTTGCATCCCCTCCAAACTTGCTTCCTGATATCTGACTGTCGTTCCATTTTCTCTTATTTGGGTTACTTCCCCCACTGCTACCTTCCTTATGACCATCATGGCTCTTCTTCTTTTTCTGATCTTGGTTGTGCTTTGTCAAAGCTTCATTTCCTCCCTCGGCAATGATAGCTTTCTCAAGTAACGTAGAAAATGTGTTGATCTGCAAAACCGCAACCTTATTATACACCTAGGGCTTTAACCCTTGTTCAAATCTCTTCGCTCGCCTAGCTTTGGTGTCCATGTTAAGGTTTGTATATAGCGCGAACATGCAATCAAATTACATAAATAGTGCGGAAGCGCGATAAAACGGATTTTAAAATTTTTCATACAAACCATCACCATGATCATCCGTGTGCTCAATTATCAATTAAACGAAAGAGATAAAGTATGAGAATCATACCCTTGTAGAACCATGCTTCCACAGGTACGAGTTCACCTCCAAATCCTTCGTGTTCTCCTTGAATTTCACCAATGAGATTCCTTCCTTTGATCAGCGTTAGCCACCCAAGTGTTTGGCCTCTAGAGGTGATCCACCAAGGAATAATAGTTATTCAAGAAGATGGGTGCTGGCAAAACCCTAGTTTCTATCTCTATAGAAATTGCAAGTACTCTCTCTCTCTCTCTCCAATTCTCATGAAAGAGTGTGTAAATTATCTAACAGTCTAACTGTCTAACCCTAAATCATGATAAGACTCCTCTTATTTATAGATATAGGGAACCCTCCTAAACTATTTAGGATTAGGGTTTTTATTTTAATTAAACTCCTTTAATTAATTGAACTCCTAATCCAATTAGGAATTCATGAGAGAGTACTTCTATTAATTAATTTCCAATCCCTATTAGGAATTAAATAATAGTAATTGTAATAATAATAATAAGACTCTTCTTATTAATTTATATTTAATATTTCCAAAATATTAAATAATAAATATTAAGCTATTTAATTTATTCTATCTCCATAGATTAAATTAAATACACTTAACTTATTATTACGATTATGCCGTTTACTTCTTAAATAAATATTTTTCTTTTGCGGTGTGACCCTTTAGGTTCTCCATATTAAATCGGTTGTGAATAAATCAATTAGAACAATTCTAATCTTATTTAAATAAATAAATTAAACTATTTAATTCATTTAAATAAATAATATTTATTCTACAATAAGGGTAAGCCCCCTTAGCGATCAACGACTTTCCAGATAATATAGATTTCAACATCAATCACAAAAGAACCTTTCAGTGAATAGTTACCGTACAATTCAATCATTCTACCATACAATGTCCCAATTAAATATAAGAAATGGAATTACTGTCAAGTCTTATTTTATTTAATTATATGTATTTCGATTCTCAAATGCACAACTCTGATAATGCAAATTAGAAACTCCTTTCTAATTTCATTCTGCTTTGGCCAAAGACTTCTGAGTCGTCATTTATCGAATCACATAGGACATTCACTCCTTTTACTAGAAGTGGTAGATTCTTTGTTGATCATTCACCTATCTCCATGTATAACTTATTATACTCAATCATACCCTTTGATATACCCTAAAGGTCTTAAGGGACATGTCAAAGTATAACTTATCATACACAAGATACTATGATGATCTCAAGTCCAAGGATCACTTGTACTACTATCACTAGAGGAATTTCTATTGACAGGCGAGTAAAACTCCATTAGGTATTCCTTAGCGAGTCACGTTCAGTGAACTTATTCTCTAATAAGTACCTACATGCTTGCTTTACTATCTCCACACAAATGATTATGAGATCAATCATCCTCTTCATAAGAGCAAGCAACGTATGTATTAATCTATCCGGATTCACTAATCCCCTTTTTAGTAATCCATCGATTAGGAACGATTTTAGTTTGTGAGCTATCTAGAATTTAGATCTCATTAGCATGATCACTATCATGATTCTAAAAGCATTGCTCAAAACTATGGGTTTATCACATTCAATATAACAGCATCATGTAGATAAAGTAAAATGCCTTTAACAAACGAATAAGATTACAAAGTATATGCTACATCATATCAAATATGATTGGCTTGTGTGCATACTACTTTCAATCTCCCACTTGCACTAAAGCCAATCGCCATGGTATCTAATACCCTTCTTCTCTAATTGACGATCATCCTGCTGTTGGATAAAGCTTCAGTAGATGGATATGTAATGCTGTTCTCGAGAGTCCACTATCTCTATAGTGACTTTTCTTCTTTCAATGATTCCACTAATCAAATGAAAGTGCCACAACTCATGTTTGAATCCAAGATGAGACTTAGGAACTATTCCTAGTTCTGTAATGAACTTTTCATCTAAATAATCAACTTGCAACTTCATTTACAGTTATATACTTTGTCTTTATCACTAAACCAGCAACTCTTTGCTGTTTAGAACCTTTCCACTTCACTGCACCACCTTTCAAGGTAACGATTTACCTTAAAGTGGATTTGTTATCGTCTTGGTCAGTCTGAAAAAACTTGAGTCTGTTTAGCCCTCTAGTTTTAATTCAGACCTACCATGAATTATGATTACATCTTCAATACCGGTTAAGTACTTAAAGATGTTTATCACTGTCTTACAGTGATCTTCTCCAGAATATGACCGATCAACATCAGGCCTAGTATATTCATTGCATACATGATAGTAACTCATGCGATCTCTCTTTCAATTGGGGACAATTTTAGAGAGATACACTCCATGACTCATCATCGTGAGACCTCTCTTGGAGTTTTCCATGCTAAACGCCTTTAGCATCAAATGAATATACGTTCCTTGGGTCAATCCGAACATCCTTTTAAATCTATCTATATAGATTTATATCCCCAATTTATAGGATGCTCCTCCCAAGTTATTCATGGAGGAATGTTTAGACAATTTTATCTTTACTGATTGTAGCATTGGTGTGTTATTCCTTGTCAGTAGTATATCAACATATAATACCAATAATGTCACAGCGCTCCCACTGACCCTTTTGTACACACTAGGTTCATTCCCGTTTCTGATAAAATCAAACTCTTTTGATTGCCTCATCAAAATGAATGTCCCATCTTTGAGAGGCTTGCTTCAATCCATTTTTGGATCATTGTAGCTTAAAACACGATTTCTTACAACCTTTGAAACAAATTTCGTCTAGTTGTATCATACATACATTCTCCATTGAGGAAGGACATCTCCACATCCATTTTGCCAGATTTCGTAATAAGCTTCAATCGCAAGTAAAATCCAAATGGACTTGAGCATTACCCGGTAATAAGGTTTTATCACAATCAACTCCTTGATTTAAAAAACCTTTTAAACAGGTCTGGTCTTATAGGTCTCCACCTTGCCATTTGCCCCAGTCGTTCTCTTAAAAGACCCATATTCACACTTTGGGCACTATGCCCTTTTGTGGAGTAACCATAGTCTATACTTGGTTCTCATACATGGAGTCCATTTCGGATTTCATAGCTTCTAGCCATTTCTCTGAGTGTCTACTACTCATGGCCTCATCGTATATAACTGGATCGTCATCCTCTATGATGCGTACCTCATCATCATCCTCTATGATGAATCCATACCTCCCAGGTATCTTTGGTACTCTTCCAGATTTACGATTCGATTGTGGTATAATAGGTCTATCTACAGGTTCCTCGGTTCGACTTAAACTGCTTTGTGGTTCTTGAACTCCTTCAAGATCTATTACCCTCCCACTAGCTCCTTCAATGATAAACACCTTTATCCAAGAAGGCACCATATAGGATTATAGTACCCTAAACCTTTTAGGATATCCCACAAATCTACACTTGTCAGATTTTTGTCCCAAACTTATCTTTGAAACCTTTTCACATAAGCTGGACAACCCCTTATCTTAACATACTTAAGAGTAGGAATCCTCCCTATCCATAACCTTTATGGAGTCTTGGGGCTGGATTTTTGAGGTTACCTAATTTTGTAGATATGCAGTCGTTTCTAGGGCATAACCCCAGATGGATACTGGAATGTCGGTAAAAATCATTATGGACTACACCATGTCGAATAAGGTACAAGTTCTCCTTTCAGATACACCAATCATTTATTGCGTATCAGGAGGTGTCCATTATGAGAAAATACCATTTTGAATTGATCTAGAAACTCATTGCACAAGTATTCTTTCTTCGATCTGATCAAAGAATCTTAATACTTTGTCAATATGTTTCACTTCTGAATTCTTTGAACATTTCAAATGATCCAGACTTGTATTTTATCAAATACACACATTTAACTCTTTGAATAACCATCTCATTTTTCATTTATTAGTTTATTCAATTTGCAATTTTTTTTCTCATGTAAGTCAAGTATATAAAGTCTATCAAGTGTTCTTCCAGTTTCAAACAAAACATTATCATTATAAATAGAACAACAATTGTTCTTAAATATAATACTAGAACCTTCCTTGTCCAACAACGAAAGTTCTAATGTTTCTAATGAGAACTGGAACATAATAACAACTTTATTAACTTAATAGACTTGCCCGTAGGCAATGCTAAACTATAAGTTCCCATGGTTAATGCAGCAACGTTTGCTCCATTCCACACATAAGATTACTTACTCTTTGTTTAGCTTTCTACTTCTGCTTAGTCTCTGCATTGGATTGCATACGTGAGAACTACAACCGGTATCCAATACCCAAGTAGAACCTTGACTTATAGAAAAATTTATTTCAATTATGAACAAACCCATATCTGTAACCGAAGCTTCACTAAGATTCTCCTTACAGTTTCCTTTCTAGTATCTTGGCTTATTGCAGTGGAAGCAAACTCCTTTGCTATCTGCATCAGTCTTGTTCTTATTGTCCTTTATTTTTGCCTTTCCATTTACCTTCTTTGAATTGTTCTTCTTTTAAGAAGATCCTTTGGCCCTCTTCTGCTTCCTGGAAGAATCATCTACAAGTAAGACTTGGTCTTTCTTGGTTGGAAAGTGACTCTTTATAGTTTTCAACATGTTTAAGCAACTCAGACAGGCTGACATATAGCTTGTTCATGTGAAAATTCACAACAATTTGTGAGAAAGAGTCTGAAAGTGATTGCAATATCAAATCTTGGATCAACTCTCCATCCATTAAAACCCAGTTGTCCCAATTGTTCAATCAGATTGATCATTTTAGGACATTTGTCTATATTGTAGTGTCATCGGTCATTCTAGATCGGAAGAGCTCCTTAGATATCTGATATCTAATAGTCCTACTTTCCTCAGCCTTCAACTCCTTGGAGGTGCAGGAGTATAGTAGGAGCATCCATAGTTTCATGTTGACGCTGAAACTCGTTACTCATGGATGCGAGCATGATGCATTGAGCCAACTGTGCATCATCTTGCCACTTTCTAAAAGTAACAATCTCTTCCTTAGAGGCAATGTCTGCAACCATTGTAGGGATAGGCGTATTAAGGACATAAGATAACTTTTCAGCCTTGAGAACTATTCTCAAATTCCTTAACTAGTCCGTGTTATTTGGTCCAGTTAATTAGCATCTTATATGCTATGCAGTGATAGTGAATTAGACATCGTAAAATTCTATAAATGAATATGTAATTTAACAACATTTTAGCATACATTCATTTAATTAATTACCAAAATAAATTAGGTCTTTATTTTAAATTCGTATCTCCCACTATTTTCATCAAACTATATTACCCTCAATATACAGTTCGACAAATCTAATTAAAGATTTGCTAGTGAGAATAAGGATCCCATTTCAAATGTATATAGCCTTGTGTGACACAACAAACGATATATAAATAAATAAGTAGACAACTATTGTCAATTACATCACTATGTAACTCCTTTTAATTTGCCTCTTAGATTATTTTGATCAAGTGTGACACATCCGAATCAAAATTATCCAAGTTAAGTCCAACCTAACACTTCCATATATTCGAAAGAAAAAACACTGTCCTTGTGTGACACAACAAAACAACATCGTTCAGTCTATGTATAAGCATCAAATGTGATAAAACAACATCTTAAATATTTAATACTTGCCTTGTGTGACACAACAAACTCATATTAATATTTAATACTCTATCGCTTTACCATGCTAGAAGGCGACGTTCGATATTCCAAATATCTTTGAACGCTTAGGACTTAATATAATTTCTTTGTGGGGTTTGTTATTATTTGTCTCATCTTGTTTAGCGCGCATGCACATATATATATAAAATACGCGTCATATTATTTAACATGCGAAGCATGTTGTATAATATATAATATATACATAGTAAGCATGCACATATAGAATACTATATTCTACCCGGATTGATTATGGACTTTTATTCCAGTTTGGTTCACTAGAGCCGCGAAGGAACCAAAAGGTCAAACCTAGGGTGCAAGAATTAAATTTAAATATAACTATTACATTTAAACCCGGGCTCCATTACAAACGGGTCTTCAAGTGCTCCTTGCTCCTTGTCTCCAATTCTTCAAGTAATTCTAACTAAACCTATTACATAAACTATTTACAATAAATAGAAACCTTGATCAGCAGTCAAGGGGAGGTACATATGAGGGAGATAGAATTTACATTAAGAAAAATTAGAAAAGACGAGGTACGCAGACCCCTTTTATAAAAAAAACCCATTCATTCAAGCATCCACTAAAATAAATCCAATCACACATTAGTCAGTAGTCCATAATCAATCCCTATTTATTATCATACATATCTCCATATGTATCAATAAATAACATTCATCTCATTAATAATAAAATCATTCCATCTATGCATTGATATCATTTAATGGGCAATTAAAAGTTTACTAGAAATCCAATTTTGAAACAAAAATAAACTCCTTTATTTTAATTAAAATTTAAATCATAATAAACTTATTTATTTTATTTTATCCAATTTTGAATAAAAATAAACTTCTTTATTTTTAATCAAATTCCAAATCAAAATAAACTCTTTTATTTCAATTAATATGGAATCCAATTTCAAGTTGAAAATAAACTCTTTTATTTTAACTTAAAATTGTTGGAAAATAAAATATGTTGAATCATATTCCTTATCAAAATAAACTCCTTTATTTTTAAGGAAACATGGAATCCTATTCCATATGTGAATAAACTCCTTTATTCTAGGAAACATGAAATCCTATTCCATATATGAATAAACTCATTTATTCTAGTTAACTTAGAATCCAATTCCAAATTCAAATAAAACTTTTAATTGTAATTATATTCCAATTCAAAATAAACCTTTTATCTTAATTGAAAATAAATAAAATAAAAAATAAAAAATTTTCAAAATCTGCAGACCGGCGCGACCGCGCTCCAAATTGAACTAGGAGCGGCGCGGCCGCGCTGCACCCCCAGAAACATTTTCTGGGTTTGGACACGGCCGCGTTCCAAAATGAACTGGAAGCGGCGCGGCCGCGCCGCGTAGCAGACTTCGAAAAAATTTTTGTTGCCCAGAAAATCGATCCAATCGCATACCTATACATACATGGAATCATAATAATTGATAATTAGCACAAGGTTAGGCTGTGATACCACTGTTAAGGTCTGTATATAGCGCGAACATACAATCAAATTACATAAATAGTGCGGAAGCGCGATAAAACGAATTTTAAAATTTTTCATACAAACCATCACCATGATCATCCATGTGCTCAATTATCAATTAAACGAAAGAGATAAAGTATGAGAATCATACCCTTGTAGAACCATGCTTCCACAGGTACGAGTTCACCTCCAAATCCTTCGTGTTCTCCTTGAATTTCACCAATGAGATTCCTTCCTTTGATCAACGTTAGCCACCCAAGTGTTTGGCCTCTAGAGGTGATCCACTAAGGAATAATAGTTATTCAAAAAGATGGGTGCTGGCAAAACCCTAGTTTCTATCTCTATAGAAATTGCAAGTACTCTCTCTCTCTCCAATTCTCATGAAAGAGTATGTAAATTATCTAACAGTCTAACCCTAAATCATGATAAGACTCCTCTTATTTATAGATATAGGGAACCCTCCTAAACTATTTAGGATTAGGGTTTTTATTTTAATTAAACTCCTTTAATTAATTGAACTCCTAATCCAATTAGGAATTCATGAGAGGGTACTTCTATTAATTAATTCCCAATCCCTATTAGAAATTAAATAATAGTAATTGTAATAATAATAATAAGACTCTTCTTATTAATTTATATTTAATATTTCCAAAATATTAAATAATAAATATTAAGTTATTCAATTTATTCTATCTCCATAGATTAAATTAAATACACTTAACTTATTATTACGATTATGCCGTTTACTTCTTAAATAAATATTTTTCTTTTGCGGTGTGACCCTTTAGGTTCTCCATATTAAACCGGTTGTAAATAAATCAATTCGAACAATTCTAATCTTATTTAAATAAATAAATTAAACTATTTAATTCATTTAAATAAATAATATTTATTCTACAATAAGGGTAAGCCCCTTAGCGATCAACGACTTTCCAGATAATATAGATTTTAACATCAATCACAAAAGAACCTTTCAGTGGATAGTTACCGTACAATTCAATCCTTCTACCATACAATGTCCCAATTAAATATAAGACATGGAATTACTGTCAAGTCTTATTTTATTTAATTATATGTATTTCGATTCTCAAATGCACAACTCTGATAATGCAAATTAGAAACTCCTTTCTAATTTCATTCTGCTTTGGCCAAAGACTTCTAAGTCGTCATTTATCGAATCACATAGGACATTCACTCCTTTTAGTAGAAGTGGTAGATTCTTTGTTGATCATTCACCTATTTCCATTTATAACTTATTATACCCAATCATACCCTTTGATATACCCTAAAGGTCTTAAGGGACATGTCAAAGTATAACTCATCATACACAAGATACTATGATGATCTCAAGTCCAAGGATCACTTGTACTACTATCACTAGAGGAATTTCTATTGACAGGCGAGTAAAACTCCATTAGGTATTCCTTAGCGAGTCACGTTCAGTGAACTTATTCTCTAATAAGCACCTACATACTTGCTTTACTGCCTCCACACAAATGATTATGAGATCAATCATCCTCTTCATAAGAGCAAGCAACGTATGTACTAATCTATCCGGATTCACTAATCCCCTTTTTAGTAATCCATCGATTAGGAACGATTTTAGTTTATGAGCTATCTAGAATTTAGATCTCATTAGCATGATCACCATCATGATTCTAAAAGGATTGCTCAAAACTATGGGTTTATCACATTTAATATAATAACATCATGTAGATAAAGTAAAATGCCTTTAACAAACGAATAAGATTACAAAGTATATGCTACATCATATCAAATATGATTGGCTTGTGTGCATACTACTTTCAGTCCACCTGATGTGGAGCAAACCTAGCTAACTCGTTAAATTTTGCGGCATACTCCGCAACTGACATGCTTCCTTTCTTTAGTTCCAAGAACTTTATCTCCATACTTGCCTGCGTGCTTGCTCGAAAGTAATTTTCGAAAAACAGCTCCTTGAAATGATCCCATGCAATCGTGCCTTCCCCAGCTCGACCTTTGTTTGCATTCCATCAGTAATTTGCCTCACCTTTCATCATGAAAGTGGCAAACGACGTCTTCTGTTCCTCGGCCACTCGTGCGACCTCAAAAACTTTCTCCATTTCTTCTACCCATGTCTGGGCTTCAATCGGATCCGTAGTCCCACGAAACTCCGGTGGCCCTACTAATTTGAAGTCCTTAAAGTTTGCCATGTGACTTCCTAGCTGATCAACCGCAACGGCTGGTCTGCATTGCTTCGGCTAACAAGTTCACAAAAGTCCTCATAGGGTCTGCCTGACCCTCCTCATTATTCACCGACTCTTCCACCCTTGTGTATTGGGGTTGTCTTCTCGGCGGCATTATCTGTTTAAAAGAAAACCGTCGGCTTTTACTAATAGATTTTTGCCATATCCAAAAAGTCATTTAAGTCAACAATTAAAAGTAAAAGCATCTATCAAACACATTTGATTTAAATAAAACAACTGCATTTATAATCATACACCGCTGTTTTAATACAACCAGACTCAACACGTGGCATACTTCTATAAACGCTCAAGGGCATGGCCTGCCAACCACTACTTATCCCCTAAAGAACAAAAATAGGGAATAATAACCTTCCACCCCTCTATCAGGAACAAAATTGGGGTTCAACTACTATCCCATTCACGCTACAAGCATAGGGATTTACAACATTAGTAAGCCCCTATTATAATAAAAGTGGGACCTACTGCAAACAAAATGCTAAAACAAATAACACATCACCGCCTGTTGCGGCGGAGTGCAACTCGGAGCTCCCGTCGAGCCAGCCTGTCGACCACTCGACGCCTAATCACGCGTCTGCTGCTCCCCTCATCCCTGGGGTACCACCTCACCCTATCCCTCAGCCTGCCGATAGAAGTGGTCAAGCCGAAACGGAGGGAATCAATCTCTGCTGTCAGGACTGCCAACTGCTCCATAGCCTCATCTCGCTCCAGACGAGTAGTCTCCAGCTGATCCTCTACCCGCTCTATCTGTCCTACCAATACCACATTCCTCTCTAAGAGGTCATAAACCATGACACCAAGCTGAACAGAAGCCCCACGCCGACCGTGAACCTCTGCCTCTAGCTCGGCAATCCTCTGGCCCTTTTCCTGCAGCTTCTGGGTTAATTCAGCCTTTTCCCCTAAAGTCTGATAAGCTAATGACCTGTACTGCTCCTCTCGGTCCTGGTGATCCTGGTTCTGCTCCTCTAAGTGAGTTACTCGATTCTCGAGCTCCTCATTCCTATTTGTCAGCTCTTATATCACTAGCAGTAGCGCCTATGCCATCTGCATACTCAGGTGGCTCATTGTAGACACCCAAATTTTGCGTTCCATATGCTAACTGTGACAGGATGGCAAAATCATCAAATGAGCCGGCCTACGAGAGCAAAGGATGGACACAAGTACGAACACTCGACGCCACCGCGACGATTTACAACTGAAACCGACGTGACAACAAGGCTGTCCGAAATGAGCATTCCCGAATAATGTGGCACGTCTCCCAGTAATTCCCGGACTGCAAAATACAAGCCTGTCGGCGAAAACTGACATCACGACACGAGAATCGAGGCATAGCACGAAAGTCGAGAAAGTCAAACCAGCCAGCTGCGGATTGATCTGCGGCCAATAAGTGCACCTTTTGAAAACATGGAACTCGAAACACGGAAACCGAAAACCAGCTGAGTGGATGGGGGGCGGCCAGCCAGCCGCAGATCCATTTGCGGCTGGCTCTAGCCAGCCTATTTCAGCTCATTCCTTCATTCAGCATACAGGAGGTTAGAGAGGCGAGAAAGAGAAGAAAGAATTGGCAGCAGCAGCTCGGAAAAAGAGGAAGAAATAGCAAGAATTTGTAAGAAAAATAGAGAGAAAAGAGAGAAAAAAAGTGAGGAAATATATCTTTTGTGTAAGATTATATATCATATATGTTCTATTCTACTTAATATACAAATTTATACACATTGTGAGGATTATTTGCAAGGTGAAAAGACCATTTCTATAGCAATGTTTGTATATCATTTTGTTAATCTTTTTGTCAATTGGGTTGTGTGAAATGTAGTTTTTCTTGTATATTGTTGTGGATACATGGATTAGGGACCATTAGTGAAGGTTTCCACGGAAACAAATGCTTCCTAATGACCCGAGGATGTCCATTTAGTGAATTAATTTAGCTTGTTATGATGATTTATTGTGCCTATTTTGTTTAGATTACCATTTTAGGATATTGTGGTTGTTTGGCCATTTTGGATGTGAGCCTAGGAACGCGACCCCGTGGTCCAAATCCGATGATGGACATCTTTTGATATAAGTAGTAGGAACGATGTAGTCTTCATTGTGAATATGTAATCGTCGGGCCTTAAAACGACGTCAAGGCGAGAATCGTGTTTAAGGCCCCGTCATAGTGAAAATATGTGATTGTGGGCGTTCGGGGTTATTTTGATGGCTTACATGCCCGTGAATAATCCCCTACGCATTATAATGTTTGATTTGAATTGCGACACCAAAAAGGATTTCAAAGCTAAACGATGAAGATTTTCATAAAATCAATCAAACTAGGTTATTAGCATCACGAGGATAAGAAATTGGAAGTGCTAATAAATGTCGATTTCTATTTAACGAGAAGGCAAAAGAAAAATCGTGTTCAAATGTCACAAGAAATGGTTTTATGAAAGTAAATGGTGGTTCTATTAAACCGTTGTGCATAGGGTTAAAGAGATTCTAGAAATTGCCTGCTTGTTTCACAAAAGCAACGTATAGGTCTCGATTCCTATTTTGACGAAGGTTTAAAAACTCTTGTTTTGCCAAAACGACACCTAAATAAAAACCTTGCAGTTTTGATAATTAAAATCAAACCTTTCTAATAAAGAATAAAGCTTTCTCGTATAAGCCGAAGGACATTCTAAAGCATTCCCAAAAGAAAACACGACTTTTCCGAAAAACCCAAATGGTTTCTTCATGCAAACTCACCACAACATTCACATAGGCACACACACACGCACACATACACGTTTTATGAATTAAAGGATAGGAAAGTATCGTGATTGCGGTAACCGTGTTTCACGGAAGTCGGGGGGTGCCTAACACCTTCCCCTCGCTTAAGCAAGCCCCCGAACTCTATGAATCTCGGTTCGCAGACCAAATAATTCGGAGTCACATATGAGCCAGCGATTTACGAAAGAATGAAACTCGGATGAGTTGGTACATCCATTTCAAATATACCAACTGGCGACTCTGATTAATTGGCTCATCATAAAGAACGATATTTCAAAACCCCGTCGACATTTATGCCGACCTTTTCCAAAGAATCATCTAATAAAAGGCTAAAATTGGAAAGGATAACAATGGCCAAAAAAGCGATTCATCCCGGCGTCGACAGCTGGCGACTCTGCTGGGGACATTAGAGGGCTTAAGCCGCGTTCAAATCTTGATGCTATCCTATCCTTTAAAAATTCATGAATATGTGTATGCATGCGATATTTTGATCTTTTTTTACTTTTTGTTGTGTGAATGTGTGTTTTGTCCAATAAATGAATGATTGAATGGAATTGCTTTACTTTAAAGTAATCATTTGCATACGGTGAGGACGATGAATGTGAATGTATGTTGAGAGAGTACCTCCTCCTAAGGCGAACCTGTCGGTTGCTTATTACTGGACTCGAAGGGGCTGCTCCCCGGAGATGGCTCAGGAAACGCACCACCCAAATCCGCTCCAATCGAAAGGATTCAAACGAGTAGATTGCGAAGATTTGGGGACCTTCATGCCGAAAAGCCCGCGAGAATAACCTTAGGATAAGTCAGCCTCATATCAACCCAACGCACGAAAAGTCTCTTCATGCCCTTTTACATTCGCGCGTATAAATGTCATAAGTCCCATTTAGTATTCATAAATGCCTCCCCTTTTGTCAAAAAAAAAAAGTACTAACCTCTATGTTTTGCAGGGAACAGCTGGGGAAGCATAATAAGTCGAGTCTAGCATTTATTATTACAATAAGGGATCGCTAACATGTTGTTTTGCAGAGAAAGATTAAAAAACCCAAAAGCACAAAAGTTACCGCTTTAGCATGCATCCACATCTTTCATTTCCCAAAGATTAAAACTCCAAACCGTTTTTCTGCAGGATTGCTCCTCAAACGCGTTCGCAATCTAAGAGGGCCCAGGACTCTACATCTGAAATGGCTGATCTTCCACCTACTAATCCTGGTTCCATATCTCGTGAGGAATTTGATGATTTTAAGAAACAGATGTTGGAAATGGCCATGATGCTAAAGGAACAATTGCTACCTAGACAGGATCCACCTAAAGAGGATCCACCCCAACCTAAGGGCGAGCCAATCATCCCAAAGGCCGTTCCTGCACCTAACAGGACAGTAATCACAATTCCAGAGGAGGGAGACACTGATGACCTTCGAAGGAAAATGAAGCAGATGGAAGAGACCGTCCAATCTCTAAAAGGCATAGGTTCCCTATGCAGGGTTAATTATTCAGATCTGTGTGTCTTCCCCAGAACCAGATATCCGGAGAAGTTTAAAATCCCCGAATTTGAGAAATACAATGGGAAGGGGGATCCTTATACACATCTGAAAATATACATTGGGGGGCTTGGATCTTATGCAGAAGACGAAGGTCTAAGGATGCAATTATTCCAAAAAAGCCTGACGGGGGAAGCAAGAATTTGGTATGCCCGTCTCGATAATGCCCGGATCCATAATTGGGAGGAGTTGGCCCATACCTTCTTAACACAATATAGCTTCCAGGCACAAATGGCACCTGATAGATATCAAATGACGAAAATCAAGAAGCAACCAAAAGAATCTTTCAGGGATTATACACAGCGATGGAGGGGTATGGCTGCACAGGTGAATCCCCCAATGAGCGAGTCGGAGATGGTGATGACCTTCGTGGATATTCAAGAGGCACCTTATTAAGAGCGGGTTATATCGGGAATTGGAAGACCTTTTGCCGAGATGATTAAACACGGAGAAATGGTGGACATGGGGTTGAAGTCTGGCAAGATTCGGGATTTCACGGCTTTGGAAACAGCTGCAGAGCAAATCCAGAGCGAAAACTATGGCAGCACTTCCCGTAGGGTCCAAAAGAAAAAGGAAGAAGATGTTTCCCTCATCCTGCAGGGATCATCTAGAAAGGCAGAAAACAATCCTCCAGTACAGGTGCAGAGAGTGGGGCCATCCCGACACCCTAACTTCACTGATCAGAGGGCTGATGGGCGAAGGAGATTCGAGACCTCGAAAAATCGAGTATTCACCCCACTCGGGGATCCTCTTGAGCGGGTGTTGGCAGTATTGATAGCCCAGAGGAAAATAGTCGATTTGGCACCCCCGAGTGACGCGAAGGGAAGAAGGTTTGACCCAAGCAAGCGATGCGCATACCACTCAGGTTCCCCTGGTCATGATACGCAGGAATGTTAGACGCTGAATCACAAAATTCAGAACTTGATTGATAGTGGAGATATCGTGGTGGAACAGCCAGACTCCCCGAATGTCAAAGTCAATCCCCTGCCTAGGCATGATGGAGAGGGGGTCAATGTGGCGGAAGCCAGTGAAGCCGATGGGCCGTCCAAGTTGAGTTATGTAAGGAAAATTTATGAGATAATCAGCATGGTAAGTGATCAACAGAGTACACGGGGAGCGCCAATCAGGTTGGCAGGTGTAAGCAGAAATATCATAGCAGGGCCTGTCAAGTTATCGGCTCCGAAACTCCTCACCCTCACAGCGAGACCGCAAATCCCTGTCAACAGTCTGAAAATGGTACCATGGAATTACGGGGGAGTGTCAAGGGAAACGGCCAGCTGTGCCTCTGTAACATCAAAGGGGAATCCCTTATATCTTCCTGGACGAGTCCTTGAAAGCAAAACGAAGAAAGATGAAAAAATATTCGAGGAGAAAGCCATAGAATTCTTGAGGAGGATGGATCATCCGGAAGCAAAGGGGATCCAGATATTAAGCGAGGAGTCGACCGTGACGTCGATCATGGATTTGGTGTTATCATCCAGTGATCACTGCAAAATTCTGGCCAAGGTCCTGGAGGAGGCATATATTCCCAAAGAGATTAGCAAAGAAAGTTTCGGCCATCTGGTGGACCATCTGTTGGAAAGTAATGTAATATCATTCAAAGATGATGATATCCCTAAAGAAGGAAGGGGGCATCGAAAACCGTTGCATATTATGGTAATCTCCTCAGGTTATATTATGAATGGGGTGTTGATTGATGGGGGATCGGCATTGAATATATGTCCCCTCAGTACATTGAAGAAGATGAACATCAATCCTAAGCACCTACGGGCCAGTCATGTAGTGGTACGAGCCTTCGACGGATCCCGGAGGGATACAATTGGGGAGATAGAATTGCCTGTGGAAATAGGACCTTGTACTTTTGATATCTCTTTCCAAGTCCTAGACATTGCAGTAAGTTATAACCTGTTATTGGGGAGGCCGTGGATACACATGGCCGGGGTAGTTCCTTCCACGCTACACCAACAAATCAAACTTATCATCGACGGGAATCTGGTGACGATCTTGACAGAGTGTGATGACCCTTCTCCTTCCAAGAATGGCCTGCTGGTGATTAATGTGGACGAGTCGGCGGCAACTGCCAGTTTTCAAGCGCTGGAAATCAGCACTCCCCACTACAGATGCCTGGGGGCCCCGACCGTGAAACCTAAGGTCTCTCCAGAACTTACCTTTGTTGCAAAGGAGATGATGAAAATGAAATTTCAACCTGGACAAGGGTTATGAAAGAGCGGTCAAGGAATCACCGAGCTCATTCAATTGCCCCATCAATAGGCAAAGCAGGGTTGGGATATCGTGAAGGCATGGCACGGAGACACCGTCAAGGCGCAACCCCGAGTCGACTGGCTGGAAATCCGGTGACCAAGGTCAACAATGAACGAGGGACTAGCAAGCCTGTGATTGGGACAGGGGGTGAAGAATTGACCCCCACAAGTGATGAGTCGACCAAAAGGGAAAGTTTCCTACAAGAGGTCGCGCAAAAGTTCGAAACCAGGTGCTATATCCCCGGACAATTAACAAGCAATGGAGAGGGGAAGGATGTTGCCACGCCACCGAGAGCCCAACAAGGTGTGCCTGTCATCGATTGGGCATGGCTAATTATTCCTGAAGAATGTAGGAAGAGGGACTCAGGCGATGTGGCCGTAGTCATCGGGGAAGTTTCCGATGTGAAGCCACCTTTCATCCAGCGCATTCCGTCTGATCTGACCATCGACAACTGGACAACGGAACCAGTGATATCCAAACAAGGGTAAAACACGGCGTCAGGGTGGTAGACCCCAGAGGATGGGAGGATGCAGAAATATCATTTGTTGTTTTGTATTTTGCATAATTATGTCGTTTCATCATGTTATCTAAAAAATGTGATCGTTGTGGAAAATGACTTATATATGACAAATATTTTGTTCATCCTTGCCTAATAAACGGTCTTTCAAATTTGAATGATGACTATGATTTTGATATTGAGCTGTATTTCGATTTAATGGGCATTGAGCAAGACGAAACAGATTACGACGACGTGCCTGACTAGATCAAAGGATGGGTCAAGGATAAACCCAAACCCAACTTAGACCAAACCATCACCATAAATATCGAAACCTCTGACAAACCCAAAGAGCTGAAGATAGGGACAGACCTTACCCCTAGCCAGAAAGCAGAAATAACTAAGTTGCTAAGCCAGTATGAGGATGTCTTTGCCTGGTCTCATGAGGACATGATCGGATTGTCCACAGACATTGTGGTACACCGGTTGCCCATCAAGGAGGGTTTCAGGCCTGTCAAGCAGAAACTAAGAAAGTTGAAACCGGAGTGGAGCTTGAAGGTGAAGGAGGAGATCATCAAACAGTTCAGGGCTGGAATCATTATGGTGTCTACTTACCCAGAATGGTTGTCCAATGTAGTCCCAGTGGCTAAGCCTGGAGGGAAGGTGAGGGTATGTGTCGATTATAGAGATCTAAACAAGGCCAGTCTCAAGGATAACTTCCCGGTGCCTTTCATACACATCCTGGTGGATAACACAGCCCAGTACGAAATGTACTCTTTTGTGGATTGCTTTGCGGGGTATCATCAGATAATGGTGGCGGAAGAAGATCGGGAAAAGACCGCTTTCATCACCCCTTGGGGCACCTTCTGTTATAGACGATTGGCTTTCGGTCTCACGAATGCGGGGGCTACTTATCAGAGAGCCATGATGGCCCTGTTCCACGACATGATGCACAAGGAGATAGAGGTTTACGTGGATGACATTATCGTGAAGTCAAGGGTAGAATCTGATCATATAACCCATCTCAAAAAGCTTTTTGATCGGCTCAGAAAATATAATTTGAAGCTCAATTCGGCAAAGTGTGCTTTCGGAGTGCAGTCGGGCAAGCTCTTGGGATTCTTGGTTAGTGATCGGGGCATTGAGTTGGATCCGGCGAAGATTAAGGCCATTGTGGATATACCAGCACCTCACACAGAGAAGGAGATAAGAGGATTCCTTGGAAGAATAAACTTCATCCGCCGTTTCATATCCCACTTGACGACTACATGCGAGCTGATTTTCAAACTATTAAGGAAAGATGCCTCCCAAGAGTGGAATGAACAATGTCAGGAAGCCTTTCAGACCATTAAAAAATAGCTGACAGAGGCACCAGTGCTGGTACCCCCGAAGGATGGGATCCCTCTGTTTATGTATATATCGGTCAATGCCATTGCGATGGGATGTATGCTGGGACAGAAGAATGAAGCAGGTAAAGAGCAGGCCATCTATTACCTCAGCAAGAGATTTAGCCGATGTGAACAGAATTACACTCCCATCGAGAAGACCTGTTGTGCCTTGGCCTGGGCTGTAGGGAGGTTACAGCACTACCTCCATGGGCATACTACGTACCTGATATCAAAAATGGATCCCTGAAATATATCTTTGAAAGGCCCATGCTGAACTGTCGACTATCAAGATGGCAGTTAATCTTACAGCAGTTCGACATTGTATACGTAACTCAGAAAGCCATGAAAGGTCAGGGAATTACAGATCAGTTGGCAGAAACGCCAGCAGGGGGGATGGAGCCTTTAGAAACTCCTTTGCGGGGCGAAGATGTATTTTGGGTATTACACACGAAATGTGATGACGAATGATAGTTCTGGAAGTTGTATTTTGATGGTGCCATGAATGCTGAAGGGGCAGGAGCCGGGGCAGTCCTGGTCTCTATCACCGGAGAGCAATACCCTGTGGCCACTAAATTGCAGTTCAGTAATTCGAACAACACAGCTGAGTACGAGGGATGTATATTGGGACTCCGTTTTGCCCGCGATATGGGAGTGAAGAGACTAGCGGTATTCGGGGATTCAGAACTGGTAATCAGACAAGCGATCGGGGTGTACAACACTAAAGAGCTCCGGTTACTTCCATACCATCGTTGTGTTATTCAATTGATGCGAGAGTTTGAAGATATCGCTTTCCGACATATCCCCCAGGGACGGAATGATTTTGCTGATGCATTGGCAACTCTGGCTTCCTTAATCCATATAATCAAAAGAAAAGATGTTCCACAGATTGAGATAGCGGTACGGAATGCCCCAGCATATGAGGAACATGTGGCGGTATTATCGGAGGAGGTGGTTATGCCAAGGCAGCCTTGGTATCACGACATAAGGGAGTACCTGAGGGATAGATCCATTCCCGACTAGGCAAGCCGAGCTGAGAGGATGAGAATTCAAAAGATGGCAATGAAGTTTTACCTGAGTGGGGATTCACTCTACAAGAGGGATGTTGGTTTGGGACTGTTGCAATGCGTAGATGAGACGCAGGCCCAAAAGATTATGGATGAAATACATGGTGGAGTGTGTGGGCCACACATGAGTGGACCGATGCTGGCCAAAAAGATCTTGAGGGCGGGGCATTACTGGTTAACACTGAAAGCCGACTGCGATGATCATGTCAAACGGTGTTCCCAATGCCAGGCGCACGGTAATGTAATCCATACGCCTCCCAATGAACTGCACTGTATGACCTCATGAAGGGATTATGCGACCAGTTTAAGATCAAACACCTCAATTCTGTCATTTACCGTCCTAAGATGAGTGGGGCAGTGGAGGCTGCAAATAAGAATATCAAGAAGATCATGGCGAAAATGTCTGCTAATTATCGGGGATGGCCGGATCTACTACCCCTCACCCTGCTGGCATACAGAACGTCAACACGTACTTTTACAGGGGCAACCCCTTATGCTTTGGTATATGGAATGGAGGTTGTTCTGCCAGTTGAGGTTGAGATGGCATCCCTCAGAATATTGATCGATGCTCAGATAAGCGAGGAGGATTGGATGCAAAGCCGATACGACCAATTGGCCCTAATTGATGAAAGGAGGGTGGCTGCTGTTTGGCACGGTCAGTTATATCAACAAAGGATCTCTCGATCATACGACAAAAGAATAAGACCTCGGAAGTTCAAGGAAAATGACCTGGTGCTAAAAAGAGTCATGCCTTGTCAAGACGAAGCCAAAGGGAAGTTTGCCCCGAACTGGGAAGGACCTTTTGTGACTAAGAAAGTGCTATCTGGAGGAGCCCTCATATTGCAAGAAATGGATGGTGAGGTATTTCCACAGCCCCTCAATTCCGACTCGGTGAAGCGGTTCTACGCTTGAATCATCAGTTTCTCTTTTTTCTTTGAGGAACGAACTACGTAGGACTTGATCTCCCGACTTGTGGGGGTACGTAGGCAGCCATCATAGCACGGTCCGATTCCTTGAAAATAATACTTTCTCTAACCAAAACCAATTCCCAACAGCCAGATAAACCTTCCTATACCCTCGAAACCCTCCCGAAATCAGCCGACTAATCAGCTTCATCCCAAATGACATAACCTTGATCCAACCAAACAGTTAGCCAAAATCTAAGACCCAGTCCGATGAAATCGACGAGGCGTGTGGCAATATCTGTTAAATCTCCATCAAGACTAGAGAAGAGAAAGAAAGCGAAATATCAAAATCGTGGTTAGCTGGATAAAATGAGGATCCTATGAAAGGCAACGATATGACAAAAAGGGAAAATGACTAAATTTAAATGCATGTCTGTATATATAAGTCATTTTATTACAAGATTTCTCTTTCGATAACCGATGAAACTGACATAATCTATGCAGGAAATAAAATAAATCTATAAATCTGAAACTAGCTGAAGTAGGACGGATAAAGTGGTGGATGGATCTGAAGCATCAGGATCCCCTGCAATCTGCTGCCCCATCATGTCAATACGATCCAATAAAGCGGTGGCTCGGCTGACAGTCTCAGAGTGAGCATCTATAACTGCCCTAGTCTGCCATACAATGGCGTCTCTATCAGCAAGGGCAGCATCTCTAGCCAGAATGGCATCATCTCTCTCGACAAGAGCAGCATCCCTCTCAGCCTCAGTAGTAATCAAGGCCAGCCGGAGTCGGGTATCCTCAGTAACCCAACTAGGGGCAGAATCAGCTGAGATGGAGAGATCTGCGGTATCACCTGGGAAAATCACTCCAGAGTCATCAAAAGCCCCAGTCTGACTCAAACCAACCATATCCGAGTCTCCGCGCAACCATTGCACATAAGTGAATGTCTGGATGGGGCAACCGTCACTATACTCGGCAAGGATCCTGCGAGACCAAAGATCATATACCCGCAGTAGATCTCTCTCTGTCTGGGATGATGTAAGGAATCGGTAGGCGGCTGCGCCCGTGAAACGGTGAAAATCCTGTGTCTGATCAAACTGCCCTGTAACCGCCAAGGGATGATAAGTCGTCACGCCCCTCAAGCCAGCAATAGGGATGAAATCCAGGGTGGGCACGTGAGTCAAAAAGCTCATAAAGGAGCAATAACCCGAATAGATTAGGAGATGAAAAGGATCCTCAATAACCGACAAAAATGCTGTCCAGGAGGCCGCATCAGTACAACACACGGGACGAAACGAAAACTGCGTGGCTATGTCATGGCTGAAGCAAAACCCTTGGCGACGAAAATGGCCGATGGGACTAAGATGACTCATAAACCACACATACAACAAAGTCGAGCTCCCTCTGAATACTCTGCCTCGAAAAGACTGACAATATGAGGCGGACATATAGGTGTCTGCCAGTATCATGGGAATGATGGTGTGATCCTCCTGAAGGGCTCTAATGGCCGCAATGACTCGCATATCCAACAGATCGGGTCCGGCGGAAAGATACAAAACTGAGATGACACAGGCCATCAAAACGTCTACTCTCAAAGCGCCCCAGCGCTCCTCAGATACGGAAAAATCACCAGAGAACAGACGAAAACTGTCGGGTGAGCCGAATCGGTCAATCAAGAAATGAAGGGGAACTAGATGGTCTAAGGTGATCACTGATAGCAGAGCTGCCCTCCGCAACCCAACGAAAGTCAAGAACTGACGATGCATGGGACCAGCTGTGACCCTGGCACAAGGACCGTCCAAAGGCAAACTAGTGAAGCGGGCATACTCCTCGAGAGTGGGGGTCAGCTCTACTGTCCCTAATCTGAACACCTGGCGGGCAGGGGCCCAATACCTCAGAATACCCTCCACAAAGCCCGCTGGCACCTGAAAGGATAATAAGGACCGAGAATGTCCCAAAAGACCATATGCGATAACCCTGTCGGCCGGCGATAAACTGTCCAACCAACGGAGAAGACTGCGTACCAAACCTGTGGGAGGAATGGGAGTCAAACGTATCGTGACATCTGGTGACGACATCTGTGAAAAACAGTATCAAAAAGACTGTACAGGGGTTATTCTCTATCCATGAACAAAAAGCATGCATCATACAGTTAATAATAAAGCAATTGAATGGTCATAATGATAAAAACTGTGCATAAATAAACAAATGAGTTCAATACATAGTGCATGAAATAATAATAATAAATCTAACAGGTTCAGGTACAAAAGGCCCTATCCTAGCCTGATCTAGTCAAAGGTGAGGTCATCTAAGAAGGCCGGATCCTCAAACTGATCCCCTGGAGTCGTCGAAGTCGGAGGCCCAAAGTTCATGTCGGGGATATATGGCTGCGCTGGGGCATCAGACGAGCTCGGGCCTGTGTCAAAACACGTACTATCAGGATCATATGCATAGGCATCCTCTGGGTCCGACCTAACACCTGAAGGTACAATGACAGCTGCTCCACCTGGCGGGTCAGAGTGGCAATCTGCTCAGCATGAGTGGGAGCCCAAACACAGGCGGCCCAATCGGTCATCATCACCGAGCCGGGAACCATATCTCCGAGAAAGAAGGTGGCCCGAGTCTGGGGACCGATGGTGCGGGGCACCCACCAGATACGAAAAGCCTCGCTCGTGCTGGAACCCGAAGAAAGTGTCCGGCCCTCCTCCCCCGCAAGCATGATCTCCGAAGGCTGAGACTCCAATGGCCAGGATGTAGTGAAAGGAAGGGAGTGCGGGATGCGGATCTCTCCAGTGACGCATCTGAATGCGCGCTCTCCCAGATACATCACCCAGCCCCCAACACTCTGCAAAGTAAGGCGGCGGGTGGAGAGTGCGAACTCCGGGCCGGAAGGATACCCATCTGTGAACCCCTCAGCCAGATGCTCAGAAAGATAAGGAGTCCAGACGACCTCTGTAGCGGTGATCAGCTCCAGCTGAATGCGGCAATGGGCAAAGCTGCCAGACACCGAGACCTCCTCTAAAGTGCTGTGGTGCCATCGCTGACCCCGGGGATAGGTATCCAAACCGAGGGTAGTGACAGGCCTCAGACAAGGGAGTCGCTCGTAGGCCCAGAACTGTGAACAGAAACAAGGAAAGGCATGAGTAACCGATAAGTGCAGAAAAGAGAAATGAAATGATGGGAAGTACAGTAAGAAAAGAGGAAGAGAAGGCTCACTAGCAAAAAGTGGTAGAATCCGAGCCAAGCATCTGTCTGTCCCTCCGAACGTAGACGAAGACCGTGGAGGAAATAAGCAAAGGTGAAGGACCCCTAGTCACAGTCGCCGATCCGGTCTACATCCCTGACAGCTCCGACGACGCTGAAATGAATAGTAGAGGAGTTGTTCCCTAGGAAACAACCCCTCATAATGGTCAGGAACAGACGTCGGAGCAGAATATCACAAGTGGCTCGATCCGCTGGGAATGGCGTCGCATATATGCCTCCAACAGCGTCAACAGCCAAAGCTCCAGACCGAATGTTGTGGGCCTTAAAGACCCGGTCATCGGCGGCGAAACCCAATAAAGCTCGGACCTCTGCTGGAGTAATATCAAGATCCAGAGGGACGCGGGATCCGGTGAACTTGATGCCCGTGATGTACCTCCAATCCCAGGGAGTCAGCACGACCTCACAGTCCAAAAGGTGAAGGGACTTGGTCTGGTAGAACCATCGCTCGGAAAGAGCCCTCATATAACCCCAGGGGCACTAACGGGGAATGATGGTGAAGAAATGACGAAAGCCCCAGGAATCCACCACCGCTCGGTAATCACTGTGCAAAGCTGTGTAGAGGGAGTAAATGTTAAACCAGTTACCCCTCGGCTGAGTAAACTCGGGCACCTGTGGCAATCACTAATGGGTCAGTCCAGATACGAACGAAAATTGAGAATAAATTCAGAGTAGAATTGAATATACCTCATTAGCAACAAGAGATGTTGAGGGGTGACGACTGAGATCCCGACCCAATAGATCGGGTATCTGCACAGAGGCTCCAGTTAAGGCGCGATGAGGAGATGGAGCTGGTGTGCTGGAGGATGGCCCCTATACCGCCACGTCCGGAATAACAGCCTCCTCAACATCGGGGTGATCGGGCCGGATGACAGCCTCCACCAGTCGGCGAGCCTGGTGGGTCCGGGGCAAAGCAGGGACGGGTGCAACCCTACGGCGGCAAACCCCCGAGGCACGAGATGCGGTGGAGCTACTAGGAGCGTCAGGATCCATAGCTGGAATAGAACAGGCGAAGAGGAAGGTAAATTCTATTTTGAATTATGTCACAAATATTCCAATCCTCATCGTAGAATTAATGAAGCATGATGCATGTTTACTACATATGCATGAAAAAAAAATCGGCAGAGTTTCGTTTATAAAATGGGCATCCCATGCATAGCCAGACATGTTTTCAATTATTCCCAGCCACAACAAATCAAAATTGCATTTATATGAATAATTGTAACATGAAAAAGGCCATAATGCATGATTTTCTTTCAAAAAAAAACAACAGATATGTGGGACCGCATCATGAGCATAAAATATGACTTGCGTAGTTGATACATAGCATAAACATGCAATAATACATGGCATAGCATTTCAAAGCATACATTTATATCTTTAAACATGCAAAGTAGCAAATGTATAGCAAAACATTGATGAAATTGGAAAACAATCGGTCAAAGTGTCACCTGTAGCGCGTAGATCGATCTAACCGGAGCGGTTTTTGCAAGAAGATTGGAAAATTCAGCAAAAAGGACGTACAAAGGTGCGAAAATCGTGTGGGGTACGAATGAAAGTGACAGATCTGGGAAGCGGCTGGCTGCTTAAGTGCCCGATCTTGGCCGCAGATCAATTTGCGGCTGGCCGCAGATCAATCTGCGGCTGGCCGCCGATCCATCTGCGGCTGGGCCCAGTGCTTCCCCCTCGTCCATGCAAGCTTAATCGATTCTAAAGCCCGTTTGACTCATAATTTGGTAATAAAATGCAAGATTTTGATGAATCGGGCGTCAAACAAGGCTTCTCAATTCGACAGAGCGACCGGATACGAGACCCGGCACTCACAAGCCAATCGACCGGATACGAGACCCGGCGATTACGAGACAAGCGACCGGATACGAGACCCGACACTCACAAGACGATCAACCGGATACGAGGCCCGGTGATTGCGAGACGAGCGACCGGATACGAGACCCGGCACTCACAGGACAATCGACCGGATACGAGACCCGGCGATTACGAGATGAGCAACTGGATACGAGACCCGGCACTCACAGGACAATCGACCGGATACGAGACCCGGCGATTATGAGACGAGCGACCAGATACGAGACCCGACACTCACAGGACAAACGACCGGATACGAGACCCGGCGATTACGAGACGAGCGACAGGATACGAGACCCGGCACTCACAAGGCGATCAACCGGATACGAGACCCGGTGATTGCGAGACGAGCGGCCGGATACGAGACCCGGCACTCACAGGATAATCGACCGGATACGAGACCCGGCACTCATAGGACAATCGACCGGATACGAGACCCGGCACTCACAAGGCGATCAACCGGATACGAGACCCGGTGATTGCGAGACGAGCGACCGGATACGAGACCTGGCACTCACAGGACAATCGACCGGATACGAGACCCGACGATTACGAGACGAGCGACCGGATACGAGACCCGGCACTCACAAGACAATCGACCGGATACGAGACCCGGCGATTACGAGACGAGCGACCGGATACGAGACCCGGCACTCACAGGGCGATCGACCGGATACGAGACCCGGCGATTACGAGACGAGCGACCGGATACGAGACCCGACACTCACAGGACAATCGACCGGATACAAGACCCGGCACTCACAGGACAATCGACCGGATACGAGACCCGGCGATTACGAGACGAGCGACCGGATACGAGACCCGGCACTCACAAGCCGATCAACCGGATATGAGACCCGGTGATTGCGACACGAGCGACCGGAAATGAGACCCGACACTCACAGGACAATCGACCGGATACGAG
The DNA here is from genome assembly GCA_034770075.1 of Aralia elata. Taxonomy (NCBI): domain Eukaryota; kingdom Viridiplantae; phylum Streptophyta; class Magnoliopsida; order Apiales; family Araliaceae; genus Aralia; species Aralia elata. Next base: position 77,164,571 of record CM068384.1, read on the forward strand.
ACCCGGCGATTACGAGACGAGCGACCGGATACGAGACCCGGTACTCACAAGGCGATCAACCGGATACGAGACCCGGTGATTGCGAGACGAGCGACTGGATACGAGACCTGACACTCGCAGGACAATCGATCGGATACGATACCCGGCGATTACGAGACGAGCGACCGGATACGAGACCCGACACTCACAGGACAGTCGACCGGATACGAAACCCGGCGATTACGAGACGAGCGACCGGATACGAGACCCGGCACTCATAAGATGATCAACCGGATACGAGACCCAGTGATCACGAGACGAGCGACCGGATACGAGACCCGGCACTCACAAGACGATCAACCGGATACGAGACCCGGTGATCACGAGACTAGCGACCGGATATGAGACCCGGTGTAGACGAGACGATCGATTAGAAGACGAAACCCGACGACTAATAAATGCGGTCAGGGGTTGATGCATTGACACCCTTACGAATGTTTTGCGTGCTTTGCATCTTGCGTTGCATCATAAAGTGGTATGTGTTGCATCATTTATGTATTGTCATTCTTGTGCACTGTCATTTATGCATCGGGTGTCTATTTCTTTATCCTGTTCATTTCATTTAACATTTCATAAACATGATAAAGAGGGGCAGCTGTAGACACCCAAATTTTGCGTTCCATATGCTAATCATGACAGGAGGGCAAAATCGTCAAATGAGCCGGCCTACGAGAGCAAAGGATGGACACAAGTACGAACACTCGACGCCACCGCGACGATTTACAACCGAAACCGACGTGACAACAAGGCTGTCCGAAATGAGCATTCTCGAATAATGTGGCACGTCTCCCAATAATTCCCAGACTGCAAAATATAAGCCTATCGGCGAAAACTGACATCACGACACGAGAATTGAGGCGTAGCACGGAAGTCGAGAAAGTCAAACCAGCCAGCCGAGAAAGTCAAACCAGCCAACCGCGGATTGATCTGCGGCCAATAAGTGCGCCTTTTGAAAATACGAAACTCGAAACACGGAAACCGAAAACCAGCTGAGTGGATGGGGGGCGGCCAGCCAGCCGTAGGTCAATCTGCGGCCAGCCGCAGATCCATCTGCGGCTGGCTCTGGCCAGCCTATTTCAGCTCATTCCTTCATTCAGCATACAGGAGGTTAGAGAGGCGAGAAAGAGAAGAAAGAATTGGCAGCAGCAGCTCGGAAAAAGAGGAAGAAATAACAAGAATTTGCAAGAAAAATAGAGAGAAAAGAGAGAAAAAAAGTGAGGAATTATATCTTTTGTGTAAGATTATATATCATATATCTTCTATTCCACTCAATATACAAATTCATACACATTGTGAGGATTATTTGCAAGGTGAAAAGACCATTTCTATAGCAATTTTTGTATATCATTTTGTTAATCTTTTTGTCAATTGGGTTGTGTGAAATGTAGTTTTTCTTGTGTATTGTTGTGGATACATGGATTAGGGACCATTAGTGAAGGTTTCCACGGAAATAAATGCTTTCTAATGACCTGAGGATGTCCATTTAGTGAATTAATTTAGCTTGTTATGATGATTTATTGTGCCTATTTTGTTTAGATTACCATTTTAGGATATTGTGGTTGTTTGGCCATTTTGGATGTGAGCCTAGGAACGCGACCCCGTGGTCCAAATTCGATGATGGACATCTTTTGATATAAGTAGTAGGAACGATGTAGTCTTCATTGTGAATATGTAATCGTCGGGCCTTAAAACGACGACAAGGCGAGAATCGTGTTTAAGGCCCCGTCATAGTAAAAATATGTGATTGTGGGCGTTCGGGGTTATTTTGATGGCTTACATGCCCGTGAATAATCCCCTACGCATTATAATGTTTGATTTGAATTGCGACACCAAAAAGGATTTCAAAGCTAAACGATGAAGATTTTCATAAAATCAATCAAACTAGGTTATAAGCATCACGAGGATAAGAAATTGGAAGTGCTAATAAATGTCGATTTCTATTTAACGAGAAGGAAAAAGAAAAATCGTGTTCAAATGTCACAAGAAATAGTTTTATGAAAGTAAATGGTGGTTCTATTAAACTGTTGTGCATAGGGTTAAAGAGATTCTAGAAATTGCCTGCTTGTTTCACAAAAGCAACGTATAGGTCTCGATTCCTATTTTGACGAAGGTTTAAAAACTCTTGTTTTGCCAAAACGACACCTAAATGAAAACCTTGCAGTTTTGATAATTAAAATCAAACCTTTCTAATAAAGAATGAAGCTTTCTCGTATAAGCCGAAGGACATTCTAAAGCATTCCTAAAAGAAAACACGACTTTTCCGAAAAACCCAAATGGTTTCTTCATGCAAACTCACCACAACATTCACATAGGCACACACACATGCACACATACACGTTTTAAGAATTAAAGGATAGGAAAGTATCGATATTGCGGTAACCGTGTTTCACGGAAGTCGGGGGGTGCCTAACACCTTCCCCTCGCTTAAGCAAGCCCCCAAACTCTATGAATCTCGGTTCGCAGACCAAATAATTCGGAGTCACATATGAGCCAGCGATTTACGAAAGAACGAAACTCAGATGAGTTGGTACATCCATTTCAAATATACCAACTGGCGACTCTGATTAATTGGCTCATCATAAAGAACGATATTTCAAAACCCCGTCGACATTTATGCCGACCTTTTCCAAAGAATCATCTAATAAAAGGCTAAAATTGGAAAGGATAACAATCGCCAAAAAAGCGATTCATCCCGGCGTCGACACTCATCATCCTCCGTCACTAGATCCTCCTCAGGATCCTCATCCTCAGCCTCATCACTTAACTGCCTCAGCACTCCTCCGGTAACTGGCTCCTCCTCAAAACCATACTCGGTCTCAAACTCATCCCTAGTGTCCATCATCTCTGGCTCACTTGGCTGAACCTCCACTAACTGCCCCGCGTCCACATAAATGTCTGTGAACTCCACCTCTCTAGTAGGACTAGACTCTCCCATCTCAGACATCCTACAACCACAGACAAAAACAAATAGACAACAAGATGTCAGTGCCATAATAAAATATATTCATTCATAAAATGAAATGATATTTTATCATGCACAACTCGGCTCGATGGATTACCACAATCCACCTCCAGACATGACCATCAAATGAATCTCCTCGATCCATCACCTAACGTACTCAATACGAGTTTAATACTAAGGTTATAACCTAGGTTTCGTAAATCCTAAAGTTTATAACCTAAAGCTTTGATACCAACCTGTGACACCCCCAAATTCAGGTACCAATACCTCGAATTTGGTGCTCACGATAAAATACATCCATACACCTCTAAACAACATAAATTAACTAATGCGGAATAAATAAACATATGTTATTCATTACAAAAGGTTTACTACGGTCCCAAGGTCTATAACCTTAAATAAATACATCGCAGAATACATTAATAATACAAAATATATTCCACGATTACATAACAGGATAGTACATATAACTATTCCTTAAGCTTTCCTTTGCCTTTGCCCGCTTTGGAACTCTCCGGCTTAACTGCAATAGGTTCATGATATAGCAAGGGTGAGCAACTACTTTGCTCAGCAAGTTCAAAAGCAAGAAGAAAATATATCATGAATGAATAAGAATAATAGCTGCATAGATCAACAATTTATGAACATTGATGAAATAGCTGAAATGACATAATCAAAGTCCAAATGAATCAATGAATAATGATTATTTACGGCTGAGTGGTCCAACCGACCATGAACTTTTGGCCAAAGAGTCAATCATACAACTAACTCCTTTAAAACTTGGCCCCGTCAGTTGTACTCGAGGGGATCAGCCTCTCGTACACCATGTATATGCATAACATTTAACTCTGACTACATCGAATAACCGACACATTATAATTCCCTAATAAGGTTTGCTCTCTCAGTCCAAGAATCCGTACCAACTACTGGTTTGGATAGCTTTTAAAATAATAACCTGTACATGTCTAGCCAAAATGAATGGCGTAGATTATCTCCTTAAACAGTTCATAAATGAAGAACTTAAACGTTTCCTAATCCAACAATAGATAATGAATTCAAATGCATAAGCTGGGAATATCAATAATTATCTTGGAGGTGGAGTAATTGACAATAATTAATCCACTAATATGATTCAAAAGTAATAACTCCATTTGAGTCATGAAACTTGCAACAATATACAACACATGTATAAAATATGAAACCTGCTCAAAATATAATTCGAGTAAGGTTAGGGAAACTTGCCCAACACAAGGGTTAGACAAGCGTTAGGAAACTTGCCTGGTGCGTCTGCTATAATATTACAACACACGCTCCTTAATATCCTACACAATTAAGTACATATCCACATAGCAATTAGTCACATATCGAATATCAAATAATAGTTTAGACTACTCTATGATGTTTCATTCTTATTAGAAACATAATATTAAACAATATTATACACACTAGTTATGGCGTTACGACGCTTGCACGTCTATACGCCAAGCTTGACTATTCGAACGCCCAAGCGACACGTAATTGCGTACGCCTAGCCCGCCCATTCGATTTATCTAATACTCATTGGTTAATAATGAGTATCATTATAATCGTAACATTCATGTTTTAGAACTTAGAACAACATTTTACAATGTTGGGAGAATTACATGTGCTTACGCGCATGCCCGACACCCTCCGATTGCCCCCAATTACACATCAGTCCTCCAAATGGCCAATTTAGACCATGATACAAACCTCAAATTGAAACACTTAAAGAACGAAAGTTTTAGGTCTACTAGTTCTCTTTCCGAATCATCCTGAATCACCTTAATCCGAGTTCGTATGAGAAGTTATGCCCATTTTACTAAAGGACGTCGAAGCTGTTTGCATAGTCTCTTGTCTAACGCCTTAGGCGCTCAAAATGGCCTATAACCAGTGCCTAAAGCGCTTTATCACAGTAGCTAGACTGGTGGCCAGCGCCTAGCTAGTGCTTTAGGTGCTCGGCCTGAGTCCCCAACCCGTTTTGCTTCCCGGAATGCTCTGTTTTGGTGTTCTAGACCTATCTTGCTTCCAACCACCATAACTCCCTCAATACACGTTCAAATTGGTTCGTTCCGGACTCTATGGACTCCTAAGACATAGGGCTACAACATATGAAAAATTCAGAGTTATCCATTACCATTAACATGGCCAAATCTTAGGCCAAAGTATCAACTCATGTTATATTTTTGTGTTCTTGGTGTTCTTCGTGTTCTTTACAAAAATCATCACCAAATCTTCGTTTTTACATCTTTTTACTCGATTCTAGTTGTGCTAACCTTGTAGCCCTTGGAACTACAATATGACAACAAGAAATAAACACAACAAGCAAGGAATCATAGCTACAAAGTCCTCTAAATTCGTCCAACAGTCCATGTTCATGTCCAAAGTCCATTGTTCTTGCTCCATTAAGCCAAGGTAAGGATTTTTTACGTTTTTGTTCCACTTTGATGTTATTAATGGCTTATATAGTCTCTTAACAACATTTACAAACAATCACAACAATCAAAAACACCAAAAATCGCCAAAAATCCGACCCACAAGCTTAAGAGCTCAAAACTAAGAAAAACTTGAAAATCTTTACAAGAAATCAAATGGAATAGATTTGATTGATTGTTTACCTCTGTAAATCCTTCCTAGATGTTAAGGAGTTCGGCTAGGCTTTGTTTAGGGGGTTCTCCTTGCTTGAATCCTCTTCTTCTTCCACCCGTGCCTTCTCCTCATTCTTCCTTGCTTTTTCCGGCGACCTTCTTCTCCTTTTTCCGGGGAACTCCGGCGACTTCTTTCTCTTCCTTCTTTGCAGCTCTCTCTCTCTCTATATATATCAGCTGATGGGAATGGGAGGAGTGTGGAATGCAAGAGAGAATGAATGTTTGAATAATTTGGGAGAAGTGGAGTGAATTAGGGAGATGTGGGAGAAAAATGGGAGTGGCTCAAGGTGGAAATTCCACTTGCCGGCAATACTCCCCCCCACTCACTCATTGCTAGCAATTTGATTGGTGGAAAATGGTTTGGTGGTTCCCACTTGGAATAACAAGCCAAAATAAATACCCGAAAACACCACAAATATATCCGAAAACTCCCATTTTTGTACCAAAACTGGTAAATAACTCTACCCAAAATTAAAATAGGTATTACTATAAATATTGGGATGGGTAAAAATAATTATTAAGGGATTTGTCCAAATATTCGGAACACCCATTTAATACATTTCGGATACGGATAAAATCACGTATCAGTTCAAATAAAATTTCCGACACTTGAAAAAATTATTCGTACGCATACACGTATTTATGAAATTTATTAAAGTCGAAAAAGACACAAAAATATCCGGCATGAATAGTGCCTCGAGAAACGTGCCCCGTGAATAGTGATTTAGCGATACTATGCAAAATCAATTATTCACTTAAACAAAATTATAACACGTAAAATTTCATGCATTCACATAACCCAGGTTGTCACACAACCTTTAAACATACAACACAAAAATAATATTAATAAAATAGAATATATTCATTAATATTCAAAAATTCGAATCACAAGGCAATTTCAGAATTCTCGGTCGTTACATGTTATGTCACCCTATGCATGTTTAAAACTTAGATTAATATGTTGAACGAATACCAAGACGTTGAGTTTTAAGAATTCTTAAATATGATATTACTATGATTAAGTTTATAACTTCGGAAGTGAGATTAATAATCAGAAAACAATTGAGATGTTAGAATGAAAGTTTGATGTGAATGAATCCTGAAGTGTTTATAATACTATAACTAATTTTGTTACTGCTTTATAAACCGAATGTATATGTTGATTAAGGAACGTGTATTTTGTTTTGTAATCTACGCACAAGGCAAGTTTTCTGAACTTTACTCTTTATTGGGCAAGTTATCTATCCTTAATCTTTTATTTCTTCGAAAGCAAATTTACTACTCCTAATCTTGTTATTTCGTTGCAAGCAAGTATCTTATCTTTAATCAATTATTTCTATGCAAGTTCCTGAATTTCATTCTCGTATCATGCAAGCTTTATAATGCTATTACTTACTTGAGCAAGTTCTTAATTCAAGTTCATTCAATTGTACCTTTTGTGAGAGTCAGTCTTTGATTCTCTAACACTCATTATATCTTATTGAATCCTTGATTGACTAGCGAACCCCTATTGATTCGACTAGTCCATAGTTGACGAGCGTTCTAAATTCTAGAAACGTTATTGAAGTAAATCCAAACCAAACTTCCTTTGGTGCAGATTCCGATGTCAAACTGAGATGAACAACCCTTATACAAGGGATTTTATTTATGCGTTAGCGTTAAGATGTTGTGCACATACATGGTCCAAAGGGCTGATCCCCCTGAGTACGAGAAGTAAGGTCCATATAGTCTTACGACTATTAAAGGTTTAAAGTAGAAATACTTGGTAACCTGGGACATAGTTCGTGGTCTTAAGACCCTCAGACGTTATTTTGAATCTTGTCTTACATTCTTGACTCAAGAGCTGAATCTTTGATTATTCAACATCCGTCAATTATTTGGTATGTTATTATTACTGTTGTTGTTATACTTGTTGGGCAATCATTGCTCACCCTTGCTTAATAACATTGTAGTTAAAGTTGAAAGAACTGATGAGTCGTCCACTAGTAAGGGCAAAGGAAAAGCAAACAAGTGATGAAGATTTGTTGTATTTGCTTAATTGATGTTTATGTAATAGACTTAAGTATGTTTTCCACATTGATGTTATGTTAAGGTTAGATGACCTGGGATTTATCTACTAATGATGTTGTAACCCTTTAATGGGAGATTTCTATTTTATTTAATAGTTTTCATTTATATTTGAATGGGTAGTTAGATGTGATGTGATGTATTTGGATAGTGAACACCAAATCTTGTGGAAACGAATTACCCGGATTTGGAGGTGTCACACAATCCAATGCAGAGAGTAAGCAGAAGTAGAAAGCTAAACAAAGAGTAAGTAATCTTACGTGTGGAGAATGTAGCAATGGTTGCTACATTAGCCGTAGGAACTTATAGTTTAGCGTTGCCTACTGGCAAGTCTATTAAGTTAATAAGTAGTTATTATGTTCAAGTTCTCTTAAGAAACATTATTACTTTCGTTGTTGGACAAGGAAGGTTCTGGTATTATATTTAAGAACAATTGTTGTTCTATTTATAATGATAATGTTTTGTTTGAAACTGGAAGATCACTTGATGGACTTTGTAAACCTGACTTACATGAAAAATAATTTTGTAAATTAAACAAACTAGTAAAATAAAAGGAGATGATCATTCAAAGAGTTGAATATGTGTATTTGATGAAATACAAGTCTGAATCATTTGAAAGGTTCAAAGAATTCAGAAGTGAAACAAATTGACAAAGTATTAACATTCTTTGATCAGATCGAGGAAGGAATACTTATGCAATAAGTTTCTAGATCATCTCAAAATGGTATTTTCTCATAATGGACACCTCCTGATACGTAATAATTGATTGGTGTATCTAAAAAGGAGAAATTGTGCCTTGTTGGATATGGTGCGATCCATAATGATTTAAACCGACATTTTAGTATCCATCTAGGGTTATGCCCTAGAAACGGCTACATATCTACAAAATAAGGTAACCTCAAAATTCGGCCCCAAGACTCCATAAAAGTTGTGGATAGGGAGGATACCTAATCTTAAGTATGTTAAGATAAAGGGTTGTCCAACTTATGTGAAAAGGTTTCAAAATATAACTTTGGGACAAAATCTGACAAGTGCAAAGTTGTGGGATATCCTAAAGAAAGTTTAGGGTTTATTACTATAATCCTACAAGTTGTTTTCTTGGATAAAGGTGTTTATCATTGAAGGAACTAGTGGGAGGGTAATAGATCTTGATGGAGTTCAAGAACCACAAAGTACTACAAGTCAAACTGAGGAACTTATAGATAGACCTATTGTACCACAACCGAATCGTAAATCTGGAAAAGTACCGAAGATACCTAGGAGGTATGGATTTATTATAGAGGATGATAATGAGGTACGCATCATAGAGGATGATGATCCAGTTATATACGATGAGGCTATGAGTAGAAGACACTCAGAGAAATGGTAGATGGCCATGAAATCTAAAATGGACTCCATGTATGAGAAACAAGTATAGACTCTGGTTACTCCACCGAAAGGCATATGGGTCTTTAAAGAGAAAGACTAAGGCAAATGGCAAGGTAGAGACCTATAAGACAAGACCTGTTTAAAAGGTTTCAAATAAAGTCAAGGAGTTGACTGTGATAAAACCTTATTACTGGTTAATGCTCAAGTCCATTTGGATTTTGCTTGTAATTGCAGCTTATTACGAAATCTGGCAAAATGGATGTGGAGACGTCCTACTCAATGGAGACTTGAGGAGAATGTATGTATGATACAGCCAAAGGAATTTGTTTTAAAGTTGAAGCAAATCATGTTTTAAGCTACAATGATCCATTTATGGATTGAAGCAAGCTTCTCAAAGATGGAACATACATTTTGATGAGATAATCATAAGAGTTTGATTTTATAAAAAACAAGAATAAACCTAGTGTGTACAAAAAGGTCAGTGGGAGCACTGTGATATTCCTAGTATTATATGTTGATATATTACTGATAAGGAATGACACACCAATGCTACAATCAATAAAGATAAAATTGTCTAAAGATTCCTCCATGAATAACTTGGGAGGAGTATCCTATAAATTGGGGATATAAATCTATATAGATAGATTTAAAAGGATGTTCGGCTTGACCTAATAAACGTATAATCATTCGATGTTAAAGGCGTTTAGCATGGTAAACTCCAAGAGAGGTCTCATGATGATGAGCCATGGAGTGTATCTCTTTAAAATTGTCTTCAATGAAAGAGAGATCACATGAGTTATTATCATGTATGCAATGAATATACAAGGCCTGATGTTGATAAACATCATAAGTACTTAACCGGTATTGAAGATGTGATCATGATTCATGGTAGGTCTGAACTAAAACTAGAGTGCTAAATAGACTCAAGTTTTTCAGACTGACCAAGACAATAATAAATCCACTTTAGGGTAAATTTTTACCTTGAATGGTGGTGTAGTGAATTGGAAAGGTTCCAAATAGCAAAGAGTTGTTGGTTTAGTGACAAAGACAAAGTATATAGCTGTAAATGAAGCTGCAAGTTGATTGTTTGGATAAAAAGTTCATCACAGAACTAGGAATAGTTCCTAAGTCTCATCTTGGATTCAAACATGTGTTGCGGCACTTTCATTTGATTGGAGGAATCATTGAAAGAGGTCAAGTCACTATAGAGATAGTGGACTCTCAAGAACAACATTGCATATCCATTTACTGAAGCTTTATCCAAATAGCAGGATGATCGTCATTTAGAGAAGAAGGGTATTAGATACCATGTCGATTGACTTTAGTGCAAGTTGGAGATTGAAAGTAGTATACACGCAAACTAATCATATTTGATATGATGTAGCATATATTTTGTAATCTTATTCATTTATTAATAAAATAATTGATTTTCTTAAAAGACATTTTACATTATCTACATGGTGCTGTTATATTAAATGTGATAAACCTATAGTTTTAAGCAATGCTTTTAGAATCATGATGATGATCATGATGATGATCATGCTAATGAGATCTAAATTCTAGATAACTCACAAACTAAAATTATTCCTAATCATTAGATTACTAAAAAGGGGATTAGTGAATCCAGATAGATTAGTACATACGTTGCTTGCTCTTATGAAGAGGATGATTGATATCATAATCAATTATGTGGAGACACTAAAGCAAGTATGTAGGTGCTTATTAGAGAATAAGTTCACTGAACGTGGCTCGCTAAGGAATACCTAATGGAGTTTTATTCGCCTGTCAATAGGAATTCCTCTAGTGATAAAAGTGATCCTTGGACTTGAGATCATCATAGTATCTTGTGTGTGATGAGTTATACTTTGACATGTCCCTTAAGACCTTTAGGGTATATCAAAGGGTATGATTGGGTATAATAATTTGTACATGGAGATAGGTGAATGATCAACAAAGAATCTACCACGTCTAGTAAAAGATGTGAATGTCCTATGTGATTCGATAAATGACAACTCAGTAGTCCTTGGCCAAGGCAGAATGAAATTAGATTGGAGTTTCTAATTTGCATTATTTAGAGTTGTACATTTGGGAATCAAAATACATATAATTAAATAAAATAAGACTTGACAGAAATTCCATGTCTTATATTTAATTGGGACATTGTATGGTAGAAGGATTGAATTGTACAGTAACTATGCACTGAAAGGTTTTTTTGTGATTAATGTTGAAATATATATTATCTGGAAAGTCGTTGATTGCTAAGGGGGCTTACCCGTATTGTAGAATAATGTTATTTATTTAAATGAATTAAATAGTTTAATTTATTTATTTAAATAAGATTAGAATTATTCTAATTGATTTATTCACAACCGGTTTAATATGGAGAACCTAAAGGGTCACACCGCAAAAAGAAAAATATTTATTTAAGAAGTAAATGACATAATTATAATAATAAATTAAGTGTATTTAATTTAGTCTATGAAGATAGAATAAATTAAATAGCTTAATATTTATTATTTAATATTTTGGAAATATTCACTATAAATTAATAAGAGGAGTCTTATTATTATTATTACTATTACTATTATTTAATTCCTAATAGGGATTGAGAATTAATTAATAGAAGTACTCTCACATGAATTCCTAATTGGATTAGGAGCATAATTAACTAAATGAGTTTAATTATAATAGAAATCCTAATCCTAAATAGTTTAGGTAACGGTTATTCCTACATCTATAAATAAGAGGAGTCTTATCATAGATTAGGGTTACACACTCTTGTATTAGATTGTGGAGAGTACTTGCAATTTTTATAGAGATAGAAACTAGGGTTTTGCCAACATCCAACTTCTTGAATACCTATTTTTCCTTGGTGGATCACCTCTAGAGGCCAAACACTTGGGTGGCTAATGTTGATCAAGCGAAGGAATTTAGTCGGTGGAATTCAAGGAGAACGCGAAGGAATTGGAGGTGAACTTGTACCCGAGGAAGCACGGTTCTACGACGGTATAATTTCTTAATCTCTATCTCTTTCGTTAATTAATAATTGAACACAAGGAAAGATCATGGTGATGGTTTGTATGAAAATTTTAAAATCCGTTTTATTACGCTTCCGCTATATTTGTGTAATTTGATTGCATGCTCGCGTAATATACAAACCTAATAGTGTCAAACTAAATTGTTTTGGTACGACATCTTATACTGAGAAATGGAACACCTTGATGTAAGGTGAACTGAAACAGCTTGATATAAAGTGGTAAATGTTGATTATATATTGACGCAAAAATCGTAGGATGATATGCATACTCCTAGGATATTAGTAGGCTGATCCCTTACGAGATATCCGAACAAAGTTGTTATAAGTCATTAAAGAGTGACAGAACTGGTTGAAATATATGGTTCTGATACTGAACCCTCAGTTATACTAAATCTCTTTGACATCTTTCAACTCAAACACATTGTGTTTACGTTTTCAAATAAACTTGCGGAGCATTTGTAGCTCATTCTTGCGTATAATCTCTTCTGCAAATTTAAATGATAATTCCAAAACTTCATAGATGACCAAAGGGAAACGACCGTGTTAATTAGTTTTACTTTATTTAAGTCTTTTAAAGGCTTTGTTGTAATAACTTAGTACTGAGAACGATGTAACCGAACTTAAAGATATGAAAACTTAGTACTGAGAACGATGTAACCGAACTTAACGATATGAAATATATTATCATCCTTTATTATATCGAATGCGTTATATGCTGATCTTTAAATTGTTTAGAATAGTTATACTAAGTTAATACAGTATCTATATGAACTATACATCTGAATAAGGGTAGTTGAATGATGTTGAGAATTCTATAAGCTTTGGGGTTACATTTAATGAGCGCCGATAAGGTGCCATCTTTACTGGAATGCGCCCCTTAGTTCTAGGGACAATCTTATCATTAATATTATGAATGTCAGATAGATAGGAACTATCGATATGAAATATATATACATCAGATATAAATCTATATATCCAAGTGAGGGTATCCAAACACAGTTCACGTTCTGACGAGAACTATTATCTGTTATGGGATACTGTGAACCTTGGATAGATAGAAGTTATGTATTATGGAATATCTAATAGGTGGTTAACTAGTTAAGCTTGAACGCCAAATTTGTTACTAATGTATAAAGATTTAAGTTGAAGATGTAGAAGTCATTTAAATTATACTAGATTAACATTATTGGCAATGTCTATAAAGTTCTGACGAGGAAAGGGGTTAGGTCATTTAATTATGCGCCGTTTTAACGGAAAGCCCCCTCTTTCCTGGGAACTAACTGGTTGCTAATACTGCAAATCTTGGATAGATAAATGGAGATTTATTTTTAAGTCTTTTAGGACTTATTTGTAATAAGAACAAGTTATCTGGGAATGTTATAAAAATGAACAAATGATATTTTATAATATTATCACTTTTCCGCACTTTACTCTGATTATTAGAAGTCAAGATTTCTATTGCATTATGTAAAGGTTGTACACGTGAGCACGAAGTCCGACCTGGCTAAAAGAAGCTAGCAGGTGGATTTTTGGGGCGTCACATTATGGTATCAGAGCTGTAGATTATAGCTCTAAGGTAGGAAGTGTAACACCCCCCAAATTCAGGTACCAAATACCCAAACTTGGTGCTCACGATCTACAACATCCAAACACCTTCAAGCAATATATGATAACTAAATGCGGAATAATAATCATATATTGATAATTTAGAAAGGTTTACATGTAACGCCCCCGAAACTCGGGTCTTACCTTGAACCCGACTCTGACGCGTCACAGTACTACCCATACAATATAGGCTTACTATATTAAGGCAATTATAATAATATTACAACATATCCTAGTTCAGTCCCAGTCACGAAGACCTTTAATAATACACTTATGATCAAGGTTGAATAAATACTATGATCATTTACAAAATCTCCTATGTGAACGCAAGGTTCAAATTCTGACTTCATTCAATCCCTGAATATTTACTATGTTATTCAACAACTATACATTCGTTATAAAAATCTCCTTTATACATCATCGACATCCTTGTAGTTTACTATAACAAGTAATTAACATAACCACATCTTACATACTAAAATGGATAACCTTCATTTTTAACATAAGGTTTACATAGTCAAATTCAAGTACATCATATACCGTCATCACAGCTAAATAATTACAATAAAGGAATATTTAGCAACCTTCCTATTTTCATGTGTCGCTAATCCTTATCATCACGATAGTAAGATAATTCCATTGCATCGTAAATCTGTAAAAGTTATATTTTTGCAAGAATGAGCACGGCGGCTCAGCAAGAACTAATAGTTTTCACATTCATGTTTCACGTAACACATAAGTTTGTATTTATCAATGCATCATGATTCTCATACTATGCATCTTACTTATGCATTATAAATCTTATACAATTCATCTATATATAGGCATCATGTATCTCATAGTATACCTCATGCATCTCACATTTTATATTTACAATAATTCAATTTCCACATAGAACAATATACTCACATAATTGCACATTGTGCACATTTTAATCATGTTCGCATATAATCCACATAACAGTGAAATATTTAGTAATCAAGTTATGTATATCAATACATTTAAACAAGTCAACAAGTTACTGAAAGAACTTGCCTTAAGCGTTCTTTGCCAAATTATGATGGCTCGTCCTTCAAATATCCTACACAATTTATTTAATAATAAAACACCAATTAGCCACTAAAAAGGCTTCATATATTGGTTCACATTAATATAATCCCACTCCATATCTTATAATGTTCGTTTTGTTTAACTCGAAACACTATTTAAGTTCATTAACACTTTACACGGCGTTTCGACGTTTACACGTCACACGCCTAATTCGCCTCTTTTGCATGTGCTTAGCATGCTCATACATTAGGTTACAACACTCCATAATGTTTCATTCTTATTAGAAACAAAATATTAAATAAGGTTATACACACTTGTTACGACGCTTGCACGTCCGTACGCCAAACTTGCCTACTTGATCGCCCTAGCGACACGTATTTGTGTACGCCTAGCAAGCCTATTCAATTTATCTAATACTCATAGGTTAATGTTAAGTACCATTATAATACATAACATTCATTTTTTAAAACTTAGAACATCATTTTAAATTGTCGGGAGCATTACGTGTGTATACGCGCATGCCCGACACTCTCTGATTGCCCCTAATTACATATCAGTCCTATAAATGGCCAATTTAGGCCATTCTAAAGACCTCAAATTGAAACCCTCAAAGAATGAAAGTTCTAGGTATACTCTTCCTCTTTCCGAATCATCTTGAATCACCTAAATCCGAGTTCCTATGAGAAAGTTATGCCTATTTTAGTAAAGGAAGTCAAAGCTGATTATGGCCTAAACTTGGCCCGACGTAGCTACGCCCAAAATGTGCCTATGACCGGCGTACGTACGCCCAAGGAAATATTAGCATCAGCGTAAGGGCGGCGTACGTACGCCAATACTTCGTTTCATGCTCTTCTTTCGTGTTCTAGACCTACCTTGCTTCCAACCACCATAACTCTTTCTCTAGACGTTCAAATTGGTCCATATCGGACTTTATGGACTCCTAATTCATGGGGCTACAACATATCAAAAATTCATAGACATCCATTAACATTAACATGTTCAAATCTTAGGCCAAAGTATTAACTCATGCTATATTTTCGTGTTCTTAGTGTTCTTCACCAAAATCATCATCAAATCTTTGTTTTTACACCTTTTAACTCCATTCTAACTGGGTTAAATTCGTAACCCATGAAAATACAATTCCATAACATCTAAAAAATTAAACCAACAGAGAATCTAAGTTCCAACGTCCTCTAAATTCGTCCGATAATCCATGTTTGTCCAATGTTCTTCGTGTTCTTCATCCTTTAAGTATATGTACGGATTTCTTGTGTTTTGGTTCCACTTTAATGATATTAATGGCTTATATAGTCTCTTAACAACATATATAAACAAACACAAACAACAACACCCAGAAATCGTTCACAAACATCCACGAGCTCAAGAGCTCTAAAAACTCAAAGCTTGGAAAAATCCTTATCAAAACTCAAATGAAATGGGTTTAGTGATATATTACCTCTGTAAATCTCTTATAAAAGCTAGAGGAGATCGTTAGGGCTTGATAGAGCTGGTTGTAGCTCTTCTTCTTCTTCCTTGGGCTCACCCGAGCCTCTTTTTCTTCTCCTCCACCCGAACCCTACTTCTTCCTTCTTCTTTTCTATAGCTCACCCTCTCTTTCTCTCTCTATATTTTTGCATCTCTCCTTACTTCTTGCAACAACAATGCAAAATGAAAGGAATGGGAGAGACTTGGGAGAGAAAAAATGGGTTATGCAATTAAGGAGGTTGTTTGCTAACTTGGAATATCAATGTATTGTGCTTGGTGAATGGCTACACCATCCGACCATACTCCATCTCTCTCCCTATTTGATTGGTTGATTTCAAATTAATGAACACTATTCGAGTGACACACAAATAAATAATACCCGAATAGTCCCCACATATATCCGAAAACTCCCACTTTTGTACCAAATTTGGTAAATAACTCTACCCAAAATTAAAATAGGCACTCCCATAAAATATTGGGGCGCGTAAAAATATTTATTATGGGGTTTGTCTATTTATTCGGAACACCCATATTATACACTTCGGATACAGATTAAATCACGTATCAGCTCAAATAAAATTTTCGACGCATGAAAAAATTATTCATTCGCATACATGTCTTAACGAAATTAATAGAAATCGAAAAAGACGTAAAAATATTCGGGCGTGAATAGTGTCGTGAATAGTGCATTGGTAAACGTGCCCCGTCAATAGTGATTTAGCAATTTTTCGCGAAATCAATTTATTCGCTTATGCGAAGCCACGACACATAAAATCCATGTGTTAACATAATCTAGTTTATAAAATAACCTCAAAACACATCTCACAAAATAATATTTAATCTATTTAATAATATTAATAAACCCAAATTACAAGGGTATTCACGATTCGCGATCGCTACTCTTCCCGATTAACTCCCCATAATCACCTACATCAACGCACATATATCCCACCCATAAATTTGGTTAACGCCTTTACAATAAATAACTCGTTCAATAATATTATCCTTCAACTATTTATTTAATCCAATAAATAGTACTCTAGAGATATTTCACGAAACCACCAAATTAGTTTATACGAAAACTTTCATACTTACTAATCATCGTCTACACATAGTTTAGGTTATAATATTACCTTTAAACGCTCAACACATAATATTATTAATAAAAGACTATGTTATTCAATAATATTCATAAGCTCGAATTACCAAGCTACCCACGACTCACGATCGTTACAATAATTAACTATTAACTTATTCATTCTGAATCTATGTATATAACTCATATTTATATATATACATATTAAATTCATCACATAAATCACATAAATATATATAACATATATATATATATATGCAACTCGAATCATAATAAGAATTATTCTATATTAAATTTTTATTATAATTATTCTCTAAAATTCGGGTTGTCACAAGAAGTGCCTTAGGATATAGTCTGTTAGATAGCAAAACTAGGATTTGACATACTCATAAAAAGAAGGTTAAAAATACTTATACTGGAATTTCGAGGACGAAATTCTTATAAGGAGGAGAGAATGTAATATCCTGAATATTTATAGAACATATAAAATATGATATTAACTGTAACGAATGTAATTTTTGTAAATAAATAAAATATTTATTGAGTTAAATAAATATTTTTGTTAATTTACTTATTGAGTAAAAATAAATAATTGATAAAGTTATTGTGGAGTAATTCATTTTAGTGTAATTATGTTAATTATAATTTAAATGTAATTTGATGTGTCTATTCTAATTTAATTTAATAATTAAATTAGATGAATAAATAATTTATTTGAATAAGGTTATAATTAAATTAGTAAGATTTAATTGAATTTATTTTAATAATAGGTTTAATTAAATTGAAAGTGTGACAATTAAACTATATAGTATAATAAGTTATTAAAATAAATGGAAAGATGGTTAATTTTAGTTAAACCAAACAAGGCCTTGTGACCCTTGGTTGGTAAAAATGGATTATTTGTTTGGTGCAACCAAACAAGGCCGTATGGTCTTTGAAATTCCATTTTTCTTATTTTGAATTTGCCAAACATGGCCTAACTCTTGGTTTTTCCAACTAATGAATTACAAACAACTTACGTTAAAAAAAACAAACCTACCTGTTGTTCTAAGTCTAAGGAAGAAGAACAGAGTTTAGCAGAGAGAATAGAAAAGAAAAAAAAACTTGGAAAGGAAGAGTGTTGAGAATTGAGAAAGAGAAGGAAGATGATTACTAAAGCTAAGGAATCATATTGGTTAAGCTTGAAGATATAATTTCTTTTAAAATTTTGTTAGAAGTTTTATTTTTTTCACTGTGTATAATTTTTACTTCCATGAGTGTGAATTTATTTGCTCAATGCATGAATTATTTAGTTGTAATTGATAGTAAGCGTGTATTAGTGATTATATCATGTTTGTAAATCAATTTGAAGGAATTAATCCATGAAAATATGCTTTAGAATTGAGTTTTTGGTTTTACAGAGTTTTATTTCATGTATGGCTTATATGCATGAAAATTGATGTTTAATTAGATTATTAATCGGTAAATTGACGTTTGATTGTGTTAATATGATGATAAACGAAAAGAATACAAGTGGAATGGATTAAAATAGTTTAGAGATGAATTCACATAGTTTAATTTTGTCAAATAGGACAAAACATGATTACTTTGTTCAAACAGTGACTTTTTGGATTTTAATCGGTTGATTATGTGTTTTATAATAGTTAGAATTGTTAGAAACATGTTGGGTAGCTGTTTTACAGCATGTTTGATGTCTGAGTGTGTTTAATTTATAAGTCGGATGATAGAATTTGGAAAATTTGGTCTGAGTTTCGCTGGTTCGCGAACTGTGGGAGAAGGCAGTCGAGTTCCTCGCCCCGACGAGATAAATGAACTGCATTTTCTCGCCCCGGCGAGAAAATTGTAAAGAAAATTCTCGCCCCGGCGAGAAAATTGTAAAGAAAGTTCTCGCCCCGGCGAGCTCATTGCAGGAAAAGTTATTTTTTTTCTTTTCTTTGTAGTTACGCTATGTCATCCTATGCATGTTTAAAACTTAGACTAAAGAATCAAATGATCAATGAGATACTACGATGGATGTTAAGCAAGTAGTTATTGATTATCAAATGGCAATCGAGATGTTACAATGAAATTGGATAAAACAAATTCTAAAGTGCTTAGCATACTGTAACTATTTATTGTTACCGCTTTATAAACGAAATGTATAGGTTGATTAAGGAACGTGAATATTAACCTGTAATCTTCGCACGAGGCAAGTTTTCTATCCTTGTTCTCTTTATTTTGTTGAAAGCAAGTTCCCTAAACTTAACTTTTACTCAAGCAAGATTCCTACTTTACTTTCATTGAGCAAGTTTATTAACCTTAGCTTACTATTGTTCAAGCAAGGTTGTTATAGTATCAAATGCTTATGTACCTTTCAAGTCATCTGCTAAATTATTATGAATTGTTGATCATACTTCGAGCATAAATTCTATTGTATGATTTTATTGTTGAATCAAATACTTTAGTGACTAGCAAAACCCTATTAATTCAGCTAGTCCATAGTTGATGAGCGTTTTAAAAACTGAGAATATCTTAAAGTTATTCCAAACCAAGTTTCTTTTGGTATGGATTCTGAAATCAAACTGAGATGAACAATCTTAATATAGGGGATTAATTACGCAACAACGTTAAAATGTTTGTGCACAATACATTGTACAAAGGGCTGATCCCCCGGAGTACGAGATGGATAGTCCATAGTCTATAAGACTGTTAAAGGTTACAGTAGAGATACTTGTTAACCTAGGACACAGTTCGAGGTCTTATGACCCTCAGATATATTATTGATCTTAACATCTATGTTCAATTCTTGAGCCAAACTTCCTATTGAGCTCTCAGTCCTTTGAATTGTTATCGATTGATCTTGGATAAGATACCTCAGTTAAACTCTACTCCATTGATTATTCAATTGTTATCGTTATCATACTTGCGGGCAATTGTTTGCTCACCCATGCAATAAATATTACAGCTAAGACTATGAAATCAGATGAGCCGTCCACTAGTAAAGGCAAAGGCAAGATGCAGCAGTAGCTGGCGAATTGTTATCTGTTTGATGAATTTATGTAATAAGACTTGTTTAATTTTATGTTTTAATTCCGCAACGATGTAATAAAGGTTAGATGACCTAGGATGATTTGTTTACTTATGAGATTTAAGTTGTAACCCCTAATGTGGGGAGATAATTTATTCAGTTTAATTATATTATCTTTTATCATGGGTAGTTTGTCATGAATGTATGAAATAGTGAACACCAAATCTGTGGAGTTGAATTATCCGAATTTGGGGGTGTCACAGGTTGGTATCAGAGTTGTAGGTTAAGAACCTTAGGTGGGGAACCTTAAGAGTTAGCCTTAGAAAGAATCGAAAGGTAGTGATGTTAAACTCTTATCGAGTTCTAAGGAATGAATTAAGGAAATTCATTGAAGGTTAATAAAAAAAAACTTTATGTGTGATAACTTATGTTGTATAACTTATGTGCTCGCGAGTAGTATCGAGTAGTAATTAAACTTAAAATTTTGGTGACAGGATGTCTGATATAGGAGGATCCAGTCAGGCTAGGGAGGAGGAGTCCCGAGATGTTCATGTAGTCCGGGAGAAGCTAGTACAGAGGGAGCCATCCCCATTGATCACAGTTGTAGGATCTGAGTTCGAGCCTGAGACTGATCCTGAGGAAGATCCTGAGGAGGATCTTGAGGTGGTTGAGGAGGAGGAAGAAGACCCAGAGGAGATACCATTATCTTCCTTAGGTATTCAGATGTATGAGCAGGTGTATGATCATAACATAAAGTTGCAGGGTAGGGTGGAGGAGTTGGAGGAGCAGGTGGCAGATCATCAGACCACCATAGAGCAGAAGAATAACGATATTAAGGAGCTTGATATACGTCTTGGAGACGTGGAGTGGAAGTTGGTACAGACAAAGAGCCAAAAGGAAGAGTTATCAACTGATGTGCAGAAACTGAAGAGTGAGCTGAGAGAAGAGTCGGCAAAGCGTGCTAGAGCCGAGGACGCGTGGATGAAAGCAGCTGATCATGCAGACCATATTGAGGATGAGATGCAGTCGAAGAAAGCCAATATGGATAAGATGGAGTGTCACGCCCCCGAAATCCACCTGCTTGCTTCTTTTAGCCAGGTCAGACTTCGTCCTGACTTATATAACCTTATTCAAAACATTCATTAACTTCAAGGTAATGTACACGATAAGTTTTTATAAAAACTCGTAATATAATTGATTTGAATCGTATATAGAAATCTTGACTTCTAATAATTAGAGTATAATGTGAAAAAGTGATAATATTATAATATCATTCTTTCGTGTTACATCATTCCCAGGTTATTTGTTCTTATTACAAATAAGTCCTAAAAGACTTAACAACAAATCTCTAT
The DNA here is from genome assembly GCA_034770075.1 of Aralia elata. Taxonomy (NCBI): domain Eukaryota; kingdom Viridiplantae; phylum Streptophyta; class Magnoliopsida; order Apiales; family Araliaceae; genus Aralia; species Aralia elata. The sequence goes on from CM068384.1 coordinate 77,186,305, forward strand.
TTATCCATCCAAGACTTGCAGTATTAGCAACCAGACAGTTCCTAGGAAAGAGGGGGCTTTCTGTTAAAACGGCGCGCAATTAGATGACCTAACCCCTTTCCTCGTCAGAACTTTCTAGACATTGCCAATAATGTTAATCTAGAATACTTTAAATCTTCTACATCTTTAACTTTCTTTGTATCGCCAGAATCGTCTGGTAATTCTTCCTTAGCTGTAATTTGTTTTAAGATAATTGCAAGAATGAGCATAAGAATGCCCAACAAATCTACCAGATATATATATATATATATATATATATATATATATGAGAGGAGAATCACCTTTTCAAGATATATATACAGAATAAGCTGATACAAGATTTCAACGATTATCAATATAGTGAACTGAGTGGTTCCCCACCTACGAACTAATGAATTAGTTCCCCGTCTCATCACCACTGCTACAATTATATCAACAGTGTATATCGCTTCTACGATACCTCTACACTGCGATAAATGTTACCTCAGTGACTTAGATCGGTTTCCTAACACATCTTAAACTCTTGCCCATACAAGAGAGTTGTTCAACTCAGATACTAACATGGTTTTCAATTAAAATTCAACAATCACTATCACGTTGCACATAAAAGATAACAAGCATGTTAATGCACGGGGTGCAAAAGAAACAATACTTGCATAACAGTAAACCTCATAAATAAGACACGTTATTGCACGGAGTGCATTTCAACAATTAAATAGACTTGCCTGAATATGGATAATATGTTAACGCTATTATTTCATTCCTCGCCCAATCTCTTAAAGTGTAAGCTCTAGAATTTTTATACTCCAACTTTTTCCTTTCCTTGGATTATGTTAGGCTAATTCAGCATTTTAACGATTAAATATTTTAAGTTTTATTTCGGGTATTATAACCGCTTATAAATAAGACTTTTTCTACTATACATGAAATAATTTCAACATTATAACTGCTTATAGAATGAATATTTTTCAACTATATTTAAAATAAATTGAACATTATAACTGCTTGCAAAATGAATATTCGTTTACTATGTTTGAAATAAATCGGGCATTATAACTGCTTATAAAATGAATATTCGACTATTATATTTAAGATAATTTTAGCATTATAACTGCTTATAAAATGAATATTCTTACTAAATACTTGAAGAAAATCAGACATAGTAACTACTTATAAAAGTATATTTTTAACTTTATAAAAGAATTAAATCAGACATTATAACTGCTTGTAAATAGGACTTTTGTACAATATATTTAAAATAATTTGGGCATTATAACTGCTTATAAAATGAATATTTTTACTAAATATATAAAGAAGAATGAAATAATAATAACCACTAGAGTAATACCTCTTGTAGTTGCTAGCTTTACTTCCAATCGCGCAGCGCTTCGATGCTTAGAAAGTAATTTTCATCTCACAATATCTCTCACAATATAAATATAGAGTGTTTTTGCTCTTGAACAGCTTTTGAAAAATAGTAAGGAATGAATGAACTGAGCTTGCAATTTATAGAAAAACCAAGTTTCACTAATTGCACGTTAGGGCTCGGCTTATTACACTTTGGTACCTAGGTTAATTACATTTTAGTACCTAGCATATGCCAGGCGTAAGCTGGCGTGTGCCAGGCGTAAGCTGGCGTGTGCAAGGCATAAGCACCACAAAGCATAAGTACGACAAAGCAGCTTGTCAGCGTAAGCACGACAAAGCGTAAGCACGACAAAGCACTATATCAGTTTAAGCACGACACAACAGCTTACTAAAAATAATTTGTCAGGATGCTTTTTGGTGAAATCGTGGAAAGCATGACAAATCATTTTGTCAATGTAAGCACGACTAAGCAGCTTAACTAAAAATTTTTATTTAACCAAATTCATCGTTTACACTATAAAATCACAAAACACCTGGTTCGAAATATCATTTGGATCTTTATTTAAGCACATATGATACAAAATTTAAATCTCATTGGGGTTTAAGATTTTAAACTTCTCGATACCTAGTTTTAGGTCATTAAATTAACGTTTAACCATATACGATCATATTTATAAGCCTCGTAAATATTCAGGATATTACATTCACCCCTACTTCAAAGAATTTCGTCCTCGAAATTACCTTTACAGCTAATTTTAGTCATTCAATATTATATTTATAAGTTCTATAAATATTCAGGATATTACATTCTCTCCTCCTTATAAGAATTTCTTCCTCGAAATTCCAGTGTAAGCATTTTTAACCTTCTTTTTACTAGTTTTTCTATCTCTAAAATTTTACGCAGGCTATATCCTAAGGTACTCTTACCCTAGAGCTATAACCTAATGCTCTGATACCATAATGTCACACCCCGAAATCCACCTGCTTGCTTCTTTTAGCCAGGTCGGACTTCGTACTGACTTATATAACCTTATTCAAAACATTCATTAACTTAAAGGTAATGAACACGATAAGTTTCTATAAAAACTCGTAATATAATTGATTTGAATCGTATATAGAAATCTTGACTTCTAATAATCAGAGTATAATGCGGAAAAGTGATAATATTATCATATCATTCTTTCATGTTACATCATTCCCAGGTTATTTGTTCTTATTACAAATAAGTCCTAAAAGACTTAACAACAAATCTCTATTTATCCATCCAAGACTTGCAGTATTAGCAACCAGACAGTTCCCAGGGAAGAGGGGGCTTTCTGTTAAAACGGCGCGCAATTAGATGACCTAACCTCTTTCCTCGTCAGAACTTTCTAGACATTGCCAATAATGTTAATCTAGCATACTTTAAATCTTCTACATCTTTAACTTTCTTTGTACCGCCAGAATCGTCTGGTAATTCTTCCTTAGCTGTAATTTGTTTTAAGATAATTGCAAGAATGAGCATAAGAATGCCCAACAAATCTACCATATATATATGAGTAGAGAATCACCTTTTCAAGATATATGTGCAGAATAAGCTGATACAAGATTTCAACGATTATCATATAGTGAACTGAGTGGTTCCCCACCTACGAACGAATGAATTAGTTCCCCATCTCATCACCACTGCTACAATTATATCAACAGTGTATATCGCTTCTACGATACCTCTACACTGCGATAAATGTTACCTCAATGACTTAGATCGATTTCCTAACATATCTTAAACTCTTGCCCATACAAGAGAGTTGTTCAACTCAGATACTAACATGGTTTTCAATTAAAATTCAACAATCACTATCACGTTGCACATAAAAGATAACAAGCATGTTAATGCATGGGGTGCAAAAGAAACAATACTTGCATAACATTAAACCTCATAAATAAGACACGTTATTGCACGGAGTGCATTTCAACAATTAAGTAGACTTGCCTGAATATGGATAATATGTTAACGCTATTGTTTCATTCCTCGCCCAATCTCTTAAAGTGTAAGTTCTAGAACTTTTATCCTCCAAGTTTTTCCTTTCCTTGGATTATGCTAGGCTAATTCAGCATTTTAACGATTAAATCTTTTAAGTTTTATTTCGGGTATTATAACCGCTTATAAATAAGACTTCTTCTACTATACATGAAATCATTTCAGCATTATAACTATGTAGACACCCAAATTTTGCACTTCGTATACTAACCCTAATTGGAGGGCAGAATCGTCAATTAACCCAGCCTACGAGAACGAAAGGTGGACATAAGTACGAACACTCAAAGCCACCACAGCGACTTGCGATCAAAGCCGACATGATAACGAGCGGATATCAGGAATCGACTAATGGCCACTACGCTTACCTGCTCGCCGGTGATCTAGTGGGGGTCGGGGGGCAGCGCCCCCTGGAAACCAAGCTCCAAATACAAATCCTGTGTCATGTCGCAACCATTCGAAACGAGCTTTCCTGAATGACATGGCACATTTTCCAGCGGTTCCCGGACTACAAAATACAAGCCTTTCAGCGAAAACCAACAGTACGACACGAGAATCGAGGTGCGGTACAAAAATCGAGAAAATCAGCCCAGCCAGCCGCGGATTAATCTGCGGTCAATGATGGGAAGACTGAAGTGCGCGGCGGGCGCAGAGAAATCGAGGCTAGCCGCAGATTAATCTGCGGCCAGCCGCGGATCAATCTGCGGCTGCCTCTGGCAGCCTCTATCAATGCAGTTCTTCATTTTCATTCGAGAGCATACAGGAAGTTTTTTGGAAAAGAAAAAAAGAGGAAGAAACAGCAGCAAATAGGAGCGGGAAAAGAGAGAAAAGAGAAAAAAAAGTGAGGATTTATACCCTTTTGCTAGATTGTATTACAGACAACTTTCTACTCTAATCAATATACGAGTTTATACGCATCGTGGTGTCATTTGCAAGGTGAAAAACTGTTGGTCGATTTCGCAACCGAAAAATACGCGCAAGTATATGCGGTCAACAAGTAATATAATGATAAGAGAGTTGTCGAACCCACAGAGAATTGTTCTAGTGTATCCCAAGTACCAACTATATATCGTCTCGATTTTATTTAGACAAATGATGATTTGAGTTTTTGTTGTTTGTAATGATTAAGAGATATGAAAAGCATTAAGATAACGAAATCTAATATTAACAAGTCTAAGATTGCAATTTCCCCCAACACTTCATTTGAATATCCTAACTCTCTCATTTGAATTAATTAACAACATAGAATTGCCAACCGAGAAATCAAAGCTACTTATAAGCCTCTGTCGATGGTCAAATTCGAATCTTCCTAATGCGGCATGTAGGTATATGTCTATCCTACACACTATCAAGAGACTAATTTCAAGAACAATAACAAGACACGTGTCACTAAATCTCATTTACCGTCCCTTCAATGACCAAACTTTCACATAGGAAGTCATTAAGAGTAGATTCTCCATTGTTGCACACGGTATCTAGGTATATATCTATCCTAAATACTATCAAGTTACCTATCATTGAGGATAAATCAACAAGACACACGTCACTTAATCTCAATTAATAACCCACAACAATATTTAACTTTCGCATGATATCATAACAAGGTCTAAACACTATAATCCGTTTCGTCAAGTTCATATAGGTTCCCACGGTAATTACTAGCTAGGCAATTAATATATGAAGCATAAATTAATGACATACAATTCACAAATGAGTAATTAATAGCAAAGAGAGAGAAATCAATTCAAACTATGTGTTGGGTTCCATTGAAATCTTAGAATAAGCTCTAGTTCATGGTAGCTAGGCAAAACATCAAACACATGGTGTACATCATGAAATAGAAATACAAATTCAAAGGAAAGCAAGAGATGATAAAACCCATTTAGAAGATATTCATATGTTGCTTGCTTGGTTGATGTCAATTTCTAGCTTTTCCTCTTCCTTTGGCATTCTTTTTCTCTTTTTGCTCCTTAGCTTGTTGCTGAAAATCTCTTTGAATTGCAGCCCTCAAGCTCTTCTTAGTGATGTATGTATAGCCTCCCTATGTCAAGATGTCCAATTGACACTCCTTTCCTTCTTGGTTTTTATGATTTTGCTGAATTTTCCTTGTGTTGCAGCACTTTTGGCTCTCTAATTGATGTGTTTGTGTGGCCTCCCAATTCCTAGTTCTCACATATGAAGCCCCAATGAGATATTATATAGTGCCTCCATGAAAACCCTAGCAAAAATCAGATTATTGGGTCAAAAAGTGAGCTGGAATCGCACTAGGAGCTCAAAAGATCGCACTCAGCACGCCCGTGGGCGCGCCCGCACGCTGCCCGCCGCGCGCCCGCGCCCAGCCCCTGGCCTTGCCGCACGCCCACGACACGCCCACGCCGCGCGCGCGCGCGCGCTGGCTGCCTGATGCCAGGCGCGCCGCGCGCCGCATCCCATTTCCGCGCGCCCGCGCCAGTGGCCTGTAACCCGACTCAGCTTTGACCTCTGTTAGTAAAATGGCCATAACTTCTTCGTCCGAACTTGGATTTAGGCGTGTAAATAGGCTATGGAAAGCTAAGAAAGAGCTCTACAAGTTTCATAACTGGAGCTGGACGATAAAATGTCCGGAGAAAGTCTCAAATTGAGCCCGAAGCAACTGCTGTGTAAAATACATGCCAAATCCGATGGTAAAATAGCCATAACTCTCTCATACGAACTTCAAATTGGATGATTCAAGATGCTCTGGAAAGGTAAGACAAATATCTACAACTTTCGTGCTTTGAGTTTTGAGAGATTCGGATTGGGTCATGGGTGAAATTTGGAAACAAGCGGCTACAGTGCCAAAGTTAGGCTCAAAATGGCAAATTAGGCATCCATGAGCATTGATCTCTTATTCCACTTCCTACAAAACTAAGTAAAAACACATAAAAGCAATACAAAACACATAAACGTAATACAAAATAACATTTTACAAAAATATGATAAAAATATATAAAAACCAAACGAAATGACTTAGGATTTACAAATTATCAGCTCAAATGTACCCTAATTTGTGTATATAAAAAACACACCCATCAAATACCCCAAACTTAAATCTTTGCTTGTCCTCAAGCAAAACAAACCTAAACTACACAATTGAAATGCTTCTAATACAACCTAACTTGAACAATGAATTAATAAGCCGACAATGGTCTCAAAGGCATCAACACATGGAACTCAAGAGAACAAACAAAACGTTGCAAGTCTAAAATTTTAATTAGCTAGTCACACTTTGCTTAAGGCCCCTTTCCGTGTGTGTGTGTGAGTAACCCAATAACACTAAACCAATCAAGCTCGAATGAAACTATGCAACCACATTACCTTATGAAATAATCAAAATAAACCCCAAAACAACATGCTTAACACATCACTCAATACTAAGGTGTACAAATCACAATTCCAAAAAATTTGAGAACCAAGGGCTCTAGGTGAGTGCATTTTATGCTCCATCTCAATCCTTAAGCACGCTCATATGGGCGAGTGCGTTTTACGCTCAACCTCAACCCCATGCAAAATTTGCAATAAACAATTTTTTTTTTCTTTAATCACAATTTATAGAGTGCGTTTTACGCTCTATCTCTCCTACGCATGTGTCCATGAGTGAGTGCGTTTTACGCTCCATCTCAAACTCACCACATGACCATCAATTCAAGCATAACAAATTTTAGACCACCTTGCTTCGAGTGATGTTTAAACGAGTTCTAGAGTTTATAGATATTTCCCACAAGCATTCGGTTATAAAAAGCCTTCACAAAGCATACAACTAGATTAATACTCATGTGAAAGTTCATAAAAGTTAAATGAGGCAAAAGCAAAATAATAACCGATGAACGATAAGCACAAAGACTAAGCAACAATTGTCCATATCTCATGAGATAGGCTCTCTTCAAACCAGCTCTTATCTTTGACCATGGATTATGTTACAAATCAACTTAAAACAATGCTCAAGGGACACATCCTAAAAAACAATGAATTTTTTTTTTGAATAAAAATAAAAACATACTTAAATTAAAAAAAAAACTAAAATTAAAAACACACAAATACGAAGTACTACCCCCAAACTTAAACTTGACGTTGTCCTCAATGTCTGATATAGGAAAAATTAAAATAGAAGACTTCCCTGAAATCGTGTCAAGCGCCATTGATATCATCTTTCAATACCTCTAAGTTGGGAGCGTACCTGAAAGCAATGACTAAAGAAATTAAAATGCAATTAAACCACTAAAAGCAATCAAACAAAAAATAAAAGCAAAACAGTAAACTTGGGTTGCCTCCCAAGAAGCGCTTGGTTTAAAGTCGTTAGCCCGACTCCTTTATTTCCCATCAATCCGGCTCAATCGCAAAATTGACCATAGCATGCCGCCTCGATGTTGTTATTTCTTTGATTTGCATGACATGCATTGCCAGATTGGCGACCCTCAAAACTTTGTATCATCCGATGGCAAGAAGAAGCTTTCATCATCCGCTTTATCCATCATTGCACTTTTGTCAAGATCCACATGAAGATATTCTTCATGAACCAATGGGTGTTCGATGGCTTTGAAAACCTCGAATGTGGCTTCTTGATCTTTCAATTTCCTTTTTCATAATTCCCATTCATGCTCCTCGTATCATCAACCTCAGAATCATCATCCAAAATAGGATGTACACTCTCAAAATTTTCACTAATAGCTTCGTGCGACTCCGCGCCATTTCCTTGATCATCCACCAAGCACCCTCTTCACCTTCCCTCTATGGGGTTGATTCTCTGTATCGCTAGGTAGGGTGCTTTGCGGGTGAATAATGTAAGAATTGGCAACATAGTTCATGATGCTCTGCACTAAAGCTTGTATATTTGCCAACCTAACCTCATTTTGAGAGATATGAGCCATGAGCTCCTCCCTCCTTCTTTCCGCTTTGTCACAACTATGCGAATTCACCAAACATTGCTCTTCACCTTCCTCTATAGGTTAATCTGTGTAATACAAGGTAAGGTGCTTTGCGGGTGAATAAGCACTGCCTCGAGAAGTTGTGCCATTTGGTTCTCGACGCTTCGTAACAATTCTTGTTTCTCAATGAACAAGGGAAGAATCTCCTCCACATTAGATGTATCCTCATGGTATGGTGGAGGTTGGAATGAAAATTCTGAATGGTATGAGAGACTTGGATCAAAGCATTGATCTTGACTGTTGTCCCAAGAAAAGCTTGGATGATGTTACCAACCCGGTTGATAGTAGTTTGGGTAGTAGTCAGCTTGATTCTGACTGTAGGCATTTTGAGTGGACTGGCCTTTAAGAGTGTCAATAGCCCTTGAAAGCATTGCAAGTTGTTCTTGCAATTGCTCAAGAACTTTTGACGAACTTGGTTGCGTCGTCCCCTCATAATCCCATTGATAATTATGCTCATCCATTAACTAAAACAAAAAAAAAACAAAATAAATAATAAGCAAATTATTTACAAGTCTAAATTAAGACCAATTCGATTGTCATAATATTGGAAAAAACACTAGAAGAACAATTTCCCCGGCAACGGCGCCAAAAAACTTGTTGTCGATTTCGCAACCGGAAAAAATAAATACGCGCAAGTATAACGCGGTCAACAAGTAATATAATGATAAGAGAGTTGTCGAACCCCACAGAGAATTGTTCTAGTGTATCCCAAGTACCAACTATATATCGTCTCGATTTTATTTAGACAAATGATGATTTGAGTTTTTTGTTGTTTGTAATGATTAAGAGATATGAAAAGCATTAAGATAACGAAATCTAATATTAACAAGTCTAAGATTGCAATTTCCCCCAACACTTCATTTGAATATCCTAACTCTCTCATTTGAATTAATTAACAACATAGAAATTGCCAACCGAGAAATCAAAGCTACTTATAAGCCTCTGTCGATGGTCAAATTCGAATCTTCCTAATGCGGCATGTAGGTATATGTCTATCCTACACACTATCAAGAGACTAATTTCAAGAACAATAACAAGACACACGTGTCACTAAATCTCATTTACCGTCCCTTCAATTACCAACTTTCACATAGGAAAGTCATTAAGAGTAGATTCTCCATTGGTTGCACACGGTATCTAGGTATATATCTATCCTAAATACTATCAAGTTACCTATCATTGAGGATAATCAACAAGACACAGTCACTTAATCTCAATTAATAACCCACAACAATCTTTAACTTTCGCATGATATCATAACAAGGTCTAAACACTATAATCCGTTCGTCAAGTTCATATAGGTTCCCACGGTAATTACTAGCTAGGCAATTAATATATGAAGCATAAATTATGACATACAATTCACAAATGAGTAATTAATAGCAAAGAGAGAGAAATCAATTCAAACTATGTGTTGGGTTCCATTGAAATCTTAGAATAAGCTCTAGTTCATGGTAGCTAGGCAAAACATCAAACACATGGTGTACATCATGAAATAGAAATACAAATTCAAAGGAAAGCAAGAGATGATAAAACCCATTTAGAAGATATTCATATGTTGCTTGCTTGGTTGATGTCAATTTCTAGCTTTTCCTCTTCCTTTGGCATTCTTTTCTCCTTTTGCTCCTTGGCTTGTTGCTGAAAATCTCTTTGAATTGCAGCCCTCAAGCTCTTCTTAGTGATGTATGTATAGCCTCCCTATGTCAAGATGTCCAATTGACACTCCTTTCCTTCTTGGTTTTTATGATTTTGCTGAATTTTCCTTGTGTTGCAGCACTTTTGGCTCTCTAATTGATGTGTTTGTGTGGCCTCCCAATTCCTAGTTCTCACATATGAAGCCCCAATGAGATATTATATAGTGCCTCCATGAAAACCCTAGCAAAAATCAGATTATTGGGTCAAAAAGTGAGCTGGAATCGCACTAGGAGCTCAAAAGATCGCACTCAGCACGCCCGGGCGCGCCCGCACGCTGCCCGCCGCGCCCGCGCCCAGCCCCTGGCCTTGCCGCACGCCCATGACACGCCCACGCCGCGCGCGCGCGCGCCGCTGGCTGCCTGATGCCAGGCGCCGCGCGCCCGCATCCATTTCCGCGCGCCCGCGCCAGTGGCCTGTAACCCGACTCAGCTTTGACCTCTGTTAGTAAAATGGCCATAACTTCTTCGTCCGAACTTGGATTTAGGCGTGTAAATAGGCTATGGAAAGCTAAGAAAGAGCTCTACAAGTTTCATAACTGGAGCTGGACGAGAAAATGTCCGGAGAAAGTCTCAAATTGAGCCCGAAGAAACTGCTGTGTAAAATACATGCCAAATCCGATGGTAAAATAGCCATAACTCTCTCATACGAACTTTAAATTGGATGATTCAAGATGCTCTGGAAAGGTAAGACAAATATCTACAACTTTCGTGCTTTGAGTTTTGAGAGATTCGGATTGGGTCATGGGTAAAATTTGGAAACAAGCGGCTACAGTGCCAAAGTTAGGCTCAAAATGGCAAATTAGGCATCCATGAGCATTGATCTCTTATTCCACTTCCTACAAAACTAAGTAAAAACACATAAAAGCAATACAAAACACATAAACGTAATACAAAATAACATTTTACAAAAATATGATAAAAATATATAAAAACCAAACGAAATGACTTAGGATTTACAAATTATCAAGCTCAAATGTACCTAATTTGTGTATATAAAACACACCCATCAAAAACCCCTTTTTTATAGCATTTTTGTTATATCATTTTGTTAAACTCTTTGTCATTCGGGCTATATTAAATGTAGTTTTTCTTGTATATTATTGAGGATACATGGATTAAGGACTATTAGTGAGGGTTCCAACGGAACAAAATTCTTCCTAATGGTCCGATGATACCCATTTGGTGATTTTAGCTCGTTATGACGATGTATTATGCGTAGTGTATTTAGATTGCTATTTTAGGATATTGTGGTGCGTGAGGCAACCCGGTGTTGTTTAATTTTTGTAGTATCCATTTTGTGGGTGTGTAGCAATTTTGGATATGAGCCTAGGAACGTGACCCCGTGGTCCAAATCCGATGATGGACATTTTGGGTGTATGTAGTAGAGTCGATGTACCTTTCTTTGTAAATATGTAATTGTCGGGCCTTAAAACGATATCAAGTCGAAAATCGGGTTTAAGGCCCCGTAATAGTGAAATATACGAATGTGGGCGTTGGGGTTATTTTGATGGCTCACATGCCCATGAATAGCCCCCACGCATTTTAATGCTTGATTTGATTTACGACACAAAAATTAATTTCAAAGCTAAACGATGAAGATTTCCATAAAATGAATCAAATTAGGTTATTAGCACCACGAAGCTTAAAATTGGAAGTGCGAATGTATGTCAATTCATATTTAACGAGAAAGCTAAAGAAAAGTCGTTTTTCAAAGCATCACAAAAATGGTTTTATACAAAATAAATAACGTTTTATTAAATCTTTGTGCATAGGGTTAAAGAGATCCTAGAAGTTGCCCGTCACTTTATTTATGAAGGCAACGTATAGGTTTCAATTCCTATTTTGACGAAGGTTTAGAAACTCTTGTTTTGCCAAAACGACACCTAATAAAAAATCTCACGGCTTTTGACAATTAAAATCAAACCTTTCTCATAAAAAAATAAAGCTTTCTCGTATAAGCCGAAAGACATTCTAAGGCATTCTCAAAACAAAACACAACTTTTCATAAAAAACCAAATGGTTTCTTCATGCAAACTCATCACAACATTCACATAGGCACACACGCGCGCACACACACATTTTAAAAAAAATTAAAAGGATAGGAAAAGCATCAAGATTGCGGTGACCGTATTTCACGGAAGTCGGGGGTGCCTAACACCTTCCCCTCGCTTAAGCAAGCCCCCGGACTCTATGAATCTCGGTTAGCAGACCAATTAATTTGGAGTCACATATGAGCCAGCGATTTACGAAAACGAAACTCGGATGAGTTGGTACATCCATTTCAAATATACCAACTGGCGACTCTAGTCAATTGGCTCATCATAAAAAAAAACGATCATTCAAAATCTCGTCGACATTTGTGCTGACCTTTTCCAAAAATCATCCAACAAAAAGGCTAAAATTGGAAAGGGTAATAATTACCACAGAAGCGATTCTCCCGGCGTCGACAAACTGCTTATAGAATGAATATTTTTCAACTATATTTAAAATAAATTGAGCATTATAACTGCTTGCAAAATGAATATTCGTTTATTATGTTTGAAATAAATCGGGCATTATAACTGCTTATAAAATGAATATTCGACTATTATATTTAAGATAATTTTAGCATTATAACTGCTTATAAAATGAATATTCTTACTAAATACTTGAAGAAAATCAGACATATTAACTGCTTATAAAAGTATATTTTCAACTTTATAAGAGAATTAAATCGGACACTATAACTGCTAGTAAATAGGACTTTTGTACTATATACTTAAAATAATTTGGGCATTATAACTGCTTATAAATAGGACTTTTGTACTATATACTTAAAATAATTTGGGCATTATAACTGCTTATAAAAGTATATTTTTACTAAATATATAAAGAAGAATGAAATAATAATAACCACTAGAGTAATACCTCTTGTAGTTGCTAGCTTTACTTCCAATCGCGCAGTGCTTCGATGCTTAGAAAGTAATTTTTATCTCACAATATCTCTCAGAATATAAAAATAATGTGTTTTTGCTCTTGAACTGCTCTTGAAAAATAGTAAGGAATGAATGAACTGAGCTTGCTATTTATAGAAAAACCAAGTTTCACTAATTCCACGTTAGGGGCTCGACTTATTACACTTTGGTACATAGGCTAATTACATTTTAGTACCTAGCATGTGCCAGGCGTAAGCTGGCGTGTGCCAGGCGTAAGCTGGCGTGTGCCAGGCGTAAGCTGGTGTGTGCCAGGCGTAAGCACGACAAGGCATAAGCACGACAAAACAGCTTGTCAGCGTAAGCACGACAAAGCATAAGCACGACAAAGCGTAAGCACGACAAAGCACTATATCAGTTTAAGCACGACACAACAGCTTACTAAAAATAATTTATCAGGATGTTTTTAGTGAAATCGTGGAAAGCATGACAAATCATTTTGTCAATGTAAGCACGACTAAGTAGCTTGACCAAAAATTTTTATTTAACCAAATTCATCGTTTACACTATAAAATCACAAAACTCCTGGTTCGAAATATCATTTGGATCTTTATTTAAGCACATATGATATAAAATTTGAATCTCATCGGGGTTTAAGATTTTAAACTTCTCGATACCTAGTTTTAGGTCACTAAATTAACGTTTAACCATATACGATCGTATTTATAAGCCTCGTAAATATTCAGGATATTACATTCACCCCTACTTCAAAGAATTTCGTCCTCGAAATTAATTTTACAGCTAATTTTAGTTATTCAATATTATATTTATAAGTTCTATAAATATTCAGAATATTACATTCTCTCCTCCTTATAAGAATTTCGTCCTCGAAATTCCAGTGTAGGCATTTTTAACCTTCTTTTTACGAGTTTTTCTATCTCTAAAATTTTACGCAGGCTATATCTTAAGGTACTCTTACCCTAAAGCTATAACCTAATGCTCTGATACCATAATGTCACGCCCCCGAAATCCACCTGCTTGCTTCTTTTAGCCAGGCCGGACTTCGTGCTGACTTATATAACCTTATTCAAAACATTCGTTAACTTAAAGGTAATGAACACGATAAGTTTCTATAAAAACTCGTAATATAATTGATTTGAATCGTATATAGAAATCTTGACTTCTAATAATCAGAGTATAATGCGAAAAAGTGATAATATTATAATATTATTCTTTCGTGTTACATCATTCCCAGGTTATTTGTTCTTATTACAAATAAGTCCTAAAAGACTTAACAACAAATCTCTATTTATCCATCCAAGACTTGCAGTATTAGCAACCAGACAGTTCCCAGGGAAGAGGGGGCTTTCTGTTAAAACGGTGCGCAATAAGATGACCTAACCCCTTTTCTCGTTAGAACTTTCTAGACATTGCCAATAATGTTAATCTAGCATACTTTAAATCTTCTACATCTTTAACTTTCTTTGTACCGCTAGAATCGTCTGGTAATTCTTCCTTAGCTGTAATTTGTTTTAAGATAATTGCAGGAATGAACATAAGAATGCCCAACAAATCTACCAGAGATATATATGAGAAGAGAATCACTTTTTTAAGATATATATACAAAATAAGCTGATACAAGATTTTAACGATTATAAATATAGTGAACTGAGTGGTTCCCCACCTACGAACTAATGAATTAGTTCCCCGTCTCATCACCACTGCTACAATTGTATCAACAGCGTATATCGCTTCCACGATACCTCTACACTGCGACAAATATTACCTCAGTGAGTTAGATCGGTTTCCTAACACATCTTAAACTCTTGCCCATACAAGAGAGTTGTTCAACTCAGATACTAACATGGTTTTCAATTGAAATTCAACAATCACTATCACGTTGCACATTAAAGATAACAAGCATGTTAATGCACGGGGTGCAAAAGAAACAATACTTGCATAACAATAAACCTCATAAATAAGACACGTTATTGCACGGAGTGTATTTCAACAATTAAGTAGACTTGCCTGAATATGGATAATATGTTAACGTTATTGTTTCATTCCTCGCCCAATCTCTTGAAGTGTAAGCTCTAGAACTTTTATCCTCCAAGTTTTTCCTTTCCTTGGATTATGCTAGGCTAAGTTAGCATTTTAACGATTAAATCTTTTAAGTTTTATTTCGGGTATTATAACTCCTTATAAATAAGACTTCTTTTACTATAAATGAAATAATTTCAGCATTATAACTGCTTATAAAATGAATATTTTTCAACTATATTTAAAATAAATTGAGCATTATAACTACTTGGAAAATGAATATTCGTTTACTATGTTTGAAAATAAATTGGGCATTATAACTGGTTATAAAATGAATATTCGACTATTATATTATAATAATTTTAGCATTATAACTGCTTATAAAATGAATATTTTTACTAAATACTTGAAGAAAATCAGACCTAGTAACTGCTTATAAAAGTATATTTTCAACTTTATAAGAAAAATAAATCGGACATTATAACTGCTTGTAAATAGAACTTTTGTACTATATACTTAAAATAATTTGGGCATTATAACTATTTATAAATAGGACTTTTGTACTATATACTTAAAATAATTTGGGCATTATAACTGCTTATAAAAGTATATTTTTACTAAATATATAAAGAAGAATGAAATAATAATAACCACTAGAGTAATACCTCTTTTAGTTGCTAGCTTTACTTCCAATCGCGTAGCGCTTCGATGCATAGAAAGTAATTTTTATCTCACAATATCTCCCAGAATATAAATATAGAGTGTTTTTGCTCTTGAACTACTCTTGAAAAATAGTAAGGAATGAATGAACTGAGCTTGCTATTTATAGAAAAACCAAGTTTCACTAATTGCACGTTAGGGGCTCGGCTTATTACCCTTTGGTACCTAGGTTAATTACATTTTAGTAGCTAGCATGTGCCAGGCGTAAGCTGGCGTGTGCCAGGCGTAAGCACGACAAAGCAGCTTGTCAGCATAAGCACGACAAAGCATAAGCACGACAAAGCACTATATCAGTTTAAGCACGACACATCAGCTTACTAAAAATAATTTGTCAGGATGCTCTGTGGTGAAATTGTGGAAAGCACGACAAATCATTTTGTTAATGTAAGCACAACTAAGTAGCTTGACCAAAAAATTTTATTTGACTAAATTCATCGTTTACACTATAAAATCACAAAACACCAGGTTCGAAATATCATTTGGATCTTTATTTAAGCACATTTGATACAAAATTTGAATCTCATCGGGGTTTAAGATTTTAAACTTCTCGATACCTAGTTTTAGGTCACTAAATTAACCTCTAACCATATATGATCGTATTTATAAGCTTCATAAATATTCAGGATATTACATTCACCCCTACTTCAAAGAATTTCGTCCTCGAAATTAACTTTACAGCTAATTTTAGTCATTCAATATTATATTTATAAGTTCTATAAATATTCAGGATATTACATGGAGCATGTTTTCCATACAGCGATGGATAGGGCACAAGATCGAGTTTTTCATTACCCAACCCAATTCGAGGATTTACCGTGGTACGTGATGGATCGTAGGACGATGATCCGAATCATGAAATAAGAGCGCGAAGAAGCCGTGCGACGCGGAATGTCTTTATAGTTCGCGAGTAGCAATTATAATGAGTTGTTTTTTTAAGAATGTTAATATGGTGTAAATCTCAAATGAGATAAATAAAGGATTAATTATGATGTGGTCTTGAAACTTTATGATTTCAGGGCAGATGATGTAAATAACTATGATGTTATCTATGTTATGATTTGAAGTAGTAAATGAATAAAATACAAAAGTTTATCAAATGTGCTATGTGCTATATGATTGTTTACAAATGTTTAAGTTAAGGCTTAAATGCTTAAGTAATTGAGCAATAATCTAATGACGCAAATTCTTAACAATAAGATGCCGCCAAAAAGAAGACTGACACGTCAATAGACTCCTGAGGGATCTACAAACAACAATGACGAAACTAACGCTAATCCAATGCAACAATTTGTGGATTTGTTAATGGGAGCATTTGCAAATCAACCCCAAGCTCAGGCCACGACTTTCAAGGACTTCAAGGCTGTTGGACCCTTAGAATTTTAAGGGTCTATAAATCCGATCAAAGCCCAAACATGGGTCATGGAGATGGAAAATGTTTTTGACATTGCTATGGTCAGCAAGGACCAAAAGACTGCATTCGCAACATTTATGTTGAAATCATAAGCTAGCTATTGGTGGCAAGCTAACAAAACTCGAGGTGGTTAAGGGGTAATTCCGTGGGATAGATTTAAAGAGATGTTTTTCAAAACATATTTTCCGGCGAGTGCACAAAATCAGATGGAGGTACAATTTCTGGAGTTGAAGTAGGGTACGATGACGGTGCCTAAATATGCGGCAAGATTTAACGAGTTGGCGAGGTTTGCGCCATATCAAGTCAATACGGATGAGAGAAAAGCTAGAAGGTTTGAGCAGGGACTGAAGCCCTGGTTGTTTAGTCGGGTTTTGATGTTCCAATTGAATTCATTTGCAGCAGTGCTGGAGAAGGCGATTATCGCCGAAGGAGGTAGTGATGCTCTATTTAAGTACAATCAGGAGCAAAGGAAGAAGAAGAATGAAAATGAGAATAAGGAAAGTGGTAGGCATGGTAACAGTAGGCAGAAGAGAAAGTGGAATGATAATGTTTCTGCAGAAAGTCAGCAGGGAAATCAGAAGAAGAAGGTGGAGGCGTGCAGCAACTACAGGAAGAATCATGTGGGTGTTTGCTTGAAGGGCAGGACGGTATGCTTTAATTGTGGTCAAGAGGGTCACATTGCACCAAATTACCCCAGTCCGAAAAAAGTGCATGTTTCACTTGTGGATCGAAGGATCACTTTGTGCGAGATTGCCCTAAGAAAGTTTTAGGAGGAGTAAGTGGAGGAAAGGGAAACAACAGTGGAGGCAACTTAACTATCTCTGGACCGACGCCATCTAATCGACCTACCGCCCGAACATTCAACATGACGGTGCAGGATGCTATGCAGTCAAAGGATGTGGTATCAGGTATCATTCCGGTCAATAATGTAAATACTTACGTATTATTTAATTCGGGTGCTACGCGTTCCTTTATATCCGATGATTTTGCTAGAAAATTAGAGTTACCTCAAGAAGAGCTAGATTACCCTATGAGCATAGAAATCGTAAATAGAGAAGCGATTCTTGCTAAGTTTATACACAAGAATTGTCGGTTAGATATTAAGGGTCATGTGATGACGGTAAACCTAATCCCAATTCGACTTGGGGAGTTTGACGTTATTCTAGGAATGGATTAGTTGTTCAATCATGGGGCAATTATTAATTGCCAAAAGAAGTGTGTGAACCTTATGACTCCGTCAAAGGTAGTGTTTTATGGTAGCAAGTCGCCTAGAAAAGCAAGTTGTTTGACGATGATACAGGCCAGGAAGATATTGAGGCAAGGATAAGTAGGAAATCTAGCCTACATAGTTGATACACGGAAGGTGGGTGCAAAGCCAGAAGAGATACCAGTAGTTAGGGATTTTGCGGACGTGTTTCCTGATGATTTGCCAGGACTACCGCCAGATAGGGAAATTGAATTTGTAATTGATCTAGCACCGAGAACAACCCCTATATCCAAAGCCTTGTATCAAAAGGCTCTGGTAGAATTGAAGGAGTTGATGGTGCAACTGCAAGAGCTGCTAGACAATAAGTATATTCAACTGAGCGTTTTGTCGTGGGGAGCGCCGGTATTATTTGTTAAGAAGAAAGACGGATCAATGCGTCTTTGCATTGATTATAGAGAGTTGAACAAGGTCACGATTAAAAATAAGTATCCGTTGCCAAGAATCGATGACCTGTTCGATCAGCTGAAGGGAGCAAGATATTTTTCAAAGATAGATCTGCGAAGTGGGTAGCATCAGTTGAAGGTGAGAAAGGAAGACATACCAAAGACAGCATTCCGAACTAGATATGGCCACTATGAGTTTTTAGTTATGTCATTTGGTTTAACAAACGCACCTGCAGCGTTTATGGATTTAATGAATAGAGTGTTTAAACCATTTTTGGATAAATTCGTAGTGGTATTCATAGACAATATTCTGGTATATTCTAAAACTCAAGAAGAGCATGTGGAACACCTGAAGGTGACTTTCGAAGCGTTAAGGAGGGAGAAATTGTATGCGAAATTATCCAAATCTGAATTTTAGTTGGAGCGTGTCCAGTTCTTTGGGCATGTTATTGATAGAGACGGGATTTCGGTGGATCCGGCGAAAGTGGAAGCTGTAATGAACTGGGATCATCCGAAAACACCGTAGAAGTAAGGAGTTTCTTGGAATTGACAGGTTATTATAGGCGTTTTATTCAAGATTTCTCTAGGATCGCCTCTCCGTTGACGAATTTGACAAGGAAATCAGTGAAGTTCGTTTGGACGGAGAAATGCGAAGAAAGTTTTCAGGAGTTAAAAAGACGTTTAAGTTCAGCACCTGTGTTGTCTTTACCGGATAATACAGGGAATTTTGTGGTGTATAGTGACGCATTGCACAAGGGGTTAGGTTGCATGCTTATGCAGAACGATAAGGTTATCGCTTATGCATCGCGCCAATTAAAAGATTATGAGAAAGGGTATCCGACCCATGATTTAGACCTAGCAGCCGTGGTGTTTGCTTTAAAATTTTGGAGGCACTATTTCTATGGGGAGAAGTGTTAGATATACACGGACCATAAAAGTCTCAAGAATATTTTCACACAGAAGGATTTAAATATGCGTTAGAGACGATGGATAGAATTGATCAAAGATTACGATTGTGAAATTCTATACCATCCGGGGAAAGCTAATGTAGTTGCCGACGCTTTGAGCAGGAAGGGTAGGGAGAAGTTATCTTTGTTGACTGCCTAGGAGAAACTCATAGCAGAAATGGCTAAGTTGGAATTTGAGGTGAAATGTCTGGCAGAGTCGGATGAAAAACTATTCCAGATGGAAACCCAATCAACTTTAGTGGATAAGGTAAAGGAAGCACAACTCCAGGATGAGGAGTGTGATAAAATTCGGAAAAAGGTGATTGAGGGTAAGGAGCTTAAGTTCAAAATCGATATCGAAGGGTTGCTAAGATTTGAAGGTAGAATCTGGGTTCCGTCAGTGCAAGAAATCAGAGAAGATATTTTGAACGAAGCTCATAGTTCAAGATTTTCAGTTCACCCGGAAAGTACAAAAATGTACCAGGATCTTCGACAACATTTCTGGTGGCCAAATATGAAAAGAGACGTTGCTGAGTGTGTTGCGAAGTGCTTAACTTGTCAGAAAGTCAAAGTAGAACATCAGAGGCCAAGTGGTTTGTTACAGCCCTTGAAGATACCAGAATGGAAATAGGAGCATATCACGATAGATTTTGTGGTAGGCCTTCCAACTACTCAGAAGGGTTATGACGCAATATGGGTTATCGTCGACAAACTGACGAAATCAGTGCATTTCTTGTCAATAAAGATCAGATTCACCCTAGATCAGTTAGCGAAATTATACGTCAAGGAAGTTGTCTCGAGGCACGGTGTTCCAGTTTCAATTGTGTCAGACAGAGATCCACGTTTCACGTCAAAGTTTTGGAGGAGTCTGCAAGCTTGTATGGGGACGCAGTTGATAATGAGTACAACGTATCATCCCCAAACTGATGGTCAAAGTGAAAGAACAATACAAACGTTAAAAGATATGCTACGCGCGTGCGTTATGGATTTTAAGGGTAACTGGGATGATCATTTACCTCTGGTCGAGTTTGCCTATAACAATAGTTATCACGCAAGCATTGGAATGCCGCCTTATGAAGTGTTGTACGGAAGCAAGTGTCGAACTCCATTATATTAGGATGAGGTTGGTGAACGTCAGTTATTGAGACCTGAACTGGTACAGCAAATTGCTGAGATCATCAAGGTGATAAGAGCCGGATTGTTAGCTGCTCAAGACAGGCAGAACAAATATGCAGATAAGCACCGACAGAATAGAGAATTCGACGTCGACAATTTTGTATTTCTCAAAGTATCTCCCTGGAAGGGAAAGATCAGTTTTAGTAAAAGGGGTAAGTTGAGTCCGCGATTTATTGGACCTTTTGAGGTGTTGAAGAGAGTGGGAGATGTGGCTTATGAAGTAGCTTTACCTCCCGAGTTAGCCCACATTCAAAATGTCTTCCATATATCGGTGTTATGACCGTACAAGCCCGATTATAAACATATTATACAATATGAACCAATTCAATTTGACAAAGATTTGTCCTATGAAGAGGTTCCTGTAAAGATAATTGACAGGAAAGAACAGGTTCTCAGGAATAAAAATTATACCTTCAGTGAAGGTAATCTGGAGGAACTACAACGCTGAAGAAGTAACGTGGGAACTCGAAGAGAAAATGATGCAAAACTATCCCCAATTATTTATTTAATTAATGAATCACGATTCTGGGGACATAATCCTTGTACGGAGGGGAGAATGTAACAGTCGAATTGATTTCGTTGTGATTCTAGGGACAGAATCCTTTTAAGGAGGGAAGGATGTAACGAATGTAATTTTTGTAAATAAATAACATATTTATTTTCTAACCTTAAATCATGATAAGACTCCTCTTATTTATAGATATAAGGAACCCTCCTAAACTATTTAGGATTAGGGTTTTTATTTTAATTAAACTCCTTTAATTAATTATGCTCCTAATCCAATTAGGAATTCATGTGAGAGTACTTCTATTAATTAATTCTCAATCCCTATTAGAAATTAAATAATAGTAATAGTAATAATAATAATAATAAGACTCCTCTTATTAATTTATATTTAATATTTCCAAAATATTAAATAATAAATATTAAGCTATTTAATTTATTCTATCTCCATAGATTAAATTAAATACACTTAACTTATTATTAAAATTATGTCATTTACTTCTTAAATAAATATTTTTTCTTTTTGCGGTGTGACCCTTTAGGTTCTCCATATTAAACCGGTTGTGAATAAATCAATTAGAACAATTCTAATCTTATTTAAATAAATAAATAAAACTGTTTAATTCATTTCAATAAATAATATTTATTCTACAATAAGGGTAAGCCCCTTAGCGATTAACGACTTTTCAGATAATATAGATTTCAACATTAATCACAAAAGAACCTTTCAGTGCATAGTTACCGTACAATTCAATCCTTCTACCATACAATGTCTCAATTAAATATACCTTCAGGAATAAAATTATATCTTTAGTGAAGGTAATCTGGAGGAACCACAATGCTGAAGAAGCAACGTGGGAACTCGAAGAGAAAATGATGCAAAACTATCCCCAATTATTTGTTTAATTAATGAATTGCGATTCTGGGGACATAATCCTTGTAAGGAGGGGAGAATGTAGCGGTCGAATTGATTTCGTTGTGATTCTGGGGACATAATCCTTTTAAGGAGGGAAGGATGTAGCGAATGTAATTTTTGTAAATAAATAAAATATTTATTGAGTAAGTTTTTACTCAAGCAAGATTCCTACTTTACTTTCATTGAGCAAGTTTATTAACCTTAGCTTATTATTATTCAAGCAAGGTTGTTATAGTATCAAATGCTTATGTACATTTCAAGTCATCTGCTAAATTATTATGAATTGTTGATCATACTTCGAACATAAATTCCATTGTATGATTTTATTGTTGAATCAAATACTTTAGTGACTAGCAAAACCTTATTGATTCAGCTAGTCCATAGTTGATGAGCGTTTTAAAAACTAAGAATATCTTGAAGTTATTCCAAACCAAGTTTCTTTTGGTATAGATTTTGAAATCAAACTGAGATGAACAACCCTAATATAGGGGATTAATTACGCAACAGCGTTAAAATGTTTGTGCACAATACATTGTACAAAGGGCTAATCCCCCGGAGTACGAGATGGATAGTCCATAGTCTATAAGACTGTTAAAGGTTATAGTAGACATACTTGTTAACCTAGGACACAGTTCGAGGTCTTATGACCCTCAGATATATTATTGATCTTAAAATCTATGTTCAATTCTTGAGCTAAGCTTCCTATTGAGCTCTCAGTCCTTTGAATTGTTATTGATTGTTCTTGGATAAGCTATTATACCTCAGTTAAACTCTACTCCGTTGATTATTCAATTGTTATCGTTATCATACTTACGGGCAATTGTTTGCTCACCCTTGTAATAAACATTGCAGCTAAGACTATGAAATCAGATGAGCCATCCACTAGTAAGGGCAAAGGCAAGATGCATCAGTTGATGAGTGTGTTTTATATACACAAAATAAGTGCTTTTGAGCTTGATAATTTGTAAATCCTAAGTCATTTCGGTTGGTTTTATGTGTTTTTATCTTATTATTAGGTAATGTAGTTTTGTATCAGTTTTATATGTTTTTCTATGCTTTTAAGTGTTTTTATGTTGTTTTGTAGGAATTGAAATAAAAGCTCCTTGGAATCAATACCCATAACTTGCTTTTCGGTACTGTAGCTGCTTGTTTCCAAATTTCACCCATGATCCAATCCGAATCTCTCAAAACTCAAAGAATGAAAGTTGTAGATATTTGTCTTAGCTTTCCAGAGCATCTTGAATCATCCAATTGGAAGTTCGTATGAGAGAGTTATGACTATTTTACCATCGGATTTGGCATGTATTTTACACAGCAGTTGCTTCGGGCTCAATTTGAACCTTTCTCCGGACATTTTATTGTCACGCTCTAGTTATGAACGTTGTAGAGCTCTTTCTCAGCTTTCCATAGACTATTTACACGCCTTAATCCAAGTTCGGACGAAGAAGTTATAGCCATTTTACCAACAGAGGTCAAAGCTGAGTCGGGTTACAGCGGAATGGGCGCGGGCGCGCGGAAATGGATGCGAGCGCGCGGCGCCTGGCACCAGGCAGCCAGCGCGCGCACGCGGCGTGGGCGTGTCATGGGCGTGCAGCATGGCCAGGGGGCGGCGTGCGGGCGCACCAGGCGGCGTGCGGGCGCATCTGGCGTGCTGAGTGCGATCTTTTGAGCTCCTAGTGCGATTCCAGCTCACTTTTGACCCTAAATCTGATGTTTGGCTAGGGTTTTTCATGGAAGCACTATATAATATCTCATTGGGGCTTCATATTTCATAACTAGGAATTAGGAGGCCACACAAACACATCAATTAGAGAGACAAAAGTGCTGTAACACAAGGAAAATTCAGCAAAATCAAAAGAACCAAGAAGGAAAGGAGTGTCAAATGGATATCTAGACCTTGGAAGGCTGCACATACTTCATCAAGAAGAGCTTGAGGGCTGCAATTCAAAGAGATTTTTAGCAACAAGCCAAGGAGCAAAAGGAGAAAAGAATGCCAAAGGAAGAGGAAAAGCTAGAAATTGACATCAACCAAGCAAGCAACACATGATTATCTTCTAAATGGGTTTTATCATCTCTTGCTTTCCTTTGAATTTGTATTTCTATTTCATGATGTACACCATGTGTTTGATGTTTTGCCTAGCTACCATGAACTAGAGCTTATTCTAAGATTTCAATGGAACCCAACACATAGTTTGAATTGATTTCTCTCTCTTTGTTATTAATTACTCATTTGTGAATTGTATGTCATAATTTATGCTTCATATATTAATTGCTTGGCTCGTAATTACCGTGGGAACCTATATGAACTTGACGAACGGATTATAGTGTTTAGACCTTGTTATGATATCATGCGAGAGTTAAAGATTGTTGTGGGTAATTAATTCAGATTTAGTGACGTGTGTCTTGTTGATTATCCTCAATAATAGGTAACTTGATAGTATTTAGGATAGACATATACCTAGATACCGTGTGCAACCAATGGAGAATCTATTCTTAATGACTTCCTATGTGAAAGTTGATAATTGAAAGGACGTTTAATGAGATTTAGTGATACGTGTCTTGTTATTGTTCTTGAAATTGGTCTCTTAATAGTGTGTAGGATAGACATATACCTACATGCCGCATTAGGAAGATTCGAATTTGACCATCGACAGAGGCTTATAAGTAGCTTTGATTTCTCGGTTGGCAATTCTATGTTGTTAATTAATTCAAATGAGAGAGTTAGGATATTCAAATGAAGTGTTGGGGGAAATTGCAATCTTAGACTTGTTAACATTAGATTTCATTGTTTTAACGTTTTCCATAGATCTTAATTATTACCAAACAACAAAACAAACTCAATTCATCATTTGTCTAAATAAAATCGAGACGATATATAGTTGGTACTTGGGATACACTAGAACAATTCCTTGTGGGTTCGACAACTCTCTTATCACTTTATTACTTGTTGACCGCGTATACTTGCGCGTATTTTTCGGTTGTGAAATCGATCAACAGCAGTAGCTGGCGAATTGTTATCTGTTTGATGAATTTATGTAATAAGACTTGTTCAATTTTATGTTTTAATTCAGCAACGATGTAATAAATGTTAGATGAACTGGATGATTTGTTTACTTATGAGATTTAAGTTGTAACCCCTAATGTGGGGAGATAATTTATTCAGTTTAATTATATTGTCTTTTATCATGGGTAGTTAGTCATGAATGTATGAAATAGTGAACACTAAATCTGTGGAGTTGAAGTATCTAGATTTGGGGGTGTCACATTGACTGACTAAAGTTAGCTATAAAGTTAATTTCGAGGACGAAATTCTTTGAAGTAGGGGTGAATGTAATACCCCGAATATTTATGAGGCTTATAAATACGAACGTATATGGTTAGAGGTTAATTTAGTAACCTAAAATTAGGTATCGAGTGTTAGGTTTGTATATAACGAAAGCATACAATCAAATTACATAAATAGAGCAGAAGCGTGATAAAACGGATTTTAAAATTTTTCATACAAACCATCACCATGATCTTTACTTGTGTTCAATTATCAATTAACGAAAGAGATAAAGATTAAGAAATTATATCCTCGTAGAACTGTGCTTCCTTTGCTTGATCAACGTTAGCCACCCAAGTGTTTAGCCTCTAGAGGTGATCCACCAAGGAAGAATAGGTATTCAAGAAGTAAGGTATTGTCAAAACCCTAGTTTCTATCTCTATAAAAATTGCAAGTACTCTCCACAATCTAATGCAAGAGTGTGTAACCTTAATCTATGAGAAGACTCCTCTTATTTATAGATGTAGGAATAACCCTTCCCTAAACTATTTAGGATTAGGGTTTCTATTATAATTAAACTCCTTTAATTAATTATGCTCCTAATCCAATTAGGAATCCATGTGAGAGTACTTCTATTAATTAATTCCCAATCTCTATTAGGAATTAAATAATAGTAATAGTAATAATAATAATAATAAGACTCATCTTATTAATTTATATTTAATATTTCCAAAATATTAAATAATAAATATTAAGCTATTTAACTTATTCTATCTCCATAGACTAAATTAAATATACTTAACTTATTATTACAATTATGTCATTTACTTCTTAAATAAATATTTTCTTTTTGCGGTGTGACCCTTTAGGTTCTCCATATGAAACCGGTTGTAAATAAATTAATTAAAACAATTCTAATTATATTTAAATAAATGAATTAAATTATTTAATTCATTTAAATAAATAATATTTATTCTACAATAAGGGTAAGCCCCTTAGCGATCAACGACTTTCCAGATAATATAGATTTCAACATTAATCACAAAAGAACCTTTTAGTGCATAGTTACCGTACAATTCAATTCTTCTACTAAACAATGTCTCAACTAAATATAAGACATGGATTTACTGTCAAGTTTTATTTTATTTAATTACTAGTAATTACCTGTGCCTAAAGGCACGGAGTAATGAAAAATTATATTAAAATTCGAAAAATATTACATTACCTAAAAACTATTTGCAGCTTAAAATAACTTACAATCAGACATAACAATTATCATAATTCACCATACAACCACAATAAATAATACATACTCAATCATCAACACATATCCAACCACCAAAACATCAAGCTAGTCGCTACTAATTCCAAGAAATTTCGGCAGAGTTTCTTTTAACAATAGATATCCAGAAAAATC
This sequence comes from Aralia elata, assembly GCA_034770075.1. Lineage (NCBI taxonomy): Eukaryota > Viridiplantae > Streptophyta > Magnoliopsida > Apiales > Araliaceae > Aralia > Aralia elata. The sequence continues at coordinate 77,213,303 of CM068384.1, forward strand.
TAAAAACTATATACAAAACTTACAATCATCAATATATATCCAAACCACCAAAACAACCATCATTTCATATCCAAAATCATCACAATCATGTATAAGTAGTTAACTTTACAAACTCATAAAGAATTAATTATTATTTTGTTGATTTAACGTATATCGTATCGTTTTCCACTTTGTATATATAGCAACGTGAGATAACATGACAATAAAGTGTTGCATTAACAGAACTATCTACCCAATCATTTATCAACATTATAATTATAATAAAGTTTTTGTTTGATGCAAAAAATAAAACATCATAGCAGCAGTTGAATCCAACACATTGTTCTATAATAATATGCTCGATCAATAGCATATTGAATTTAACAACTTGAAAGATATGCTATAAAAAAGATCAAAATATGCTTCAAACAACTGGAAAAGATTGAGATTTCAATATTGACCGATGCTTCAAATTATGGAATGTTCAAACAAATTTAGAGTTTTAAAAAACGAGACCCAACAAAAGATTCAAATTATATGTCAGAACAAAAGCTTAAAGGCTACAAAGTAACATTGAGATTAAGAAACTAAAACTTTCAACTACAAAATTGGTAAAAATAAATAAATAATCATAAATCCTTAGTAATGCAATTGTATACATAGAATCACACTATAAAAAATAAATAACATTAAATTAGAAAAATAAAAAACATGTTGACAAATCAAACGTTATACATAAAACGAAACTTAAATTGTTTTAAAATCAATAACATCCAAATCCATTGTTAAAACAGAGAGAAAAGAATAGAATTAAAAGTGATACCAGTTGGCAATCTTTTTTATTTGTTCCTTATCTAGAAAAAAGAAAAAGAATCTATTTAATTTTTTAATTTTGTAGTTATTTTGTAATTGTTTTTTTTTATAAATAAGTTATGATCTTGTTTTTAATTTTGTCTACTTACCATTTATGTTTTTTATGTATTATACATTTTAAATGTATGCATATATATATACAATCCAAAACATTATTACAATTTAAAATAAAATATTAAAATATTAATTAAATAAATAGAGGAAGAGGGGAAGAGAGAGACCCAAGAAGAGGAGAGAGAGAAAGAGGAAAGAGGAAAGAGGAGAGAGAAAGAAATGGAGGAGCAGGAATAGGAGAAAGAAAGAGAGAAGGCGGAGGAAATAGGAAAACGGAGAGAAAATTGATAAAGAAGAAAACAAATAAGAAAAAAGAAAATGTTTTTTTATTTCTACTCCTTTTCTCTCTTCTATCTCCTCTCTCCTTGACACGTGGTAATTTTCGGCGAAAAATTAGTTGGTTTGACCAAAAGGGATACATTTGTTGTTTCAAAATATTTAGAGGTCATTAGGATCCATTGTAAAAACAGAGAGAAAAGAATAGAATTAAAAGTGATACCAGTTGACAATATTTTTTATTTGTTCTTTGTCTAGAAAAAAGAAAAAGAATTTATTTTGTAATTAATTTTTTTATAAGTAAGTTATGATCTTGTTTTAATTTTATCTTTTTACTATTGAAGTTTTTTTATGTATTATATATTTTAAATGTATACATATATATACACCCCAAAAAATTATTACAATTTAAAATAAAACATTAAAATAACAATTAATTAAGTAAATGAAAGAAGATGAGAAGAGAGAAAGAAAATGAGGAGTAAGAATAGGAGGAGAGAGAAAGAGAGAAGGTGGAAAAAATATGAGAGATGAGAGAGGAGAGAGAGAAAAAGAGGAGTAGAGAAGAGACAAAGAAAAGGAAGAGAGAGAAATTTGGGCGGGAACTTTTTTGCATGAGATGAAATGTAAGCCTTTAGATTAAGTTAAAAAAATTGAGATTAAATCTGAACCGTTCTTGTGCTTATAATAAAAATAGATTCAAAATTGGTTGTGTTTTATTATATAGATATGTATTTCGATTCCCAAATGCACAACTCTAAATAATGCAAATTAGAAACTCCTTTCTAATTTCATTCTGCCTTGGCCAAGGACTACTGAGTTGTCATTTATCACATAGGACATTCACATCTTTTACTAGATGAGGTAGTTTCTTTGTTGACCATTCACCTATCTCCATGTACAACTTAGTATACCCAATCATACCCTTTGAGATACCCTAAAGGTCTTAAGGGACATGTCAAAGTATAACTCATTATACACAAGATACCATGATGATCTCAAGTCCAAGGATCACTTGTACTACTATCACTATAGGAATTTCTATTGACAGACGAGTAAAACTCCATTAGATATTCCTTAGCGACCCACATTCAGTGAACTTATTCTCCAATAAGCACCTATATACTTACTTTAGTGTCTCCACACGAATGATTATGAGATCAATCATCCTCTTCCTAAGAGCAAGCAACGTATGTACTAATCTATCCGGATTCACTAATCCCCTTTTTAGTAATCCAATGATTATGAACGATTTTAGTTTGTGATCTATCTAGAATTTAGATCTCATTAGCATGATCACCATCATGATTCTAAAAGCATTGCTCAAAACTATGGGTTTATCACATTTAATATAACAGCACTATGTACACAATGTAAAATGCCTTTTAAGAAAATTAATTCTTTTATTAATAAATGAATAAGATTACAAAGTATATGCTACATCATATCAAATATGATTGGCTTGTGTGCATACTACTTTCATCGAGAAGTTTAAAACCGTAAGCCCTAATAAGATTCGAATTTTGTGCTTAATAAAAATCGAAATGATATTTCAAAGCAAGTGTTTTGTGATTATATAGTGTAAACGATGAATTAGGTCAAATAAAATTTTTTGGTCAAGTTGCTTAGTCGTGCTTACATTGACAAAATGATTTGTTGTGTTTTCCACGATTTCACCAAGAAGTATCCCGGCAAATTATTTTTAGTAAGCTGCTTTGTTGTGCTTAAACTGATATAGTGCTTTGTCGTGCTTACGGTAACAAGCTACATTGTCGCGCTTGTAAGATATTTTCATTGAGGAGCTTAGAAGATAGGTTCAATTGTAAGCTGCATTGTCGAGCTTGGAAGATATTTTTATTGAGGAGCTTAGATTGCAAGCTGCATTGTCGAGCTGGTAAGATATTTTCATTGAGGAGCTTAGAAGATAGGCTCAATTGCAAGCTGCATTGTCGAGCTTAGAAGATATTTTCATTGAGGAGCTTAGAAGATAAGTTCAAATTGCAAGCTACATTGTCAAGCATGGAAAATATTTTCATTGAGAAGCTTAGAAGAATATTCTAAGAATATGCTAGGGTATAAAGTGTAATAAGCCGAGCCCCTAATGGGCAATTAGTGAAACTTAGTTTTCCTATACATAGAAAGCTAAGTTCATTCATTCCTTACCATGTTCAAGAGCAATTCAAGAGCAAAAACACTCTATAATTATAGTCTGAGAGATATTGTGAGATAAAAATTACTTTCGAAGCATCGAAACTCTACACGATTGGAAGTAAAGCTAGCAACTACAAGAGGTATTACTCTAGTGGTTATTATTTTTATTCTTCTTTATATATTTAGTAAAAATATACTTTTATAAGTAGTTATAATGCCCAAATTATTTTAAGTATATAGTACAAAAGTCCTATTTACAAGCAGTTATAATGTTTGATTTATTTCTCTTATATATTAGAAAATATACTTTTATAAGCAGTTACGATGTCCGATTTTCTTTAAGTATTTAGTAAGAACCGCGCCACTCCTAAGACAAAAACCAGCGGGGCCGCACCGGTCGCCAATTTTGCCCAATTATTTTAATTTGTAAATAGAGTCTTGCGACATGTATGTATGTAAGTCTCAAGCTGTATTACATGATTTAATTGGTGTGCTACGTGTTCGAGCTTACGTGATGCATATAATTGAAGTATTCTAGATTTGTTAACTCATCTACCTAAGATGGGAAGTAATGGTTATAGACTTAGTAAAGATGGTTACATCTACGTGTCTATATGTTAGGTTACTCGGTGTGTAACCTCTTGTAAGTGCAAACTCAGGATAGTTATACTGTACTAACTAAGAACCGACTTATTAATGCCAAGGACTACTGAGTTATCATTTATCGAATCACATAGGACATTCACATCTTTTACTAGACGTGGTAGATTCTTTGTTGATCATTTACCTATCTCCATGTACAACTTATTATACCCAATCATACCCTTTGATATACCCTAAAGGTCTTAAGGGACATGTCAAAGTATAACTTATCATACACAAGATATTATGATGATCTCAAGTCTAAGGATCACTTGTACTACTATCACTAGAGGAATTCCTATTGACAGTCGAGTAAAACTCCATTAGGTATTCCTTAGCGAGTCACGTTCAGTGAACTTATTCTCCAATAAGCACCTACATACTTACTTTAGTGTCTCCACACGAATGATTATGAGATCAATCATCCTCTTCCTAAGAGCAAGCAACGTATGTACTAATCTATCCGGATTCACTAATCCCCTTTTTAGTAATCCAACGATTAGGAACGATTTTAGTTTGTGAGCTATCTAGAATTTAGATCTCATTAGCATGATCACCATCATGATTCTAAAAGCATTGCTCAAAACTATGGGTTTATCACATTTAATATAACAGCACTATGTAGATAATATAAAATGACTTTTAAGAAAATCAATTCTTTTATTAATAACCGAATAAGATTACAAAGTATATGCTACATCATATCAAATATGATTGGCTTGTGTGCATACTACTTTCAATCTCCCACTTGCACTAAAGCCAATAGTCATGGTATCTAATACCCTTCTTCTCTAAGTGACGATCATCCTGCCGTTTGGATAAAACTTCAGTAAATGGATATGTAATGTTGTTCTTGAGAGACCACTATCTCTATAGTGACTTTTCTTCTTTCAATGATTCCTCTAATCAAATGAAAGTGTTGCAACACATGGTTGAATCCAAGATGAGACTTAGGAACTATTCCTAGTTCTGTGATGAACTTTTCATCCAAACAATCAACTTGCAGCTTCACTTACAGCTATATACTTTGTCTTTGTCACTAAATCAGCAACTCTTTGCTATTTTGGAACCTTTCCAATTCACTGCACCACCATTCAAGGTAACAATTTACCCTAAAGTGGATTTGTTATCGTCTTGGTCAGTCTAAAAAAACTTGAGTCTGTTTAGTCCTCTAGTTTTAATTCAGACCTACCATGAATCATGATCACATCTTCAATACCGGTTAAGTATTTAAGATGTTTATCACTGTCTTATAGTGATCTTCTCTAGAATATGACTGATCAACATCAGGCCTTGTATATTCATTGCATACATGATAGTAACTCATGCGATCTCTCTTTAAATTGGAGATAATTTTATAGAGATTCACTCCATGGCTCATCATCATGAGACCTCTCTTGGAGTTTGCCATGCTAAACGCCTTTAGCATCGAATGAATATACGTTCATTGGGTCAAACCGAACATCCTTTTAAATCTATTTATATAGATTTATATCTCCAATTTATATGATGCTCCTCCCAAGTTATTCATGGAGGAATATTTAGACTATTTTATCTTTACTGATTATAGCATCGGTGTGTCATTCCTTATCAGTAATATATCAACATATAATACTAGGAATGTCACAGTACTCCCACTGACCCTTTTTGTACACACTAGGTTCGTTCTCGGTTTTGATAAAATCAAACTCTTTTGATTGTCTCATCAAAATGAATGTTCCATCTTTGAGAAGCGTGCTTCAATCCATAAATGGATCATTGTAGCTTAAAACACGATTTGCTTCAACCTTTGAAATAAATTCCTCTGGCTATATCATACATACATTTTCCTCAAGTCTTCATTGAGGAAGGACGTCTCCACATCCATTTTGCCAGATTTCGTAATAAGCTGCAATCACAAGCAAAATCCAAATGGACTTGAGCATTACCCGATAATAAGGTTTTATTACAGTCAACTCCTTGACTTTATTTGAAACCTTTTAAACAGTTCTGATCTTATAGGTCTCCACCTTGCCATTTGCCCTAGTCTTTCTCTTTAAAGACCCATATACACCCTTTAGGCACTATGCCTTTCGGTGGAGTAACCAGAGTTTATACTTGGTTCTCATACATGGAGTCCATTTCGGATTTCATGGCCATCTGCCATTTCTCTGAGTGTCTTCTACTCTTAGCCTCATCGTATATAACTGGATCATCATCCTCTATGATGCGTACCTCATCATCATCCTCTATGATGAATCCATACCTCCCAGGTATCTTCGGTACTCTTCCAGATTTACGATTCGGTTGTGGTACAATAGGTCTATCTACAGGTTCCTCGGTTCGACTTAAAGTGCTTTGTGGTTCTTGAACTCCTTCAAGATCTATTACCTTCCCACTAGCTCCTTCAATGATAAACACCTTTATCTAAGAAGGCAGCGTGTAGGATTATAGTAATAATACCCTAAACTTTCTTTAGGATATCCCACAAATCTGCATTTGTCAGATTTTATCCCAAACTTATCTTTGAAACCTTTTCACATAAGCTGGACAACCCCTTATCTTAACATACTTAAGAGTAGGAATCCTCCCTATCCATAACCTTTATGGAGTCTTGGGCTCGGATTTTTGAGGTTACCTTATTTTTGTAGATATGCAGCCGTTTCTAGGGCTTAACCCCAGATGGATACTAGAATGTCGGTAAAAATCATTATGGACTGCACCATGTCCAACAAGGTACAATTTTTCCTTTTAGATACACCAATCAATTATTGCGTATCAGGAGGTGTCCATTATGAGAAAATACCATTTTGAGATGATCTAGAAACTTATTGCACAAGTATTCTTTCCTCGATCTGATCAAAGAATCTTAATACTTTGTCAATTTGTTTCACTTCTGAATTCTTTGAACCTTTCAAATGATTCAGACTTGTATTTCATCAAATACACATATTCAACTTTTTGAATGATCATCTCCTTTTCTTTTACTAGTTTGTTCAATTTGCAAAATTATTTTTCATGTAAGTCAAGTTTACAAAGTCTGTCAAGTGATCTTCCAGTTTCAAACAAAACATTATTATTATAAATAGAACAACAATTGTTCTTAAATATAATACCAGAACCTTCCTTGTCCAACAACGGAAGTAATAATGTTTCTAAAGAGAACTGGAACATAATAACAAATTATTAACTTAACAGACTTGCCCGTAGGCAACGCTAAACTATAAGTTCCTACGGCTAATGTAGCAACTATTACTCCATTCTCCGCACGTAAGATTACTTACTCTTTGTTTAGCTTTCTACTTCTGCTTAGTCTCTGTATTGGATTGCATACGTGAGAACTATAGCCGGTATCCAATACCCAAGTAGAACCTTGACTTACAGAAAGATTTATTTCAATGATGAACAAACCTATATCTGTAACCGAAGTTTCACTAAGCTTCTTCTGGTTAGCCTCTGTAAAATTCTCCTTACAGTTTCTTTTATAGTATCTAGGCTTAATACAGTGGAAGCAAACTCCTTTGCTATCTGCATCAGTCTTGTTCTTATTGTCCTTTGTTTTTGCCTTTCCATTTACCTTCTTTGAATTGTTCTTCTTTTAAGAAGATCCTTTGGCCCTCTTCCGCTTCCGGGAAGAATCATCTACCAGTAAGACTTGGTCTTTCTTGGTTGGAAAGTGACTCTTTACAGTTTTCAACATGTTTAAGCAACTCAGGCAGGCTGACATATAGCTTGTTCATGTGGAAATTCACAACAATTTGTGAGAAAGAGTCCGGAAGTGATTGCAAGATCAAATCTTGGATCAACTCTCCATCCATTAAAACCTAGTTGTCCCAATTGTTCAATCAGATTGATCATTTTAGGACATATGTCTGTACTATAGTGCCATCGGTCATTCTAGATTGGAAGAGCTCCTTAGATATGTAATATCTAGCAGTCCTACTTTCCTCACCATTCAACTCCTTGAAGGGGTAGGAGTACAGTAGGAGCATCCATAGTTTCATGCTGACGCTGAAGCTCGTTACTCATGGATGCGAGCATGATGCATTGAGCCAATTGTGCATCATCTTGCCACTTTCTAAAAGTAGCAATCTCTTCCTCTGAGGCATTGTCTGAAACCATTGCAGGGATAGGCATATTAAGGACATAAGATAGCTTTTCAGCCTTGAGAACTATTCTCAAATTCCTTAACCAGTACTTTTAATTTGGTCCGGTTAATTAGCATTTAATATGCTCCGCAGTGATAGTGAATTAGACATTGTAAAAATTCTATAATGAATTTGTAATTTAACAACATTTTAGCATACATTCATTTTAATTAATTACCAAAATAAATTAGGTCTTTATTTAAATTGGTATCTCCCACTATTTTCATCAAACTATATTACCCTCAATATATAGTTCGACAAATCTAATTAAAGATTTGCTAGTGAGAATAAGGATCCCATTTCAAATGTATATAGCTTTGTGTGACACAACAAACTATATATAAATAAATAGGTAGACAACTATTGTCAATTACATCACTATGTAACTCCTTGTATTTTGCCTCTTAGATTATTTTGATCAAATGTGACACATCCGAATCAAAATTATTCCAGTTAAGTCCAACCTAGCACTTCCATATATTCGAAAGAAAAACAATGTCCTTGTGTGACACAACAAAACAGCATTGTCCAGTCTATGTATAAGCATCAAATGTGATAATGCAACATCTTAAATATTTAATACTTGCCTTGTGTGACACAACAAACTCATATTAAATATTTAATACTCTATCGCTTTACCATGCTAGAAGGCGACGTTCGATATTCCAAATATCTTTGAACGCTTAGGACTTAATATAATTTCTTTGAGGGGTTTGTTATTATTTGTCTCATCTTGTTTAGCGCGCATGCACACACACACACATATATATATATATATATATATATAAAATACGCGTCATATTATTTGACATGCGAAGCATGTGGGATAATATATAATATATACATAGTAAACATGCACATATAGAATACTATATTCTACCCGGATTGATTATGGACTTTTATTCTAGTTTGGTTCACTAGAGCCACCAAGTGAACCAAAAGGTCAAACCTAGGGTGCAAGAATTAAATTTAAATATAACTATTACATTTAAACCCGGGCTCCATTACAAATGGGTCTTCAAGCGCTCCTTGCTCCTTTGTCTCCAATTCTTCAAAATTAATTCTAACTAGTCCTATTACAAAAACTATTTACAATAAATAGAAACCTTGATCAGCAGTCAAGGGAAAGTACATAGGAGGGAGATATAATTTACATTAAGAAAAAATTAGAGAAGACGAGGTACGCAGACCCCATTTATAAAAACCCATACATTCAAGCATCCACTAAAATAAATCCAATCACACATTGGTCAATAGTCCATAATCAATACCTATTTATTATCATACATATCTCTATATGTATCAATAAATAACATGCATCCCATTAATAATAAAACCATTCCATATATGCATTGATATCATTTAATGGGCAATATTAGTTAGTATAAAATCCAATTTCAACTCCAATTAGTTATCATGGAATCCAATTCCAACTCTAATTAGTTATCATGAAATCGAACAATTAAAATAAACTTCTTTATTTTAATCATATTCCAAATCAAAATAAACTCTTTTATTTTAATTTATCCAATTTTGAATAAAATAAACTCCTTTATTTTTAATCAAATTCCAAATCAAAATAAACTTCTTTATTTTAATTTATCCATTTTTTTTGAATAAAAATAAACTCCTTTATTTTTAATCAAATTCCAAATCAAAATAAACTCCTTTATTTTAATTTACAAAAAAAAATAATAATAAAATAATTTTACACAAACAATTATGCCCAATTAAATTGTTCTAAACACATATCAATGTACATACAGAATCAAAACAATTAATAATTCGCATAAAGTTTGGCTCTGATACCACTGTTAGGTTTGTATAGCGCGAACATGCAATCAAATTACATAAATAAAAGCGGAAGCGTGACAAAATCAGATTTTAAAATTTTATACAAACCATCACCATGATCTTTCTTTATGCACAATTATTAATTAAACTAAAGAGATGGAGAATAAGAATTATACCCTTGTAGAACAAAGCTTCCTCAAGTACAAGTTCAACTTCTAGTCCTTCGAGTTCTCCTTGAATTCAACGGTGTGATTCTTTCCTTTGATCAATGTTAGCCACCCAAGTGTTTGGCCTCTAGAGGTGATCAACCAAGGAAGAACAAATATTCAAGAAGTTGGGTGTTTGGCAAAACCCTAGTTTCTATCTCTATAGAAATTGTAAGTACTCTCCACAATCTAATGTAAGAGTGTGTAACCCTAATCTATGATAAGACTTCTCTTATTTATAGATCTAGGAAAACCCATTCCCTAAACTATTTAGGATTAGGGTTTCTATTTTAATTAAACTCCTTTAATTATATTCCTAATCCAATTAGGAATTAATGAGATCGAGAGAGTACTTCTATTAATTAATTCACAATCCCTATTAGGAATTAAATAATAGTTATATTAATTAATTCTCAATCCCTATTAGGAATTAAATAATAGTTATATTAATTAATTCCCAATCCCTATTAGGAATTAAATAATAGTGATAGTAATAATAATAATAAGACTCCTCTTATTAATTTATATTTAATATTTCCAAAATATTAAATAATAAATATTAAGCTATTTAATTTATTCTATCTCCATAGATTAAATTAAATACACTTAACTTATTATTACAATTATGCCATTTACTTCTTAAATAAATATTTTTCTTTTGCGGTGTGACCCTTTAGGTTCTCCATATTAAACCGGTTGTGAATAAATCAATTAGAACAATTCTAATCTTATTTAAATAAATAAATTAAACTATTTAATTCATTTAAATAAATAATATTTATTCTACAATAAGGGTAAGCCCCCTTAGCGATCAACGACTTTTCAGATAATATAGATTTCAACATTAATCACAAAAGAACCTTTGAGTATATAGTTACCGTACAATTCAATCTTTCTACCATACAATGTCCCAATTAAATATAAGACATGAAATTTCTGTCAAGTCTTATTTTATTTAATTATATGTATTTCGATTCCCAAATGCACAACTCTAAATAATGCAAATTAGAAACTCCTTTCTAATTTCATTCTGCCTTGGCCAAGGACTACTGAGTTATCATTTATCGAATCACATAGGACATTCACATCTTTTACTAGACGTGGTAGATTCTTTGTTGATCATTCACCTATCTCCATGTACAACTTATTATACCCAATCATACCCTTTGATATAACCTAAAGGTCTTAAGGGACATGTCAAAGTATAACTTATCATACACAAGATACTATGATGATCTCAAGTCTAAGGATCACTTGTACTACTATCACTAGAGGAATTCCTATTGACAGTCGAGTAAAACTCCATTAGGTATTCCTTAGCGAGTCACGTTCAGTGAACTTATTCTCCAATAAGCACCTACATACTTGCTTTAGTGTCTCCACACAAATGATTATGAGATCAATCATCCTCTTCATAAGAGCAAGCAACGTATGTACTAATCTATCCGGATTCACTAATCCCCTTTTTAGTAATCCAACGATTAGGAACGATTTTAGTTTGTGAGCTATCTAGAATTTAGATCTCATTAGCATGATCACCATCATGATTCTAAAAGCATTGCTCAAAACTATGGGTTTATCACATTTAATATAACAGCACTATGTAGATAATATAAAATGCCTTTTAAGAAAATCAATTCTTTTATTAATAACCGAATAAGATTACAAAGTATATGCTACATCATATCAAATATGATTGGTTTGTGAGCATTGTCGACGCCGGTTTTTCGTATCTTTAGTCTTTCTTCGCGATATTTGTCCTTTTCCGATTTTAGCCTTTGTTATTAGATGATGTTTGGAAAAGGTCGGCATGAGTGTCGACGGGGTTTTGAAAGATCGTTTTTATGATGAGCCAATTAACCAGAGTCGCCAGTTGGTATATTTGAAATGGATGTACCAACTCATCCGAGTTTCGTTTTCGTAAATCGCTGGCTCATATGTGACTCCGAATTAATTGGTCTGCGAATCGAGATTCATAAAGTTCGGGGGCTTGCTTAAGCGAGGGGAAGGTGTTAGGCACCCCCCGACTTCCGTGAAACACGGTTACCGCAATCTTGATGCTCTCCTATCCTTTAATTCATGAAATGTGTGTGTATGCGCGCGTGTGTGTGTGTGCCTACGTGAATGTTGTGGTGAGTTTGTATGAAAGAATCATTTAGGAAAAATCGTGCTTTGATTTGAGAATGCTTCGGAATGTCCTTCGATTTATACGAGAAAGCTTGATTCTCTATGAGAAGGGTTTGATTTTAATTGTCCAAAAACTATGAGATTTTTCGTTAGGTGTCGTTTTGGCAAAACAAGAGTTTTAAACCTTCGTCAAAATAGGAATCAAGATCTATACGTTGCTTTTGTAACTCAAACGATGGGCAACTTCTAGAACCTCTTTAACCCTATGCACACCGGTTTAATAAAACGTCACTTATTTTATGAAACCATTTCTTATGATGTTTGAAAACGATTTTCTTTAGCTTTCTCGTTTGAAATAGAAATCGACATTCATTAGCACTTCCCATTTATTAACCTCGTGATGCTAATAACCTAGTTTGATTGATTTTATGAAAATCTTATCATTTAGCTTTGAAATCAATTTCGTCTCATAAATCAAATCGAGCATAAACACGCGTCAGAGCTATTCATGGGCATGTAAGCCATCAAAATAACCCCAAACGCCTACAATCACAAGTTTCACTATTTTGGGGCCTTAAACACTATTCTCGCCTTGGCGTCGTTTTAAGGCCCGACGATTACATATTTACAATTAAAGATACATCGAATTTATTACATATATCAATAGATGTCCATCATCGGATTTGGACCACGGCGTCGCGCTCCTAGGCTCACATCCAAAATCGCTACACACCCACAAGATCCTAAAAATAGCAATCTAAACAATCTATGTACAATACATCATTACAACGAGCTAAAAATTCACCAAATGGATATCATCGGGCCATTAGGAGGAATTTCGTTCCATTTGGAACCCTCACTAATAGCCCTCAATCCATGGATTCACAACAATATACAAGAACAACTACATTTAATATAATTTGGATGACAAAAAGCTTCAACAAAAATGGTAAAACAAAATGCTAAAACAAAGGATTTTTCACTTTGCAAATAATCCACACAATATATATGAATTTGTGTATTGAATAGAGTAGAAATATATGATATATAGTCTCACAAAATGGATACAATTCCTCACTATTTTTCTCTCTTTTCTCTCTTAATTGTTGCTGATTTTGCTGTTCTTCCCGAGTTGCTGCCGCCTCCTTCTTCTGCTGCTGAACCTCCTGGATGAAATGAAGAAACTGAGCTGAAATAGGCAATTTAGGGCAGCCGCAGATTGATCTGCGGCCTGGCTGGCCCACCCCCCATCGCACTCAGCTGGTTTCCTGGTTTCGAGTCCCGTGCGCACCACCATTATTTTAATCGTTTGGCCGCAGATCAATCCGCGGCTGGGTGGGCTGATTTTCTCGTTTTCCGAACCGCACCTCGTTTCTCGTGTCGTGACGTCGGTTTTCGCCGACAGGCTTGTATTTTGCAGTCTGGGAATCACTGGGAGACGTGCCACATCATTCGGGCATGCCTATTTCGGACGGCCCTGCTGTCACGTCGATTTTGATTTGCAAATCGTTGCGGTGACGTCGAGTGTTCGTTCCGGTGCCCATCCTTTGCTCTCGCAGGCCGGCCCAATGGACGAATTTGCCCTCCTGTCATGGTCAGTATAGGAAGCGCAAAATTTGAGTGTCTACAAGCATACTACTTTTAATTTCTCGCCCCGACGAGAATTTTGTGAAGGAATTTCTCGCCCCGGCGAGAATTTTGTGAAGGGATTCCTCGCCCCGGCGAAGAATTAAAAAAAATGAATGTTAAGGTACTGTAATGGGTGGTAAGCAAAAACCCATTGATTGCTCGGTGTCAACTGAGCTATTAAAATGAAATTTGATGAGAATAAGTTCTGACGTGTTTATAATACTGTAACTAATTATTGTTACTGCTTTATAAACCGTATGTATAGGTTGATTTAGAGAACGTGAGTCTTAAATTTATAGTCTACGCACAAGGCAAGTATCTTATCCCTACTTTTACATTTACGCAAGTTTTCTACCTTGATTTCAATCATGCAAGTTCCTGAACTTAATTCTCGTATCAAATATGTTTCATAATGCTATAACTTACTCGAGCAAGTTATTGTTTCTATTCCATTCAATTTCATGGATTCAATGAGACGTTTAAAATTTCTCTTTGTAATGCTTCAGTTATATATAGAACTTTTACAATTGAACCTTTTGTGAGATTTAGTTTTGATTCTCGAATTACACCTTTTGAACCTTGATTGACTAGCGAACCCTTGTTGATTCGACTAGTCCATAGTTGATGAGCGTTCTAAATTCTAGAAACGTTATTGAAGTAAATCCAAACCAAACTTACTTTGGTGCGGACTCCGATGTCAAACTGAGATGAACAACCCTTATATAGGGGATTTATTTACGCGTTAGCGTTAAGATGTTGTGCACATATATGGTACAAAGGGTTGATCCCCCTGAGTACGAGAAGTAAGGTCCATATAGTCTTACGACTGTTAAAGGTTTAAAGTAGAAATACTTGATAACCTGGGACATAGTTCGTGGTCTTAAGACCCTCAGACGTTCTTTTGAATCTTGTCTTACATTCTTGACTCAAAAGCTATATCTTTGATTATTCAATATCCGTTAATTATTTAGCATGTTATTATTACTGTTGTTGTTATACTTGCTGGGCAATCATTGCTCACCCTTGCATAATAACATTGCAGCTAAAGTTGAAAGAACTGATGAGTCATCCACTAGTAAGGGCAAAGGAAAAGCAAACAAGTGATGAAGACTTGTTTTATTTGATTAAGTGATGTTTATGTAATAGACTTGATTTATATTTCCGCATTGATGTTTATTAAGGTTAGATGACCTGGGAATTGTTTATGAATGATGTTGTAACCCTTTTATGGGAGATTTCTATTTTTAATTATTAGTATTTCCATTATGATTGTATGGGTAGTTAGATGTGATGTGATATTTTTGGATTGTGAACACCAAATCCTGAGGAAACGAAGTACCCGGATTTGGGGGTGTCACAGTTTTGTTGTGTCACGCAAGGACAGTGTTTTTCTTTCGAATATATGGAAGTGCTAGGTTGGACTTAACTTGGATAATTTTGATTCGAATGTGTCACACTTGATCAAAATAATCTAAGAGGCAAAATACAAGGAATTACTGTGACGCCTCCAAATTCTGACGTCACTGTCTCGAATTTGGTTCATCACGTTCTAGCACAATAATGACATAAAACTAATGCAGCGGAAAAGATAGAATAAATTACATTGATTTAATATAATTATTCTCGTCCCAAGGTCTCGCAACCGATACTACAATACTATCCAAAAGTCTTAACTTAAACTGAAACATAACACTAATACATAATCCATGCCTAAGCTTATTACATAACCGAATTCAGAAACTTAAACAACATAGTGAATAATCTCCTTCCTAAGGGAGAACAAAGCTACTCCGTAGCTTTGCCCTTTCCCTTATCCTTGCCTGAAGGTTCACCTCGCTCTGCCTTAACTGAAAGGTTTAAAGAAAGTAAGAATGAGCAACAAATTTGCCCAGCAAGTATATACAAGGAGGGTGAACAATATAAAGTTCAAATTTCAAGGGTATGACAGTAAAGGATAATTTAAGGGTAATAAGGAAAATCAATTGTTATACATAAAAGTTACTATGGACTGAAGAATATCAATAGGATTCTTGCATCTAATCATTTCAAGTCCAAGAATATGAACATTGAGTAGTCATTAAAGGACTAAGAACTCTTGCTAGAATTAACAGTTTTTTTATACTGAAAATCTAATAAAACAAGTACACAGGTGATCAGCCTATAGTACCCCAGATTATGCATAACTGTCACATGCTTGTAAGTGCGCACGTCGGTTCCCCGACAATATATAATTTTCCCCTTTTTATGAGGGTTGTTCATCTCAGTAGATAAGAGTCCTCACCAAGACAATTGGTTTGGAATAGTTTTCCAACACATGTATAATAGTCTAACCGAAACAATGGTTTAGACGACTTTTATAATCTTATTCAATGATTTAATGGATACCAATACTCGCAATACGGTTTAAGGGATATAAATCTTAAACCAATCCTTAGAATATGAATGATAGTTTATAAAGCATAAGAGTCATTGTCACATACTTGTATGATACAGGAATATACAAGTTTACATGTTTGCTCAATACAGAGAAAGGGTTCGAATACTTGCACAATATACCACATCCCGCTCGAATGTAAATTGAGTAGGGTTAAAGGAAACTTGTAATATGTAAGAGGTTCAAGGTAAGAAACTTGCTCAAAATAAGTTTGAGTAAGGTTAGGGAACTTGCCTTTAGCGCAGTCTACAAATTTAAAGCTTAATGACACGTTGCAATCCTATTGTATAATAGTTATATATAAGAATTCCATTAGTCATACAATTTCATACATTAAATAACACTACATCATATTTGGATACCAAAAATATTACTGCAACTTCTGCTCTATACTTTAGAATAACAATGCAAGCAATCCACAAGAATCAGATTACAAAAAGAATCACTTGACCACTCTGCAGGAGGGCGCAGCTGCGCCTTGGTTAAGCTTAGGGATGGCGCAGCTGCGCTGTCCCCTGGCCAGACCAGGGTTGAGCTTTTGCATTCCTGGTTTCAGTCCACTATCTAGCATACCAATACATTAACAATTACTATGTACACATGTTAAAGAGGTTTGCATGCTCACATGATCATTTCAAGTTTATATTACTACTCTATAATTTCTTAGTCTAGAACTTTGGTAAAATAATGTCGGGCAAGTTTAAGAATTCACGTGACTTACCATACCAAGTACTTATTCATATACAAAGGTTATAACACCGAAAATACGCATGCTCATGTGTTCATATCCTATATACTTAGTTTACATAGTTCACAACTTGGGAATTTGCTTAAATTCATGCTTGAACGATGCAATGCTATAACATACTAAAGGGACACACATACACATCATGTTTGGGGAATATCCGAGTACTAACATGCATGTCCAACACCTTAGAATGGAGTTATCATTATAATTATCCATGTTTATTTCAAAATGTCCAAGTTTCCCTTTAAAAGTCGTTTAGAACTAGGTCATGGTCATCTAGCACACATGAAGCATCTTGGAACCTTATATCATGCATAATCAGACCTTATACATATATTCGTATAATTAGGACTTGCACATTGTAAGTTTTGGTAAAGTCTAGTTTTAAAACTATAAGTTTCCTTTAGAAAAACACATACAAATTGAAGCTAAGATGCTCATGCTATGCAAAGGAACCTTACACTACATGTTTTACATATTTTCAGGCATATCGAAGTTAACTAACCACATTGGAAAGTATCAAATCATAGCAGGAACAAGTGCCTCTGTCTGGAGCACGGTGCAGCTGCGCAGGTTTGTACTATAGAAGTGGCGCAGCTGCGCCACTTCGACTTAGTGCCCATATTGACTCTGTTTCAGCAGAATCCTACAATGCACATGGCTAAACCTTCCTGGACGCAGCTAAACCCAATCACATTGTGTTCTTAACATACATGTTGACTCACATAACAACATAGCACCAACTACCAACTAATTAACAAGAGATTTTCATGCATTTCTAAGAATTTGCCAAACTTGAAATTAAAACATACTAAAGCAATATCATTACCTTCTTGAAGCTAATAGCAGATTATCACCCCTGATGGACTAAAACTCAGATTTTACAACTCAATTCTTTGTGAAGTAAGGCTTCTAATTTATAGAGAAAATATTATCCATACCAAGCCATTAACCAATTTCGTGAACCAAAGGAAGAAGATAGAAGCTCGTGGTTAATGGGAAGTTGGTGAATTGCACTATTATCACCACTCCCCCTTTCATCATTAATCTGAGATTGCATGGCTGATTATAAGGAGAAGAAGAAAAGCTAGGCTTGTAGCCTTTTTGTTCTTCACGTAAATTCCAATTGGGCAAGGAGGTGACTCTTAATTTGGGACAAAGAACTCAGACATTCCAACAAGGCTTATTAGCACACTTTGTTTTAAAATGTAACTTAAGGTCAAGATGTATTAAATAATTAAATGCCACCACATTGTATTAATAAAGTCACATGTACACATATCATATAATCCATGCACATTAATTAAGTAAAATCTAATAAATTACTAACACCCAGTATTTAATGTACATTATTATTCCATTGCTTCTATAATAGAATATTATTACAATAAACATTCTAGTATTAAAATAATTATTATCCAACAATTATTAGTTTACTTCCATTATTACCTCCTGTAATTAAAATGTACATTTAATAGTCCATATCGCACATCAATATCTCATATAGAATGTTCATGCAATTTAAATTTCACACATCTCTTTTATATTATTAAATGAATATCGAAACTTTATTACAAATCATATACATTTCATAACACGGTTACACCTCAGATAGCATAGCATATAGCCCTTAAATAATTTAATAGAGATTATTAGTCATACAATAATTAATTAACATTAATAAATTCTTTTCTTAATAAATCATTTCTTTAATAAATAAACAAGAAGTCACTTTATCACACCACTACCAAAATGGTAGATCACGTATACTCATATTCGAATAAATATTCAACTTAAATAGAAAAGTCAATATTAATATTATTCAAAATTCTCGGGTATTACAGTTACATAGTGATATAATTGACAATAGTTATCTACCTATTTATTTATATATAGTTTGGTGTGTGACACAAGGCTATATACATTTGAAATGGGATCTTCATTCTCACTAGCAATCTTTAATTAGATTTGCCGAACTATATATTGAGGGTAATATAGTTTGATGAAAAAGTGAGAGATACCAATTTAAAATAAAGACCTAATTTATTTTGGTAATTAATTAAATGAATGTATGCTAAAATGTTGTCTATTTCACATGCAGAATTTAAAAATGTCAAACTCACTATCACTGCGTAGCATACTTAATGCTAACAAACTGACCAGACCGAATTACACAGACTGGTTAAGGAATCTGAGAATTGTTCTCACTGCTGAAAAGATTTCTTATGTCCTAAATTCGCCAGTTCCTGCAAATGTTGCAGAAACAGCCTCTGAGGAAGAGATTGCTACTTTCAGAAAGTGGCAAGATGATGCAATTATAGGTCAATGCATCATGCTCGCATCCATGAGTAACGAGCTTCAGCGTCAGCATGAAACCGTGGATGCTCCTACTATATTGCTGCACCTCAAAGAGTTGTATGGTGAGCAAAGTAAGACTGCAAGATATCAGATATCTAAGGAGCTCTTCTGATCTCGTATGACTGAGGGCACTGCTGTTGAGACTCATGTCCTTAAGACGATCAATCTGATTGAACAACTTGAACAACTTGGGTTCGTGATGGATGGGAAGTTAAGTCAAGATTTGATCTTGCAGTCACTCCCGGACACCTTCTCACAATTTGTTGTGAATTTTCACATGAATAAGTTGGACGTCAGCTTGCCTGAGTTACTTAACATGCTGAAAACTACTGAAGGTCACTTCTCATCCAACAAGAACCAAGTCTTACTAGTGGATGATTCTTCCAAAAAAAAGGAAGAGGCCCAAGGTATCTTCTGAAAAGAAGATAAATAAGAAGGCTAAGGGCAAGGCGAAGAGAAAGGATAAAAAGAAACCTGATCCAGATAGCAAAGAAATTTGCTACCATTGCAATAAGCTGGGACACTGGAAGAGGAACTGCAAGGAGTATCTTACGGACCAAAAGAAGCTTGGACAAGCTTCGACTTCTAATCTAGGTTTGTTCATGATTGAAATTAATTTTTCTGAAAGTCAAAATTCTACTTGGGTATTGGATATCGGCTGTAGTTCTCACATATGTAATAATATGTAGGGACTAAGTAGAAGTAGAAAGCTGAACAAGGATGAAGTCGTCCTACGAGTGGGAAATGGAGCAAAGGTTGCTGCATTAGCTGTAGGGACTTATTGTTTAGCACTGCCTTCGGGCAATTTATTAGTTTAAATAATTGTTATTATGTTCTGACACTCATTAGAAACATTATTTCAATTTCTGTATTGGATAAAGATGATTTTGATATTATAATAAAGAACAACAATTGTTCTATTTATAATAAAAATGTTTTATATGGTGTTGGGAACCTACTGAATGGACTTTACATACTTGACTTGTATGAAAATATACTTCAAATTGAACAAACAAAGAAAAAAAAAGAGATGATGTTAATTATACCTTTATGTGGCACTGTAGACTCGGTCATATCAATGAAACAAGATTATCCAAGTTGCATAAAGATGGTCTTTTAGAGCTATATGATTACGAATCATATCCAACTTAAGAATCTTGTCTCATGGGTAAGATGACTAAATCTCCTTTTAGTGGAAAAGGAGAAAGAGTTACAGAGTTGTTAGCGTTGGTACACACAGACGTATGTGGACCTATGACAACGAATGCACGAGGAGGGTATTCTTATTTTATTACTTTCACTGATGATCATTCTAGATTTGGATATGTGTATTTAATGAAATACAAATCTGAATCGTTTGAAAAATTCAAAGAATTCAGAAGTGAAGTAGAGAAGCAAATTGGTAAGAGTATTAAGATTCTTCGATCGGATCGAGGAGGTGAATATTTGACCAATGAGTTTCTAAGTTGTCTCAAAAAAATGGTATAATCTCACAATGGACTCCACCAGGGACGCCACAGTTAAATGGTGTATCTGAAAGGAGAAATCGAACATTGTTGGACATGGTTCGTTCCATGATGAGTTTTATCGACCTTCCAGTATCCTTCTGGGGTTATGCCCTAGAAACGACTGTATACCTACTTAACAAGGTACCTACCAAATCTGTCCCAAAGACCCCATATGAGATATGGACAGGGAAGAAACCAAATCTTAAGTTTGTTAAAACTTGGGGTTGTCCAGCTTATGTCAAAAGGTTTGAGCATGATAAGCTAAAGACTAGATCCGACAAGTGTAGATTTATGGGATACCCTAAAGAAACTGTAGAGTATTATTTCTATCATCCCAATGATCAAAAAGTGTGATGAGGTCATCACAAGCTCGGGAATATGACACCCCCAAATCTCTACACTCCCCTGTGGTAGATCTGGTGCTCACGTGAAACTATACAACTATAAATATTCAATAAAATATGACTTCTATCTATCCAAGGTTTACAGTATCCCATAATAGATAATAGTTCTCGTCAGAACGTTATCTGTGTTTGGGTACCCTCACTTGGATGTATAGATTCATATCTTGTGGATATCTCTTTCATATCAATAGTTCCTATCTATTTGACATTCACAGTATCAATGATAAGATTGTCCCTAGAACTGATGGGCGCATTCCGGTAAAGATGGCACCTTACCGGTGCTCATTAAGTGTAACCCTAGAGCTTATAGGACTTTCAACATCATTTAAATACCCTCATTCAGATGTATAGTTCGTATAGATACTGTATCTAACTTAGTACAACTATGCTAAATAAAATAAAGATCAGAGTATAACGCAATCGATGAAATAAAGGATCATAATATATTACATATCATTTGGTTCGATTACATTGTTCTCAGTACTAAGTTATTACAACAAAAGCCTTTAAAAGACTTAGATTATTCAAAAGTAGTTAATAAAACTAGTAAACATGTCCTTTTTCCTTTATCTGTCCCAGAAGTGCCAGGGATATCATTTACAACTACAAAAGAAGATATGCACAAGAATGAGCTACAAATGCTCAACAAGTTTATTTAAAAATATAAACACAATGTGTTTGATTTGAAAGATGTCAGGTGATGTATAATTGATACTGAGGGTTCTGTACCGAAACCATATATTTCAAATTGTCCTGTCAGTCTTCAATGACTTAGAACCTCTTTGAGTTCGGATATCTGGTAGGTGATCAGCCTCACCAATATCCTAGGAGTATGCATATCATCCTACCACATTTTTGGTTAATTTAAGTTAATTGCCAATATTGGTCAATTCATTTAATTGCCAATTTAAACCTTATTCGAAGGTTTATCGGACCACCTTCCATCCACGGTGTCCCTTTTACTCAGTATAGATGTCGTACCAAAACAATTTAGTTTGACACAATAATTTTAAGCTCAAACAGTCAATAAATGATTTTATTTCTTAAGTTATGCTGAACAAGTAGCAATAACTTCACAATAATTGATAGCAAGATATAAATGAATTGCTTAAATGTAACAAGGTTCGAAGACTTGCCTGTGCGTAGCACATTAAGTTTACGTTGTTTATCAACGTTGGGTAGTCTATTTATGTCTATTCATATCAATAATAAACATTAGAATATATAATAATACTTATCTAATTAAACTAGACAAGTTACACGAAGGTTCGATGTCGATTCGGTATCTCGGTCGCGTCATTAGATAGCTAAACACATAGGTTATTCGATAAAACTTCATTTGGAAGCTTAAATATTAGCTTAAATAATTTAATTATCATTTATAATATTTTTAGAAGCTTAATATTATTTTTAAATAATTTTTATAAGCTTAGAAATATTTTTAAATAATTTTACAAGCTTGGGAATATTTTTTTTAAATGATTTAGTTATCATTTAGAATCTTCATAAAACATTTACTATGTTATTTAAATGATTTATTTATCATTTAGAATAATTTTAAAGGCTTAGGAATATTTTTAAATGATTTAATTATCATTTAGAATATTTTTTAAAACATTAATATGTTATTTAAATAATTTATTTGTCACTTAGAATATTTTTAGATACCTAAAATATTATTTAAATGATTTATTTATCATTTATAATATTTTTAGAAGGATGAAATATTATTTAAATGATTTATTTTATCATTAATAATATTTTTAGAATTTATTTTATCATTATAATAATTTAATTATTATTTATAATAATTTTCAAAACTTAATTTAATATTTAAATGATTTAATTATCATTTATAACATTTTTAAATACTTAATATATTATTTAAATGATTTATTTATCATTAATAATATTTAAATATTTAATATTTTATTTAATTATTATATATAATAAATTTATTTACCTTAATATCATTTTTAAATAATTAATATAATTATTAAATGATTTAATATTATTTTTAAATAATTAAAATAATTTTTAAATGATTTATTATAATTATTATTATTATTTAATTAAATGAAATAATAATTCAGAAATATATAAAAATATTAAAAATAAATTTTTATAATTAAAAATGAATTTTTGAATATAATTATTAATTATTAATAATTATTTAATATTTATTTATTATTTTATAATTTATTTAATTAATTTTTATTAATTTTTATTGAAAACCGTCGCTAAAGGGCTTTAGCGACAGTCTTCATAGGGTTTCTAGGTTTCTGGGTTTAAGTATGAATTTTGTCGCTAAAGGTGTTCTTCATGAAGAACAGCCGGTCATGGTCCAATTGGGACTTTTGACCTCAAATTAATTTCAGTTGGTTAATGTTTTGGGTTGGATTTTTGTTTGTTGTTATAGTAGTCATGACAAGGTATAACGACATATGAAATTTAAGCATAAACAACATCAATTGATGCTAGATAATTCATGGTCAAACTACCTAGTTCATGCTGTTCATGAGGTTTCTGGGTTGCCCAGAAACATGCTGGTCATGGTCGGTAAACCATGTTTGACCGTTAATAACTTTCATGGTCGTTATTTGTTATGTGGTTTAATGATTCCAGGTTGTAGTATGCATGACATATAACATGTTTAAGCCAAGAAATAACATTTACAAACATCATATAAGTAAGATTAAAGGTGGTCAAATCTTGTCAGACGGCTGTCAGCTATACTTAGAATTTTCTGGGTTGCCCAGAATCAGCCATCCGTGAGCGGTCAACGGGTTTTGACCATTAATAACTTTCATCCTAGACATTGTTTTACTATTCTACCAATTGGATATTATAGTTAACATGACTTACTACATATACAAACTTTAAAACAGATCAAACGACCAATTTAAGCCGACCAAAATGTCTGACAAAATAGCCTGTCAGACTATTCTAGGCTGCCAAAGTAAGTTCATGTTTTTCATCAATTTTGACCATTTAAATGTTATGGATCCTTATTTAACCAACCCAGATCACTAAATAACATGTTATTACATATCCTTAAATATTTAAACATAACATCTAACAAAGTTTTAAAGATCTAGTATAAAATTAGGGTTTTTGCACCTTTTTGAGCTTCTTTTGATTTCTGATCTTTGATTCTGTTCTTGTAGCTATTGAGGCTTATTATGGCTGGTAATATAAGTGTTTCAGCTTCAAAATTTCGTGGCTCACATGATCAGAATGGTTGCCTATTTATAGAACTTGCATATTAGGGGTTTTACGTCATTTTTCCACATTTTGCCTCCATAAATATCTTGGCATTGTTACTTGTGTTGCTTGCAATCTGATCTTGGGCTCATGCTTGTGCTGGAGTGTGTCAAAGTGTGTTGGACACATGCCAGCACACTCCTTCAAATTTTCCAATTGGTTAGTTTACTAACCTAGGTTTAATTCATCTTAATTTTGATTAGGGTTTAATAATTAATGATTAGGGTAACTTAATTAGGTTAGTAATAACTTAATTAAGCTTAAGTTTCATTATTAATATTTAGAAATTCATAATTTCATAATTAGGGTTTCCTAATTAGGGTTAGTATTTCCTAATTAGGGTTAGGGTTTCCAAATTAGGGTTAGGGTTTTCTAATTCATAGATTAGGGTTTAAATCTTCAATTAGGGTTTAATATAAGTTCAAAAATTCCTAACTAATATGATGATTCATTACTTAGATCTTAATTATATCAATTAAGATTCTTATACAGTAATTAGGGTTTTAATTGAACAATTCGGATAATTTTACCACTTAGGGTTTCTTAATTAGGGTTTCTAATTCAGTTTAACATTCTAAACCTTAATTAACTTATTTTAGATTTTTATCAATTAATATAATATAATATTAACTCCGAAGCACGACAAAGCACTTCGCCATTTCTAAGCACGACATAACGGCTTACAAAAATAATTTGCCGATACGATTCTCGGTGAATTCGCCGGAAGCACGACAAATCATTTTGTCCGATTAAGCACGACACAGCTACTTGGCGAATTTTTTTTTTATTTGACCTAATTGTTTAATAAAATACACAACCACATAATACCAAGTCAGATCATGAAAATTCATTTATTAAACACATAATTTACATATACAAATCTTATTAGGGTCTGGAATATTACAGGGAATGCATGGCGGCTATGGAGCGGACTCGGTGCAAGTTCCGGTTGGACCCGTGACGAGAGCACGAGCTAAACGCTTCAAGGAAGGGCTTCATGGTTTGATTCGAGAGATGAGGAACGAAATTGGTTCGAGTTCGAAGGCTAGTAAGATGGAATATAAATACGTAAATGTATTGCAAGTGTACGAGCCAAGTCAAGACGCGAAGGAAGCAAGAAGATCTAGAGTTTTTGAGAAAGTCGAATCCGAATTGGAAGGATTCCAGCTACTTTTCTAATTCAAATTTGGACGTGGATTTCCTTAATTATTAGGCTATTTATTTTCAGCATGTTTTAGATTCCTACTATAATTAGAATGTTTAATAAGTACGATTTAATTTCCTTATTGTTTATTAGTTAGGATTTGGTTTCCAAATTAATTTGGTAAGCTAGGATTTGATTTCCAGTTGATTTTATAATTCCTATTAGGATTAGGATTACGTTTGAGTAGTATAAATAGGGGAACATAGATGATGTATTTGATATACTTCAATCAGATTTATTCAATACAATTATTTGTGAAATTATTCTCAACTTTTGGTTCTTTGAAGAATTCCTAGGTTATTTCTAGTTTTTCTTTGAGATTCAAGTTTGACTTATCATACAACAATACATAGTTGTGTGTGGCGTCCTCTACCGCACTAATCGTCGATTGTACCAAGGTTACCGCTTACATATAAGCGAGGGGTCAAGTGTCGTTGGTGTCTATTCAACACAGATTTTCGAACGCGAGCATTTGTACCAAGATTACCGTCTACATATAGGCGAAGGGTTAAGGTGTTACGAGCAATCCACCGTTCAACTTTGCTAGAAACGATTCGGGCGACAACCACCTCACGCAAGCGTGCCGTGGAGTCTATCAAAGTGTTTGTTGCGAAACACGCTGCCTTCTTGGAAAAGGAGTTTATCCTTGAAGGGGTCAGTGGGAGTAAGATATATCTTGAAGAAGTTCAAGAACCACAAAATACTACAGATCAAAGTCAGGTACCTGACCAAGTAGAAGAACCTACTGTACCACTACCTATTCGTAAATCTGGAAGAGTACCGAAGATACCTGATAGGTATGGATTCATCATAGAGGATGATGATGAGGTACGCATCATAGATGATGATGATCCATTAACTTACGAAGAGGCTATGAGTAGTGAAGACTCAGAGAAATGGCTAGAAGCCATGAAATCCAAGATGCATTCCATATATGAAAACCAAGTATGGACTTTGGTTTCACCACCTGAGGGCATTAAGCCTATTGGGTGTAAATGGGTCTTTAAGAAAAAGACTGGAGCAGATGGTAAGGTAGAGACCTATAAGGCCTGACTGGTTGCAAAAGGTTTCAAACAAAGACAAGGAGTTAACTCTGATGAAACCTTCTCAACAGTAGCTATGCTCAAGTCCATTCGGATTTTGCTTACAATTGCAGCTTATTATGACTACGAGATCTGGCAAATGGACGTGAAAACGGCCTTCCTCAATGGAGAGCTTGAGGAGAATGTATATATGATACAGCCAGAGGGTTTTGTTTCAACGGTTGGAACAAACCAAGTCTGTAAGCTACAACGATCCATTTACGGATTGAAGCAAGCTTCTCGAAGATGGAACATCCGTTTTGATGAGATAATCAAAAGGTTTGATTTTATCAAAAATGAGGATGAACCTTGTGTGTACAAGAAGGTTAGTGGGAGCGCTGTTTCATTCCTTGTATTATATGTTGATGATATATTACTGATAGAGAATGATGTTCCTATGCTATAGTCGATCAAAATTTGGTTATCTAAATATTTCTCCATGAAGGACTTGGGCGAGGCATCCTATATTTTGGGGATAAAGATCTATAGAGATAGATCTAAAAGGATGTTGGGCTTGACCCAAGGAAAGTACATTGACTCGATGCTAAAGAAGTTTAGCATGGATGATTCCAAGAGAGGTCTCATGCCGATGAGCCATGGAATACATCTTTTCAAGAAACAGGCCCCAAAGACACCTGAGGAGAGAGACCGTATGAGTAAGATTCCTTATGCTTCCGTAATAGGATCTATCATTTACGGTATGATGTGTACTAGACCAGATGTCGCTCATGCACTTAGTGTAACAAGCAGATATCAGTCAAATCCAGGAGAAGAGCACTAGAAGGCAGTGAAACACATCCTAAAGTACTTAAGAAGAACTAAGGATGTATTTCTAGTCTACGGTGGGTCTGAATTGAAACTAGAGGGCTATACAGACTCAAGTTTTCAAACGGACCAAAATGATAGTAAATCCGTTTCAGGGTACGTATTTACCTTAAACGGTGGCGCAGTGAGTTGGAAAAGTTCCAAACAGCAAACAGTTACTGATTTAGTGACAGGGGCAGAGTACATAGCTATAAGTGAAGCTGCAAAGGAAGCTGTTTGGATGAAGAAGTTCATAACTGAACTTGGAGTGGTTCCTAGCATTAGAGGAGTCGTACCTTTATTCTATGACAACAACGGAGCTGTTGCGCAGGCTAAGTAACCCAGGTCTCATCAGAAATCCAAACACGTGTTGCGGCGGTTTCATTTGATTAAAGAGATCATTGAAAGAGGAGATGTCACCCTGGAGCGTGTGGACTCTCAAGACAACATTGCAGATCCATTTACTAAAGCTTTAACACAACAACAGTTTGATCGTCACTTAGAGAAGATGGGTATTAGATACCATGGCGATTGGCTTTAGTGCAAGTGGGAGATTGAAAGTAGTATGCACATAAGCCAATCATATTTGATATGATGTAGCATATACTTTGTAATCTTATTCATTTATTAATAAAAGAATTGATTTTCTTAAAAGGCATTATACATTATCTACATGGTGTTGTTATATTAAATGTGATAAACCCATAATTTTGAGCAATGCTTTTAGAATCATGATGGTGATCATGCTAATGAGATCTAAATTCAAGATAGCTCACAAACTA
This sequence comes from Aralia elata, assembly GCA_034770075.1. Lineage (NCBI taxonomy): Eukaryota > Viridiplantae > Streptophyta > Magnoliopsida > Apiales > Araliaceae > Aralia > Aralia elata. Next base: position 77,241,749 of record CM068384.1, read on the forward strand.
AAATCGTTCCTAATCGTTGGATTACTAAAAAGGGGATTAGTGAATCCGGATAGATTAGTACATGCGTTGCTTGCTCTTAGGAAGAGGATGATTGATCTCATAATCATTTGTGTAGAGACACTAAAGCAAGTATGTAGGTGCTTATTGGATAATAAGTTCATTGAACGTGACTCGCTAAGGAATACCTAATGGAGTTTTACTCGGCTGTCAATAGGAATTCCTATAGTGATAGTAGTACAAGTGATCTTTGGACTAGAGATCATCATAGTATCTTGTGTATGATGAGTTATACTTTGACATGTCCCTTAAGACCTTTAGGGTATATCAAATGGTATGATTTGGTATAATAAGTTGTACATGGAGATAGGTGAATGATCAACAAATAATCTACCACGTCTAGTAAAAGATGTGAATGTCCAATGTGATTCGATAAATGACAACTCAGTAGTCCTTGGCCAAGGCAGAATGAAATTAGAAAGGAGTTTCTAATTTGCATTATTTAGAGTTGTGCATTTGGGAATCGAAATACATATAATTAAATAAAATAAGACTTGACAGTAATTCCATGTCTTATATTTAATTGGGACATTGTATGGTAGAAGGATTGAATTGTACGGTAACTATGCATTGAAAAGTTCTTTTGTGATTAATGTTGAAATCTATATTATCTGGAAAGTCGTTGATCACTAAGGGGGCTTACCCTTAGTATAGAATAAATATTATTTATTTAAATGAATTAAATAGTTTTATTTATTTATTTAAATAAGATTAGAATTGTTCTAATTGATTTATTCACAACCGGTTTAATATGGAGAACCTAAAGGGTCACACCGCAAAAGAAAAATATTTATTTAAGAAGTAAATGACATAATTGTAATACTAAGTTAAGTGTATTTAATTTAATCTATGGAGATAGAATAAATTAAATAGCTTAATATTTATTATTTAATATTTTGAAAATATTAAATATAAATTAATAAGAGGAGTCGTATTATTATTATTACTATTACTATTATTTAATTCCTAATAGGGATTGAGAATTAATTAATAGAAGTACTCTCACATGAATTCCTAATTGGATTAGGAGCATAATTAATTAAAGGAGTTTAATTATAATAGAAACCCTAATCCTAAATAGTTTAGGGAAGGGTTATTCTTACATCTATAAATAAGAGGAGTGTTATCATAGATTAGGGTTACACACTCTTGTATTTGATTGTGGAGAGTACTTACAATTTCTATAAAGATAGAAACTAGGGTTTTGCCAACACCCATCTTCTTGAATAACTATTATTCCTTGGTGGATCACCCTAGAGGCCAAACACTTGGGTGGCTAACTTTGATCAAGCAAAGGAATTTAGTCGGTGTAATTCAAGGAGAACGCGAAGGAAATGGGGGTGAACTTGTACTCGAGGAAGCACGGTTCTATGAGGGTATAATTTCTTAATCTCTATCTCTTTCGTTAATTGATAATTGAACACAAGGAAATATCATGGTGATGGTTTGTATGAAAAATTTTAAAATCCGTTTTATCACGCTTCCGCTCTATTTATGTAATTTGATTGCATGCTTGCGTTATATACAAACCTAACACCTTCCTGCTTAAGGCATCGACCACTACATTCGTTTTCCCTGGATGGTATAGAATTTTGTAATCATAGTCCTTGATTAATTCTAACAATCGTATATGCCGCATATTTAACTCCTTCTGTGTCAAGATACTTCAGAATTTTCTGGTCCGTATATATCTCACATTTCTCTCCGTACAGGTAATGTCTCCAAATCTTTAGAGCAAACACTACTGCTGCCAACTTCAAATCGTGGGTTGGGTATCCCTTCTCGTAATCCTTCAACTGTCGCGATGCATATGCAATGACCTTGCTATTCTGCATAAGCACGCAACCTAATCTTTTGAGTGATGCATAGCTATACACCACAAAATTCCCCGTATCATCTGATGAGTGTGCTTTATATACACAAATTAGGTACTTTTGAGCTTGATAATTTGTAAATCCTAAGTCATTTCATTTGGTTTTTATGTATTTTTATCATGTTTGCGTAAAATATTGTTTTGCATTGTTTTTATGTGTTTTATATTGTTTTTATGTGTTTTTGCTTAGTTTTGTAGGAAATGGAGCAAAAGCTACTTGAACGTCAACGCTTGGGTGCCTTGTTTGCCATTTTTGAGCTTCCGATTGATATAGCAGCTGCTTGCGGCTCAATTTGACCCATGATCCAATCCGTATCTCTCAAAACTCAAAGCACGGAAGTTGTAGATATTAATCTCAGCTTTCGGGAGCCTCTGGAATCATCCAATTTGAAGTTCGTATGAGAGAGTTATGGCTGTTTTACCATCAGATTTGGCATGTATTTTACACAGCAGTTGCTTCGGGCTCAATTTGCGCTTTTCTCCGGACATTTTCTCGTCAAGCTCCAGTTCTGAAAGTTGTAGAGCTCTTTCTCAGCTTTCCATAGCCTATTTACACGCCTTAATCCGAGTTTAGACGAAGAAGTTATGGCCATTTTACAAACAGAGGTCAAAGCTGAGTCGGGATACAGGCCACCTGGCGTGGGCGCGCGGAAATGGGTGCGGGCGCACGGCGCCTGGCACCAGGCAGCCAGCGCGCGCGCGCGCGCCATGGGCGTGCGGCATGTCCAGGGGGCGACGTGCAGGCGCACCAGGCGGCGTGCGGGCGCATCTGGGCGTGCTGAGTGCGATCTTTTGAGCCCCTAGTGCGATTCCAGCTCACTTTTGACCCAAAATCTGATGTTTAGCTAGGGTTTCACATTGGGCACTATAAATATAACATGTAGCCTCCATTTTAGGGGATCCTAAACTTCAAAAATCAGATTTTGAGGGAGGAAGAGAGAGGAGGCAGCTGGGCTAACAAAGGGAGGCCATGGCCAATGGCCATGGCTCTTCAAGGTGCTTGAAGAGAAGCTTCAATGGAGGTGCTTCAATGGAGTTTCATCTAACAAATAATGGGGAAGCCATCCTTTATCTTTCTCTTTCCTCTATGTAATTAGTTTTTAATCTAAGATTGTAATTGAACCCATTGCTTTATTGAATTGATTTTCTCTTCCAAAGATTATTGTTGCTCATATGAATTGGTTATCATAACCTATGCTTATGGATTAATTGCTTGGCCTGTAATTACCTTGGGAACCTATATGAACTTGACGAACGGATTATAGGTTAAGACCTAGTTATGATAACATGCGAGAGTATAGATTGTTGTGGGTTATTAATCGGATTAAGTGACGTGTGTCTTATTAATTATCTGTAATAATAGGTATCTTGATAGTAGTTGGGATAGAAATATACCTAATTACCGCATGCAACCAATTGAGAATCTAGTCTTAATGACTTCCGATGTGAAAGTTGGTAATTGAAGGGAGGATTAATTAGATTTGGTGACACGTGTCTATTAATCATTCCTGAAATTAGTCTCTTGATAGTGCATAGGATAGACATATACCTATGCACCGCTTAGGAAGATTCGTGATTGACCATCGACAGAGGCTCTTACGTAATTGTGATTTCTCGGATGTCAATTCTATGTGGTTAATTGATCTAAAAGGGGAGTTAAGATATTTGAACAAAGCATTGCACGCCAAGTGTTCGACAAAATGCTTGAATGGGGAAAATTGTAATCTTAGACCTTTATTTATCAATTTATTGTATTTGTATTCCATGCAATTTAGATGTAACCTCTACTTATCTCTCAAATCCAAGAGTTTGATTTAGATCGAGTCGATATTGAATTAGTCATTTGGCATACATTAGAGTTAATTCCCTGTGGGTTCGACAACTCTCTCTTATCACTTTATTACTTGTTGACCGCGTATACTTGCGCGTATTTTTCGGTTGCGAAATCGATCAACAAGTTTTTGGCGACGTTGCCGGGGAATTATTCTTCTAATGTTTTTCCAATATTAATTTCAATTGATTTTATCTTAATTTGAACTTGTATTTATGTTTTAAATAAAGTCGGGTCGAGGACTATAAACCAAACGCTTCTTGGGAGGCAACCCAAGTCTATTGTTTTGCTTTTGCTTGATTGCATTTTAATTTCTTTAGTCAATTGTTTTTAGGTGCCGATTATCGTGCAAAATAAAATACGCTCCCAACTTTGAGGACTTGAAAGATGATATCAATGACGCTTGACACATTCTCAGGGAAGTTCTTTGTTTTACTTTTTCCTATCTTAGACATTGAGGACAATGTCAATTTTAAGTTTGGGGGTAGTACTTAGTGTTTGTGTGTTTTTAATTTAGTATTTGTGTGTTTTAAGTGTGTTTTTGTTGAAAAAAAAAAGTAGAATTTTTTTTTTATTTATTTTTAAGACGTATCCCTTGAGCATTGATTTAATTTGATTTATCCATGGTCAATGATAGCTACTTGTTTGAATTGATTCTAACTCATGAAAAATGGATAAATGTTGCTTAGTCTTTGTGCTTAATCGTTCTTGTTGGTTATTGTTTTGCTTATGTGTCCTTTCACTCTTTTGCACTTACCCATGAGTATTGAGCTAGTCGTATGCTTAGAGAAGGCTTTTATAACCGAATGCTTGTGAAAAATATCTATAAACTCTAATACTCGTTTAAACATCACTTGAAGTAAGGTATCCAAATTTGTTGTGTTTGATTTGTTGGTCATGTGGTGAGTTGAGATGGAGCGTAAAACGCACTCACTCATGGACACATGCTTAGGGGAGATAGAGCGTAAAACACACTCTCTTATTTTTGTGACAAAAGAAAGAAAATGTTGTATTGCAAATTTTGCAGGGGGGTGAGATAGAGCGTAAAACGCACTCACCCATATGAGCGTGCTTAAGGTTGAGATGGAGCATAAAATGCACTCACCTAGAGCCCTTGCATCTCAAAATTTTTGGAATTGTGATTTGTATACCTTTGTATTGAGTGATGTGTTAAGCATGTTGTTTTGGGGTTTATTTTGATTATTTCATAAGGTAATGTGGTTGCAAAGTTCATCCGAGCTTGGTTGGTTTAGTGCTATTGGGTACTCACACACACACGGAAGGGACCTAAAGCAAGATATGACTAGCTAAGTGAAATTTTAGACTTGCAACGTTTTGTTTGTTTTCTTGAGTTCCATGTGTGAGCCTTTGAGACCATTGTCGGCTTATTAATTCATTGCTCAAGTTAGGTTGTATTAGAAGTGTTTGAATTGTGTAGTCTTGTTTTGCTTGAGGACAAGCAAAGATTTAAGTTTGGGGGTATTTGATGAGTGTGCTTTATATACACAAATTAGGTACTTTTGAGCTTGATAATTTGTAAATCCTAAGTCATTTCATTTGGTTTTTATGTATTTTTATCATGTTTGCGTAAAATATTGTTTTGCATTGTTTTTATGTGTTTTATATTGTTTTTATGTGTTTTTGCTTAGTTTTGTAGGAAATGGAGCAAAAGCTACTTGAACGTCAAGGCTTGGGTGCCTTGTTTGCCATTTTTGAGCTTCCGATTGATATAGCAGCTGCTTGCGGCTCAATTTGACCCATGATCCAATCTGTATCTCTCAAAACTCAAAGAACGGAAGTTGTAGATATTAATCTCAGCTTTCGGGAGCATCCAGAATCATCCAATTTGAAGTTCGTATGAGAGAGTTATGGTTGTTTTACCATCGGATTTGGCATGTATTTTATATAGCAGTTGCTTCGGGCTCAATTTGCGCTTTTCTCCGAACGTTTTCTCGTCAAGCTCCAGTTATGAAAGTTGTAGAGCTCTTTCTCAGCTTTCCATAGCCTATTTACACGCCTTAATCCGAGTTTAGACGAAGACGTTATGGCTATTTTACTAACAGAGGTCAAAGCTGAGTCGGGATACAGGCCACCTGGCGCGGGCGCGCGGAAATGGGTGCGGGCGCACGGCGCCTGGCACCAGGCAGCCAGCGCGCGCGCGCGCGCCATGGGCGTGCGGCATGTCCAGGGGGCGACGTGCAGGCGCACCAGGCGGCGTGCGGGCGCATCTGGGCGTGCTGAGTGCGATCTTTTGAGCCCCTATTGCGATTCCAGCTCACTTTTGACCCAAAATCTGATGTTTAGCTAGGGCTTTACATTGGGCACTATAAATATAACATGTAGCCTCCATTTTAGGGGATCCTAAACTTCAAAAATCAGATTTTGAGGGAGGAAGAGAGAGGAGGCAGCTGGGCTAACAAAGGGAGGCCATGGCCAATGGCCATGGCTCTTCAAGGTGCTTGAAGAGAAGCTTCAATGGAGGTGCTTCAATGGAGTTTCATCTAACAAATAATGGGGAAGCCATCCTTTATCTTTCTTTTTCCTCTATGTAATTAGTTTTTAATCTAAGATTGTAATTGAACCCATTGCTTTATTGAATTGATTTTCTCTTCCAAAGATTATTGTTGCTCATATGAATTGGTTATCATAACCTATGCTTATGGATTAATTGCTTGGCCCGTAATTACCTTGGGAACCTATATGAACTTGACGAACGGATTATAGGTTAAGACCTAGTTATGATAACATGCGAGAGTATAGATTGTTGTGGGTTATTAATCGGATTAAGTGACGTGTGTCTTATTAATTATCTGCAATAATAGGTATCTTGATAGTAGTTGGGATAGAAATATACCTAATTACCGCATGCAACCAATTGAGAATCTAGTCTTAATGACTTCCGATGTGAAAGTTGGTAATTGAAGGGAGGATTAATTAGATTTGGTGACACGTGTCTATTAATCATTCCTGAAATTAGTCTCTTGATAGTGCATAGGATAGACATATACCTATGCACCGCTTAGGAAGATTCGTGATTGACCATCGACAGAGGCTCTTACGTAATTGTGATTTCTCGGATGTCAATTCTATGTGGTTAATTGATCTAAAAGGGGAGTTAAGATATTTGAACAAAGCATTGCACGCCAAGTGTTCGACAAAATGCTTGAATGGGGAAAATTGTAATCTTAGACCTTTATTTATCAATTTATTGTATTTGTATTCCATGCAATTTAGATGTAACCTCTACTTATCTCTCAAATCCAAGAGTTTGATTTAGATCGAGTCGATATTGAATTAGTCATTTGGCATACATTAGAGTTAATTCCCTGTGGGTTCGACAACTCTCTCTTATCACTTTATTACTTGTTGACCGCGTATACTTGCGCGTATTTTTCGGTTGCGAAATCGAGCAACATCATCCTGTAGGGATAACACAGGTGCTTCACTTAACGTCTTCTTTAATTCCCAAAAACTTTCTTCACACTTCTCCGTCCAAATAAACTTCACTGCTTTTCTCGTCAAATAAGTCAACGGAGTTGCTGTCCTAGACAAATCTTGAATGAATCGTCTATAATAACCTGCGAGTCCTAAGAAACTCCTCACTTCCATCGGTGTCTTCGGTTGTTCCCAATTTATCACGGCTTCCACTTTTGAAGGGTCCACTGAAATTCTATCTTTATAAATTACATGACCGAGAAAGTGTACACGCTCCAACCAAAATTCACATTTTGACTTTGCGTACAACTTTTCTCTCCTCAATGATTCCAATACTATTCACAAATGTTCTACGTGCTCTTCTTGGGTTTTCGAATAAACCAAAATATCGTCAATAAACACCACCAAAAATTTATGAAGATGCGGTTTAAACACTCTATTCATCAAATCCATAAACGTTGTTGGTGCATTCTTTAATCCAACCAACATCACCAAAAATTCATAGTACCCATAACGAGCTCTAAACGCTATCTTCGGCACGTCTTTCTTTCTCACCTTTAACTGATGATAACCACTCCTCAAATCTATCTTCAAAAAATATTTTATAATTGTTCTTAATGGTAACTTTATTTAACTTTCTGTAGTCGATACAAAGTCGCAACGATCCATCCTTTATTTTAATAAACAACACCGGTGCTCCCCATGGTGACACACTCAGTTGAATATACTTCTTGTCCAACAACTCCTGCAATTGGACCATCAACTCCTTCATCTCAATTGGAGCCATCCGGTACAAGGCCTTCGATATTGGAGCCGTACCTGGCACTAGATCGATAACGAACTCGATCTCTTTGTCTGGCGGAAGTCCTGGCAATTCGTCTGGGAACACATCCGCAAACTCATTAACTACGGGTATATCATCTAACATAACTCCCTTTTTCTAAGTATCTACGATGTATGCTAAGTATCCCGTACATCCTTTACTCAACAACTTCTTGGCCTGCAACATCGTCAGATAACTTGATTATCTAGGCAATTTGCTACTGAAAAATACTACCCTTGACTTCTTCGGAGTCATAAGGTTTATACGTTTCTTCTGGCAATCAATTATCGCCCCATGGTTAACTAACCAATCCATTCCTAGAGTGACATCAAATTCTCCAAGACGAATTGGAATTAAATCCACAAACATCTCGTGCTCTCTAATATTGATACTACAATTCCTGTGTACGTACTCCACAGGAATCACTTCCTTGTTCGTAACTTCTACATTCAGGGGGTATTCTAATTTCTCACGAAATAATCTTAACTTCTTAGCAAAATCATTAGATATAAACGAACAAGTAGCACCCAAATCAAATAATATATATGCATTTATATCATTGATCAGAATGATACCTGACACCACATCCCTTGATTCCACAGCATCCTGCATCGTTATGTTAAAAGTTCTGGCCGATGGTCGAACTGGTTGAGTTAGCGCTGTGATAGATAACTTTCCACTGTTGTCAGCTCCTTTCGGTCCACTTCCTTTACTCGTCCCTTTCTTAGGAAAATTTCTTGCCTAATGATCTCGCGCTCCATAATTAAGACACACTCCTTTCTTCGGGTTGGGATAGTTAGTGGCGATGTGTCCCTCCTACCTACAGCCATAACATACTGCCTTTCCTTTCAGACATACTCCGGTGTGATTCTTTCCACAATTCTTTGCACTGCTCGACCCTTTTCTTCGGGTCATCTTGCTTATTATCAGCACTCCTAGAAGAGTTCCACTTCCTTTTCTGGCCTCTACTATTACTGCTAATTCCTTTGGCTTTGTTTTCCCCTTCTTTCGTCTTGTTGTTCTTTTCTTGTGTAGATTGGGTTAATGTGTCACTCCCACTTTCTGCTATTATCGCCATCTCTAGAACTCTTGTAAACGGATTCAACTAGAACATCGAAAATATAAACACAATGTGTTTGATTTGAAAGAAGTTCAAAAGCTTTTGCCAACTGATGGTTCAGTACATGAACCATGTGTTTCAACCAGTTCTGTCAGCCTTCAATGACTTAGAACAACTTTGTTCAGATATCTTATAGGCAGCCTAATCGAGATATCCTAGGAGTACGCATACCTTCCTAATCGTGCACAACTTGCACTAAACACCAATATATTATTGATAATAACAACCCATATAGGGTGTTTTTATACTCAATGATAATAAGTTGTTCGATAAAACTTCATTTGGAAGCTTAATTATTAGTATAAATAGTTTATTCATTATTTATAACATTTTTAGAAGCTTGATATTATTTTTAAATAATTTTTAGAAGCTTGGAAGTATTTTTAAATAATTTTACAAGCATAGGAATATTTTTAAATGATTTAATTATCATTTAGAATATTTTTAAAACATTTAATATGTTATTTAAATGATTTATTTATCATTTAGAATATTTTTAGATATTTAAAATATTCTTTAAATGATTTATTTATCATTTATAATATTTTTAGAAAGATAGAATATTATTTAAATGATTTATTTTATCATTAATAATATTTTTAGAATTTATTTTATTATAATAATAATTTAATTATTATTTATAATAATTTTCAAAACTTAATTTAATATTTAAATGATTTAATTATCATTTAAAGATATTTGTAAATACTTAATATATTATTTAAATGATTTATTTATCATTAATAATATTTAAATATTTAATATTTTATTTAATTATTATATATAATAATTTTATTTACCTTAACATCATTTTTAAATAATTAATATAATTATTTAATAATTTAATATCATTTTTAAATACTTAAAACAATTATTAAATGATTTATCATAATTATTATATATTATTTAATTAAATTAAATAATAATTCAGAATATATAAAAATATTAAAAATAATTTTTTATAATTAAAAATGAATTTTCGGATTTATTTATTAATTATTAATAATTATTTAATATTTATTTATTATTTTATAATTTATTTAATTAATTTTTTATTTTATTTTTATTGAAAATCCGTCGCTAAAGGGCTTTAGTGACGGTCTGCTTATTTTCTTAGTTTCTGGGTTTGTGCATGAATTTCGTCGCTAAAGGTGTTCTTCATGAAGAACACTTGGTCAATGTCCAACAGTGACTTTTGACCTCAAATTAATCTCAGATCGTTTGATGTTTGTTCTTGATTTTTGTTTTGTTGTTATAGTGAACATGGTAGGGTATAACGACATGTTGAATTTCATCTCAAATTATATCATATCATGCTTTAAATTTGATGGTCAAACCAACCCGTTCATGACTGTTCTTGAGTTTCTGGGTAACCCAGAAACTCATCCAGTCATAATGGTCAACGCAGTTTGACTGCTAAATCCGTTTGATTGATTGTTTGTTTATGTGTTTTAATGATTCAAGGTTAAAGTCTATATAGCATACAACAATTCTAAACCAATAAACTACATAAAATATTTCATCTAGGCCATTTCTGGGTTGATCAAAAGTCTTGTCAGACACTGTCAGTGTGTTCTTCATGTTTCTGGGTTACCTAGAAACAGTTTATCATGGTCGGTCAATGGGTTTTGACCATTAATAACTTTCACCCTAGAGATAATTTATCCACTCTACAAGTCGGGCCTTAAAGATAACATGTCATACTACTGATTCATGCTTTAAAACACATCAAACAAACATTTTAAGCTGATCAAAAGATCTGACAAAAAGGCTTGTCAGACTGTTCTTGACTGCCAAGAACAGTTTGAGTTTTTTTGCTTGATTTTCACATCTAGAGGTTATGTAAACATGTTTTAAACCGCCCAGAACACTAAAAAACATATTAACAAGTATTCCTAAACATCTAAAACACAAAAATTTTGCAGGCTTGAAGATCAAACATAAAATTAGGGTTTGCACCTTTTTCTTCAATGTTTTTATTCCTAGCTTATGATTCTGAACTTGTGGTTGCTGGGGTTTGTTTAGCCTGGTAATATAAGTGTATAAGCTTTGAAATTTCGTAGGCTTGCATGATCAGATCTCATTCTATTTATAGTGACTTGAATTAGGGTTTCCTAGGCTTTATTTTCCCAATTTTGCCTCCAAAAATATCTAGGCTTGGGACTTGTGCTACTCAACTCTGATCTTGGGCACCTACTTGTGCTGGAGTGTGTTAAGGACAAGCTTGCACACTCCTAGCTTAATTTTCATTGGCTAGGAATTTATTTTTGATTTATTTTACTTACTAATTAAAATTAGATTTTTGTTAATTATGTTTATAATGTTAATTTAAGTTTAGTAATACCCTAATTATGATTATACATCATAATTAAGGTTTTACATTTCATAATTTAGGGTTATTGAACCAAATTAGGGTTTTAAGGTTTCTAATTAGGGTTTAGGGTTTTTAATTTCATAATTAGGGTTTTAATCTTCCGTTTAGGGTTTAGTTTAATCTTAATAATTCATAATTAATATTATGATTCATCATTTAAATCTTAATTACATCAATTAAGATTATTGTACAATAATTAGGGTTTTAATTGATCAATTCGAACAATTATTACTAATTAGGGTTTTCAATTTAGGGTTTCTATTTCCGCGTAACATTTTAAACCCTATTTAACTTATTTTAAAATTTTATCAGTTAATATAATGTTATATTAATGTCGAAGCACGACAAAGCACTTCGTCATTTCCAAGCACGACACATCAGCTTACAAAAATAATTTGCCGAGACGCTTTTTGGTGAATTCGCCGGAAGCACGACAAATCATTTTGTCCGATTAAGAACGACACAACTACTTGGCGAAAAAAAATTTATTTGACCTAATTGTTTAATAAAATACACAATCACATAATATCAAGTCAGAACAAGAAATTTCATTTCACAAACCCATAATTTACATTTACAAATCTTATTAGGGTTCAGAATATCACATTCACCCCCACTAATAAGAATTTCGTCCTCGAAATTTATAGTGCTAACTAGGAAAATAAATATGGGTAGTGATCTCGCATTTTGCTCTCGAGCTCCCACGTTGCTTCCTCAATATTCTGATTTCTCCAGATCACTTTGACTGAAGGGATCACTTTATTTCGCAAATGTTGTTCTTTCATATCTATGATTTCGATAGGAACTTCCTCATAAGATAAGTCTTTCTCGATTTGAATGGGCTCGAAATCGATAACGTGTTTATAATCAGGTTTGTACGGTCGTAACACGGACACATGAAACACGTTATGAATATGTTCTAGTTCAGGAGGTAGGGCTACCTCATAGGCTACCTCACTTATCCTCCTCAATATTTGAAATGGCCCAATAAATCTCGGACTCAATTTGCCTTTCTTGCCGAAACGTATTTTTCCCTTCCACGGAGATACTTTTAAGAATACGTGACTACCGACTTCGAAATCTTGTATCTTCCTGTGTTGATCAGCATATTTCTTCTGCCGATCTGTGATACTTGTAATCTTCCCCGTATAATTTGAATTACCTCCGTGGTTTGCTGCACTATTTCGGGTCCTAGCATTTGCCGTTCCCCAAACCTCGTCCCAACATAAAGGCGTCCTACATTTTCTTCCATACAAGGCTTCAAAAGGTGGCATTCCTATGCTGGCATGGTAGCTATTATTGTAGGCAAATTCTACTAAAGGTAATTGATCTTCCCAGCTTCCCTTGAAGTCCATGATATAAAAGCGCAACATGTCTTCCAATGTTTGAATGGTTCTCTCACTCTGACCGTCAGTTTGGGGATGGTATGCTGTACTTAGTCTCAACTGAGTTCCTAAATTTTTCTGGAGACTTGTCCAAAAATTCGAAGTAAATCGTGGATCTCGGTCTGATACTATAGAAACAGGAACTCCATGTCTAGAAATAATTTCATTGATGTAAAGTTTGGCCAATTGGTCAAGACTGAAGTTGATTTTGATGGGTTGAAAATGAGCTGATTTGGTAAGACGATCTACAATTACCCAAATGACATTGTGACCTTTCTGTGTATTTGGGAGACCAACTACAAAATCCATTGTAATATGCTCCCATTTCCACTCAGGAATTTCTAAGGGCTGTAATAATCCACTTGATTTCTGATGTTCAGCTTTAACCCTTTGACACGTTAAACATTTACTTACCCACTCTGCTATTTCTCTTTTCATGTTAGACCACCAAAAATGTTGGCTCAGGTCTTTATACATTTTTGTACTCCCTGGATGTACAACGAATTTAGAACCGTGGGCTTCATTCAGTATTTCGTCTTTTAGTTCTTGTACTGAAGGTACCCAAATTCTATTTTCGTATCTCAGTACTCCATCCGTATCCACTCTAAACTTAACATTCTTTTTATGAGTCATTTCTGTCTTATACTTCTGACATTCTGCATCCGTCTCCTGTAGTTCTTTGACTCTGTCCAATAAAGTCGAACTAGCTTCCATGACAACTAACTTCTGGGTAGAGTTGACTGGAACTCTAACCTTGATCTCAAGTTTATCAAACTCTTTGATCAGTATCTCGTTATTAGTCATCACATTCAATTTCTCTTGGTTCTTCCTACTTAATGCATCTGCTACGACGTTGGCTTTCCCTGGATGATATAAGATCTCACAGTCGAAATCCTTTATCAACTCTAGCCACCTCCTTTGCCTCATGTTTAACTCCTTCTGTGTGAAAATATATTTTAGACTCTTGTGATCTGTGTATATCTCACACTCCTTCCCGTACAAATAATGCCTCCAAATTTTCAAGGCAAATACTACGGCGACTAACTCAAGATCATGCGTAGGATACCTCTTCTCATAATCTTTGAGTTGTCTTGATGCATATGCAATCACTTTCCCATGTTGCATTAACACACACCCTAACCCCTTGTGTGATGCATCACTATAAACTACAAGGCCTCCTATATCATCTGGTAAAGATAATACTGGTGCCATGCTTAACCGTTTCTTCAACTCCTGGAAGCTTTCTTCACATTTGTCTGTCCAGACATACTTTACCGTCTTTTGAGTCAAATTGGTTAGCGGGGTTGCTATCTTTAAAAAATCTTGTATAAAACGCCGATAATACCCTGCTAAACCGAGAAAACTTCTTACTTCTGTTGGAGTTGTTGGTTGTTCCCAATTTACAACCGCTTCTATCTTGGCTGGATCTACCGTTATTCCATTCTTGTCAATTACATGACCCAAGAACTGGACTCGTTCCAACCAGAATTCACACTTGGAAAACTTTGCATAAAGTCGTTCCTTGCGTAATATCTCCAATACGCTTCTTAAGTGTTCAGCATACTCCTCTTTTATTCTCGAGTATACTAAAATATCATCGATGAACACTACGACAAATTTGTCAAAACATGGTTTAAACACTTTGTTCATTAAGTCCATGAATGCTGTCGGCGCATTTGTTAATCCAAAAGACATCACAAGAAACTCATAATGTCCGTAGCGTGTCCTAAACGCTGTCTTCGGCACATCTTCTTTTCTTACCTTTAATTGATGATAACCTGATCGTAGGTCGATCTTCGAAAAGTGTTCAGCCCCTTTCAACTGGTCAAACAAATCATCAATTCTTGGTAAAGGATATTTGTTCTTTATAGTTAACTTATTTAATTCTCTATAGTCGATGCATAACCTTAACGTTCCATCCTTCTTCTTCACAAACAACATCGGTGCTCCCCAAGGTGAAACACTGGGTTGTATGTACTTTTTGTCTAAGAGTTCTTGTAGCTGCACAAGTAACTCCTTCAACTCTACAGGTGCCATTCTGTACGGTGCTTTGGAAACTGGTGCCGTACTAGGTGCTAGATCGATAACGAACTCGATCTCCCTATCCGGAGGTAGACCGGGTAAGTCATCTGGAAACACATCCGAAAATTCTCTAACTACAGGTATTTAATCTAGCTTTACTCCTTCTTTTCGAGTATCTACTATGTATGCCAAATAGCCTGTACAACTCTTCCTAAGCAATCTCTCTGCTTGCATTACTGTTAGACAGTGAGATCGTTTAGGTGAACAACCACCTTTGAACTCTACTTTTAACTCTGAAGCAGTCACTAGATTCACCCGTTTCCGCTGGCAGTCAATTATTGCATTATAATTCCCCAGCCAATCCATTCCTAAAATTATATCAAATTCCCCTAGTTGTATGGGAATGAGGTTCACAAGAAACTTGTGTCCCTTAATTTCTACGACACAATTCTTATATACAGTTTTGACAGGAATTTTCTCATTGTTTGCGATTTCCACATTAAAAGGTATGTCTAAATCTTCACATGGTATTTTTAACTTCTTAGCAAAGCTATTAGACACAAATGAACAAGTAGCACCAGAGTCGAACAACACATATGCATTTAAAGTATCGATAGGGATGATACCTGTTACCACGTCTGGTGCAGCAACAACATCCCTTGTCGTCATATTAAACGTTCTTGCGGTTGGACGACCTGGACCCCCAGCTCCTGCTACTGTTGGTTTGGGGTTTATTGTTTGGGACTTGGTTTCCTCCCCCAGATTGGTTTCTGTTCCTCGGGCAATTCCTAGACACATGCCCAGTTGCACCACATGTGTAACAAGTAACATTCGGGTTACCCTGACGAGTATTATCATTACTCTTTTTGGGAAAATAAGAGCAATAATGTCCCTCTTGCCCACAATGGTAACAAGTAACCACTTTCTGGCGACATAACCCTAGGTGATTCTTTCCGCATATGGCACAACGACCCACCTTATTGTTATTGTTCTGATTTCTGTTGTTGTTGTTATTTTTGTTGTAATTGTTACCCCTCCTCATAAAGTTTGTAGGAACAGTGGCATCCCACTTCCTCTTGTTATTATTAGTACCCCCTGTACTAACTTCTCCTTTAAACTTCCCTCCTTCATTCAAACTCCTTTTCTCTTTATGAAATTTTATCAAAGCTTCATTCTCATTTTCAGCTATGATAGCTTTATCGAGAATTTCAGGAAAAGTTCTCCCTTGGAACACTGACAACTTACTACCAATTTGGGGTTTCAATCCCTCTTCGTATCTCCTAGTCTTCCTTGCATCCGTATTAACCTGATGTGGGGCAAACCTAGCTAACTCATTGAACTTAGCCGTATACTGGGATACGGTAAGCTCCCCTTGTTTCAATTCTAGAAATTGTACCTCCATACGATCCTACATTGATTGGGGAAAGTAATTTTCGAAAAATAGTTCCTTAAATCTAGTCCAAGGAATTATACCTTCACCCGCACGAATTTTAGTAATTTCCCACCAATAGTTTGCCTCACCCTTGAGGAAAAAGGTGGCAAAGACCGTCTTTTGATCTTCGCCGACATTAGTTACCACAAAAAACTTCTTTATTTCGGTAATCCAAGTTTGTGCCTCAATAGGTTCGGTGGTTCCCTTAAATTCAGGCGGTCCTACCAGTTTAAATCTTTAAACAAAGTATTTTGTGGATTAACTGTGGTAGGTTGATGTGGTGGATGATTTTGTAGGGCCCCTAAGAGTATATCTACCAATTATTGTGTGGGGTTTGCCTCATTAGTCTCAGTTCTAGCTTGGGTTCTCCTTCCTAATGCCATGACTCTAAAATAAAGAAAAACATGTATAAATACCAGAATATGTTACACATAGAACTAACACTTTGATTGTACAAACACAATTTGTATATAA
Source organism: Aralia elata (assembly GCA_034770075.1). Lineage (NCBI taxonomy): Eukaryota > Viridiplantae > Streptophyta > Magnoliopsida > Apiales > Araliaceae > Aralia > Aralia elata. The sequence goes on from CM068384.1 coordinate 77,258,575, forward strand.
CATGCAAAATGAGTATATATTCGACTAGTGGTTTATACTACCACTAGTTAGTACAAGGAACTTTCTATTTTACATCTCAAAATTTGTATATTACAAACTATGAAACATACACTAAGTACTATACTAATCTACTCAATCACGTATTCCGTTATAAGCATCACGTATCATATGACCAACCACCGCTCTATCGATCATATAATCATCCTTCTCCTCTTCTACCGGATACCTAAATACCCTTCGTTCTAGGCCCTCAAATGCAGTCTTACACTTCTTGTCAGCTTTATACACCTGCATTTGTGCATCCTGCTTCTCCCTCTGAGTGTTCTGAAGAAGAGTCCTCAAGCGACGAGTCGTATCTCTCTCACTCTCTAGTAAGCTTGCAGCTATGCCTGCCCGAGGGTTAGCAGCCTCTAACTCTTCCGTTGAGTGCTGAACCAACCCAATAACTATCTCTTCATGCCTATCAACACGCATCATCTGCCCTGCTCCAATTTCCTCATCGGGCTCTGGATCTACCAGCTGTCCATCAATAGGGTAATTAGCATCCTCAACCTCTAATATTTCTTGGTCATGTAAGAGTTCTTCCTCCTCTGGATCTTCCTCTGGGTCCTCTTTTAACTCTAGCTCAGGAGTAGCCGGCTCATAATCGGGCACCCCATCAGACTCATTGTCAAATAGCCATCCTATGTGTTGATCTACTCCTGCCATCCTACAAAAGAATTTTAATTTATTTAGTATTAACGCGGAGCAAATTTACGTATAAGATAAAGCTTTTAAGATTATTTTATGTATAATTAAGTAATTTACGGACTCAAAGACTATATCCTAAGGTATTTCCTAACTACCTTAGAGCTATAATCTACAGCTCTGATACCAACCTGTGACGCCCCCAAATTCTCTACTCTCTCTGTAGCAGAATTTGTGCACACGTGGAACTATACAACTATAAATACTCAATAATATATGACTTCTATATATCCAAGGTTCACAGTATCCCATAACAGGTACTAGTTCTGGCCAGAACGTTGTCTGTGTTTGGATACCCTCACTTAGATATATAGATTTATATCTTATGAATATCTCTTTCATATCAATATTCCCTATCTATCTGACATTCACAATATTAATGATAAGATTGTCCATAGAACTGAGGGGTGCATTTCGGTAAAGATGGCACCTTACTGGCGCTCATTAAGTGTAACCCCAGAGCTTATAGGACTCTCAATATCATTTAGATACTCTCATTCAGATGTATAGTTCATATAGACACTGTATTTCACTTAGTACAACTATTCTAAAGAATTTAAAGATCAGAGTATAACGCATTCTATGACATAAAGGATCATAATATATTACATAACATTTAGTTCAGTTACATCATTCGTTATACTAAGTTATTACAACAACAAGTCTTTAAAAGACTTAAAGTATTCAACAACAGAAATTAAAGCTAATAAGCATGACTTTTTCCTTTGTTAGTCCTAGACGTGCCAGTGATATCATTTAAAGCTGCAAAAGAAGATAGGCGCAAGAATGAGCTACAAATACTCAGCAAGTTCATTTGAATATGTAAACACCATGTGTTTGATTTGAAAGATGTCAATGATGTATACTGAAGGTTCTGTACATGAACCATATATTTCATTTAGTTCTATCAGTCTTTAATGACTTAGAACCATTTGAGTTTTGGATATCTGGTAGGGGATCAGCCTCACCAATATCCTAGGAGTATGCATATCATCCTACCATTTGTGGTCAATATATAATTGACATTTATTGGCCTTCCTATGAAGGCATTTCCATTTTCTTAGTATAAGATGTCTTACCAAACAATTTGGTTTGACACAACAATTTACGCTCGAATAAACATTATATGAATAATGATTCATTTCTTAAGTTATGCTGAACAAGAAGCAATAACTTCACAATAATTGATAGCAAGATGTATAATACTTGCATAATATAAGTTGAGTAAGGTTAGGACACTTGCCTTTGCGTAGCTCATTATAATTTAGTACAATCGGTCAACGTACGTAGTCTACGTATACCAATAATAAGCGTTAGCACGTATATAAATATGTATCACGCTAATTCAGACAAGTTTCATTAAGGTTCGACGTTGATTCGGTATCTCGGTCGCGTCCTTAATCAATTAAACACATAGATTGTTCGATAAAACTTCATTTGGAAGCTTAATCATTAGTATAAATAGTTTATTCATTATTTATAACATTTTTAGAAGCTTGATATTATTTTTAAATAATTTTTAGAAGCTTGGAAGTATTTTTAAATAATTTTACAAGCTTAGGAATATTTTTAAAACATTTAATATGTTATTTAAATGATTTATTTATCATTTAGAATATTTTTAGATATTTAGAATATTATTTAAATGATTTATTTTATCATTAATAATATTTTTAGAATTTATTTTATTATTATAATAATTTAATTATTATTTATAATAATTTTCAAAACTTAATTTAATATTTAAATGATTTAATTATCATTTAAAGATATTTGAAAATACTTAATATATTATTTAAATAATTTATTTATCATTAATAATATTTAAATATTTAATATTTTATTTAATTATTATATACAATAATTTTATTTACCTTAATATCATTTTTAAATAATTAATATAATTATTTAATAATTTAATATCATTTTTAAATACTTAAAACAATTATTAAATGATTTATCATAATTATTATTTATTATTTAATTAAATTAAATAATAATTCAGAATATATAAAAATATTAAAAATAATTTTTTATAATTAAAAATGAATTTTCGGATTTATTTATTAATTATTAATAATTATTTAGTATTTATTTAATATTTTATAATTTATATATTATTTTATAATTTATATATTATTTTATAATTTATTTAATTAATTTTTATTTTATTTTTATTGAAAATCCGTCGCTAAAGGGCTTTAGCGACGGTGTGCTTATTTTCTTAGTTTCTGGGTTTATGCATGAATTTCGTCGCTAAAGGTGTTCTTCATGAAGAACACTTGGTCAATGTCCAACAGTGACATTTGACCTCAAATTAATCTCAGATCGTTTGATGTTTGTTCTTGATTTTTGTTTGTTGTTATAGTCAACATGGTAGGGTATAACGACATGTTGAATTTCATCTCAAATTATATCATATCATGCTTTAAATTTGATGGTCAAACCACCCCGTTCATGACTGTTCTTGAGTTTCTGGGTAACCCAGAAACTCATCCAGTCATAACGGTCAACGCAGTTTGACTGCTAAATCCGTTTGATTGATTGTTTGTTTATGTGTTTTAATGATTCAAGGTTAAAGTCTATATAGCATACAACAATTCTAAACCAATAAACTACATAAAATATTTCATCTAGGCCATTTCTGGGTTGATCAAAAGTCTTGTCAGACACTGTCAGTGTGTTCTTCATGTTTCTGGGTTACCCAGAAACAATTTATCATGGTCGGTCAATGGGTTTTGACCATTAATAACTTTCACCCTAGAGATAATTTATCCACTCTACAAGTCGGGTCTTAAAGAAAACATGGCATAATACTGATTCATGCTTTAAAACACATCAAACAAACATTTTAAGCCGATCAAAAGATCTGACAAAAAGGCTTATCAGACTATTCTTGACTGCCAAGAACAGTTTGAATTTTTGGCTTGATTTTCACATCTAGAGGTTATGTAAACATGTTTTAACCGCCCAAATCACTAAATAACATATTAACAAGTATTCCTAAACATCTAAAACACAAAAATTTTGTAGGCTTGAAGATCAAACATAAAATTAGGGTTTGCACCTTTATCTTCAAAGTTTTGATTCCTAGCTTCTGATTCTGAACTTGTGGTTGCTGGGGTTTGTTTAGGCTGGTAATATAAGTGTATAAGCTTTGAAATTTCGTAGGCTTGCATGATCAGATCTCATTCTATTTATAGTGACTTGAATTAGGGTTTCCTAGGCTTTATTTTCCAAATTTTGCCTCCAAAAATATCTAGGCTTGGGACTTGTGCTACTCAACTCTGATCTTGGGCACCTACTTGTGCTGGAGTGTGTCAAGCACAAGCTTGCACACTCCTAACTTAATTCTCATTGGCTAGGAATTTATTTTTGATTTATTTTACTTACTAATTAAAATTAGATTTTTGTTAATTATGTTTATAATGTTAATTTAAGTTTAGTAATACCCTAATTATGGTTATACATCATAATTAAGTTTTTACATTTCATAATTTAGGGTTATTGAACCAAATTAGGGTTTTATGGTTTCTAATTAGGGTTTAGGGTTTTCAATTTCACAATTAGGATTTTAATCTTCCGTTTAGGGTTTAGTTTAATCTTAATAATTCATAATTAATATTATGATTCATCATTTAAATCTTAATTACATCAATTAAGATTATTGTACAATAATTAGGGTTTTAATTGATCAATTTGGACAATTATTACTAATTAGGGTTTTCAATTTAGGGTTTCTATTTCCGCGTAACATTTTAAACCCTATTTAACTTATTTTAAAATTTTATCAGTTAATATAATATTATATTAATGTCGAAGCACGACACAGCAGCTTACAAAAATAATTTGCCGAGACGCTTTTCGGTGAATTCGCCGGAAGCACGACAAATCATTTTGTCCGATTAAGCACGACACAGCTGCTTGGCGAAAAAAATTTATTTGACCTAATTGTTTAATAAAATACACAATCACATAATATCAAGTCAGAACAAGAAATTTCATTTCACAAACCCATAATTTACATTTACAAATCTTATTAGGGTTCAGAATATCACACTAAGTAGCTTGACAAATTTTTTTTATTTGACCTAATTCATCAAGTTAGTTTCCAGAGGCACAAAAGATATCTAGAAGAGGGGTTGAATAGATTCTTTGGAATGTTTTTCTTCTTTTTTTTTTGCTTTCAAAAGAATGACTTTAAAGTTTTAGTTAATAACTAAGCACAATGGAATATGATTTATAAAAACCCCTTGTAGAATTATAACGGTAGTAGAGGATATACTAAAGTAGTGATAATACAGTTATAGCATTTATGGCAGTTAAGAAGTGCAAAGAGATAGAGACAAGGCTTTAAGTGGTTCAGAGCACACAAGACTCATACTCCACTGTTCTACTCCTCGAGAGTAGCAAATCCACTAAGGATATCGTTACAACTGAATCACAAAGATTTCTTCAAGACTCGTAGTCTTGGAACTCCAGTACACAACGTACTCTTCAAAGCCAACAGCCTTGGAACTTTGTAAACTAAGACCAACAACCTTAGAGTCTCTTGTACCCTTTGGTACTCAGCAAGTCCAACAGACTTGACTTAGGTTTGGTCACCTATTGACCCTTTCACTTGATAGAGAGTGAATGTTTTGTTGCTACTGAGTTGCTTGAAGCATATGGTTTTGATAAACTCAGCAGCGAAGCAAGATGTTTCCCTTTGGATTGTAGAATGATGATTTTTCAAATATTATCTTCTTTTCGTTGTACTTGCTTAATCTGATAAATTCAATCCATCTGCCCTATGTAGATGCTTCTGAAAAATCTTTCTATTGAAATGTGGTCGTTGCATCTAATCTTTCCGTTGAGATGTGTTACTGAGCTTTGGAATAGTTTATTCCTTGTTGACTGCAGTAGTGGGGTGAATCAGCTTCCATTAACCTGTACCAAGATGGTGGTAGGGATAGTGCTTTGATTCTCTGCAAACTATAGATGTTTGCTCTTCACTGTTTTGTTTAATATTCAGCAACTGGCTTGGGCAGGTTATTCTACTGTTTAATCATTATGGGCATCTTAGAATATTCATTCCAGGTCTGAGTTGCTCGTCTGACGTGTTGACTCTACAATCTTGCTAGTCGTAGTGTCAACAGTGTGTTTGTAGAGTTGCAGTTCTACAGTCGTTTGATGCCTGATGTTGTTCACTGAGATCTTCATACTTTATCTTGATCATTCTGAATAGCATCAACACTTTGCCTTTATGTTCATCATCAGAGGTGCTGATCCAGTTTGTGAGTACTAGCTGAGACTACTCCATGATTCTGAGAGTTTATCTTTAGACACAGAGACAACCCTATGTTCTGCCGAGAGAGATCTCTACGTCCTGTCGAGGAAGAGCTCTACGACCTGTCGATGAAGCTCTACGACCTACTGAGGAACCTCTATGTCCTGCCGAGGAAGCTCTACGAACTGCCGATGAAGCTTTTATGAACTACCGAGGAAGCTCTATGTTCGTATGGCAAAACTTGCGATGGCATACTTTGACTCTGCAAAGTTGGCTGATATCTCTACGATCCTTTACTCAGATTATGGCAGTACTCTATGATCAGCACACAATATCAACCTAACAAGTTTGATCTTTTCTATTCTAAGTCCTTTGTACATCACCTTCAGTAAAGGACTTTATAACACTTAACAAATATGCTTAGATCTGATAAATATTCAATACATCTTAGATCATCCTAACACATTTGATCTTCTCTATTCTAAGTCCTGGTACAAATCTTTCATTAAGGACTTTATAATTCAGCAACTGATACACATATACATTAAGAACACACTATCAAATTTAAACCATGATTCCTAATAATCTCCCCCTATTTGATGTTGACATAACCAGTAGTTAAATCATATCATCAGTTCTAATGCAGATGCTTGTAAGAGTAAATATGCCTTATAGTATAGTGATCAACTATATTTTTAGATGACATCATGAATTTTATTGATGATAAAATGAATATTACATTATGTGGCAGTTTCATCAATAAAGAGAAAGAGAAAATTACAAAAGATTTAAAACCTTAGTTTCTTTTTCCTCTTGCGCCTCTCTTAGTCCTTGGAGGATTGGCTCTTTCATATGCAACTCTTCTTCTATAGTTTTCCCTGCCTTCCTCAGTCATCTGTTGAAATTCTTCAATCTGCTCTTGATTGAGGCCAGAAGAGGGCATATGACTTTCTCCTTCACCATAGGGGTGAGTCCCATGCAAGTGTCGATTTAACACTTTAGGATTACCTGATGGTTTATGAACTCCTGTTGGAGTTACATCAGGCATTCTTCTGTAGGATTGAGGGACTTCACTTCTTATGGGAATGGCATTTATGGGCTCTTCTTCTGTTAGATTTGATGATTTAGACTGCCTAGGCTGCCTTGGTTGCCATGGTTGCTCTCTTCCCCCTACTGCTGCTTGATTCCCTCTTTTCTTTGCCTTTTGTTTTCTCCCCCTTTATGTCAGCATCTAACCTTCGAACCTCTTGGGAGAGTTTCTCAACACCTTGCACCAATTCTTGCATTTTGAGATCGAGATTGAGTGTTGTTAGCTCTTTGTTCAACGAATTGAGCTTCAGTTCTCTCACTTTGCTAGTGCATAAGGGCGAGAGCATTGTCAGTCCTTTCCATCTGTTGGAGAGATAGGCGCTAAAAGTTTTTGATGGAGGTGCTCAAATCAAAGAGTTTCTCATTTACTAGCTTGTTTTGAGCAGACTGGGTCTCCTGAAGGGAGATAATTGCGGATTTGTGATCAGCAATTTCCTTTTGATATAATTTGTCCCTTCTATCAATGCCGTTCATTAATTCTTTGATGATTTCCTTCAACCTTTTGGTTAATTCAGTACGAAGATTGTTGGTGTGAGCATTAGCAGCATCAACAAGCTCATTGAATCTTCTATGGAGGGCAAGAGAATTTGCTTCAAACATTTTCCTCCATGTCTTTAGCCATTCAGACTGTGAGATCAGCTATTTCTCCTATCGTGGGAATGAGTTTGACACGCTCAAGAATTTGCTTGATCTCATGTGGAGATGCTTCCTTGATGCTATCTTGGAGATTTGCCAAAGCAATGACCAGGTCAAAGTATTCATTATGGGATGAGGATGGTATATTAGCGGGAATATTTTGGGTAGCTGTTTGAAGTGTGGGAGATGAAGTAGTTTGATTGACGGTTGTAGGGTTAGCACACTCTACGATCGCAGAGTTGATCGTAGAGTGGGTTTGACTCTATGTTTTGTGTTTGGAGGGTGAGCTGAGCATCAGTCATAGAGTTTAGGGACTCTACGACTGGAGATGGTTGGGCATCTAGTTCATTAGAGACAGAGTTTTGAGACCCTGTAACTGAAAGTGGACTCCTTGGGTTAATGATGACCTCATTCCATCTAGGTATCTCATCAAAATGATAGTAATATGGCAAAGGAGAGTGATTCAACTTAAATGATGAGGGAATGAAATATACCTTTTGCTCGTTAACCTGAAATGGATAGTTGGTCAACAGCTTCTAAGCAAAGGTGCCAATGTTGGGGAATTCTAGGGCAAGCACTGAAATGGCTGGATAGGTCTTGAAAGCCCAGAACATGTGATCCCAAGAATTGAGTATTAGTGCTTGATGAAATGGCATTCTTCGTAAGTAGGCAAATAGGCAGTTATAGGTGAAATGCCTCTGTCCATTTCTACCTTCAGCAGTGATTTCTAGACTTTCATCTTCGTCTTCATCATTTGAATCATCACTGATCTCCACAGCCCCATCATGTTCAACCATTGTCTCTTTCCTTTCTTCTTCCATTTCATCACTGAACTCCACAGTCTCTTTACCTCTCTCAGCATGAATACTAGGTTCTTTAGGGATTGGCGGACCTTCATAGTAATCTTCAGATTGCTACCCCTCAATCTGAGCAGTGACAGGTTCAGGAACATCAGGTGTCTTCCTCTCAGCATGAGCACCTCTCCGTTCATCTATTACTTGTTGCTCCCCCTCAGTTGGAGCGACGGTTTGATTTGCCAGTCTCATTTATTCTTCTTTGATCTTTAGCATTGCATCATTGAGCTCTTTTTTGAGCTAAAGTCATCAGCTTCTTCTTCAATTTCTTTGGATCGGGTTCAGCAACCTTCCCAGCCAATTGTTCAGCAATAGTGGCCATTGGGTCAGGCTAACCAACATCTTCATCAGCTTCTTCTGTTCTTAACTCTATGATCATAGAGTGAGGATTCTCAGCGATCACGGGAAGGCTTTGCTTAGAGCTGCATTTTCCCTTCTTATGATACACCTTTAAACTTGGTGGTGTTTCTCCAGAAGCTTATTCCATTTGTTTTCTCTTCTTCTCTTCTGCTTCAGTAGATAGAGAAGGCCTTGATTGAGCAACCGAAGATGTAGGTCCTTCATTTGATGACCCTTGAGGTTCCTCTTCAGTTTGGGACACTGCCCTCTTTTTCCTTTTGCTTTTCCTGGTTAGAGCTAGCACCTCTTGATCTACCTCATCAGTTTCTTCTACAACTACAAACATGTTTTTCATAGAAGGCTTTCTTACTTCACTCTGAGTCTTCTCACTGTCTGAGCTGATTTCAAATTCCCAGTTGGATTCCTTTTCCAGTTCACAAATAACTTTTGAGTGATCTTTTTGTGGAAATTTATAGCTTCTCCTTCATCATCCCCAATTCGATCTCCTAGTGCTTTTTAAAGAATAATGCTTATCAACCTGCCATAAAACATTTTCCTTGCCCCTTTGATCTTTCCATCATTTGATACCCAGTTTCCAATCCATTCTAAGAGAAGGGCACCATAGTTCAGTTGGATCTTCTTCACAATTTCAGTCATGATTCGAAGCTGAATGTCGTTGACAGAATCATGAGCTGAATCTTTACACAAAATGCATTTTACCAACAACGTCAGCAAGAAATTCATTGCGACACCCCCAAATCCGGGTACTTCAACTCCACAGATTTGGTGTTCACTATAGCATACATTCATTACTAACTACCCATGATCAAGATAATATAATTAAACTGAATAAAACATCTTCCCACAAAAGGGGTTACATCTCCAATCTCATAGATAAACAAATCCCAGGTTATCTAACCTCTATTACATTAATGCGGAATAAAATTTGAATAAGTTTTGTTACAAGTAAACACTCAATGGATAACAGGTCTTTCGCTACTTCGGCATCTTGCCTTTGCCTTTGCTCGTGGACGGCTCGTCCGATTTCTCCGCCTTAGCTGCAATGTTTTAGCGCAAGAGTGAGCAAACAATTGCCCACAAGTGTGATAGCAATAACAATTTAATAACCAATAAAGAAGATTTCAATTGAGGTATAATAGTTTTCCTGAATTCACTCAATAACTAGTCAAGATCTGAAAGCTCAATAGAAAGCTTAGCTCAAGAACTGAATATAGATTCAGGATTAAAAGTGTATCTGAGGGTCACAAGACCTCGAACTATGTCCTAGGTTATCAAGTATTTCTACCCCAACCTTTAACAGTCTTATAGACTATGGACCATCCATCTCGTACTCAGGGGGATCAACCCTTTGTACAATGTATTATGCACAAACATTTTAACGCTGTCGCGTAATTAATTCCCTATATTAGGGTTGTTCATCTCAGTCTAGTATCAGAATCTGTACCAAAAAGAACTTGGTTCGGAACAATTATTAAAATATTCTAAGTCTTTAGAACGCTCATCAACTAAGGACTAGCTGAATCAATAAGGGTTTGCTAGTCACTAAAGCATTTGATTCATTAATGAAGTTATACAATGGAATTTATAATCAAAGTCTGAATAATGATCAATGATCGTATATCAAATGACTTGAATGATACATAGGTACTTGATATGATAACAACCTTGCTTGAATAACAATAAGCTAAGGTTAATAAGTTGGCTCAATGAAATTAAACTTGCTTTAAACGAAATAACAAGATTAAGGGTGAAAAACTTGCCTCGAGCATAGATTACAGATTTAAATAATGCTCGTCCCTTAATCACCCTATACATTTTGATTACAAAACGATAACGATAATTAGTTACAGATTCATATATATTTTAAGTCTCGTTCTTACCCTATTTATTGTACCATCTCGATTGACATTCGATATTCCACAAATATTTGTTAACAACCCTCGTGGTATCTCATTGGTCATTTAATACCTCAATACAGGTTTTAAACATACATATAACAACATAGCAATATCACAAAACAAATAAATAAATTTTAATATATTTTTTTTTTACTGTTCCATCCACCCCGCCGGGGCGGTGGATTTCTAAACAAAACCGTCGCCGGGGCGAGAAACATAGTTCAAATATGCCGCCGGGGCGACAAGACCGTCGGGGCGAGACTTCCAGTTCATTTCTACCGTCAGGGCGGTAGACTCGACTGTCACCTTCTACAGTTCGCGAACCAGTGAAAACTTAGGCCAAATTTGGCCAAATTTCCCAAATTCTACCATCCAACACATAGTTTAAACATACCCAGATATCAAATACAAATATAAAACAATTACCCAACATGTTTCTAAACATTCTAACCATTATAATACACATAACCAACCAAATTGAACCAAAAAAATTCTCTGTTTAAACCAAATATTTATGTTTTAGCCATTTTAATAAAATCAACCACTGTAAACTCATCTTTCAATCATTTTAATCCATTTTACTTGCGTTATTTTCGTTTTTCATCATACTATCATAACCAAATATCAATTAACCGATTAATAACCAATTTAAGCATCAATTTTCATTCATATATACCATACATGAAAGTAAAACTCTGTAAAAAAACAAAAACTTCCTTCTAATACATACTTTCATGGATTAATGCCTTCTAATTGATTTATAATCATCACATAATCATCTAATACATGTTTACTATCAATTACAAACAAGTAATTCATGTATTTAGCATAAAATTCATATACAGAAAAATAGAATTCATATACAGAGAAGTAAATTAAAAAGAAATAAAGCGGAGAATTCAAAAAGGATTATACCTTCTATTTGCTTAGAAAAGTTTGATCAATTCTCCTTGTTAGAATTCTTACTTTCCAATCTCCAAACTCTTCTCAATTCTCTCTTCTAATTCTCTCTTCTTCTCTGTATATTCTTCCTTCTTTTTTTTAAACTCTGTGTTTTCTTATCGTTTAACAACTGACAAGCTTTTAACCAAAAATAAAAAACTGATGGCTAAAATAATAACGTATATTCTCTAATTAAGCCATCAGTTATAAAAAATTCAAAAAGCCATAAGGCTTGTTTGGCAAAACCAAAATTGAAATAACTCATTATTTCCAACCAAAGGTTCATAAGGCCTTGTTTGGTTTGACGAAAATAAAAACTCTTTCTATTTATTTTAATAACATATAGTTTTAATTGTCACACTTTTAATTTAATTGAACTTATTATTAAATAAATTCAATTAAACCTTACTAACTTAAATAATAGCTTTATTTTATGCAAACAATAGCACCAAATAAAATTATCTTATTCATAATAAATCATTCTTTTTCCACGGATGATTCATTTTATCATTCTGAATTTAATTAGTTAAATTAAAACACATCAAATAACATTGTAACCACAATTAATCTCAACATGAACTATTCCACAATAACTTAATAAAATTATTTATTTTAACTCAAATTAACTAATTAAGTAACAAAATATTTATTATAACTCAATAAAATATTTTTATTTTATTCACAAAAAAAATGTGCATTCGTTACATTCTTTCCCGGTCCTTAAAAGAGGTATTTTGTCCCCAAATCACAACGACCAATTAATTTCATCTTTTTTTTACGGTTCATTGCTCCATCCTCACTTACAGGATTCCTGTCCCCATGAATCACGATAATGGGGGGGGGGGGGGGGGGGGGGGGGGGGGGGGGGCGAAAAGTGGGGGGGGGGGGGGGGGGGCAAAGAGAGATTAAAAAAATTAATTCAGGATAATGTTTGCAATCATTTTCTCTTCGAGTTTCCCACGGTAGCTTCTTCAGCACGGTGGTTCCTCCCAAATTACCTTAAACAGAATGGTAATTCACTTTATTTCTTAGAACCATGCTCTTTCCTGTTTACTATTCTGTACAGGTAATCCTCTTCATAGGGATACAATCTATTCCTCAAACTGTTTTACCGGGTTCATATTCCCTTTATGAGTGGAACACAAAACTCCCCGACTTCAACATTCGCGATTTCTGACGATGATGATCTCGCTTATTTCTTCTTGCTTGTATCTTTGAAGCAGCTAACAATCTGGCTCTTATCAACCTCCTAACAATTTTAAAAGCAGTTTGTTTTGACCAGACTCTGGGTCCCCTAATAGTCGACGTTTCACCGATCCTCGTCCCACACATAACGGAGTTCTTCGCACTTTCTTCCGTACAAAGCTTCATTATGGCGATAATATCCAAATACTCGCGGTTGATAACTAATTGTTATAGGCAAACTCGACCAGAAGGTAAAATGATCGTCCCAGAATAAAATTACCTTTAAAATCCGATGACGCACGCCCGAAGCATATCCTCCAATTTTTGAATTGGTTCTTGTTCGCTCTTGTTACCCCACCGGTTTGAGGGATGGTTAAGCAGTACTAATTCTCAACGGCGATCCCCAAAAACTAGCTTGCTGACTCCTCCAAAATTTTGAGCGTGAAACGTGGATCTCTGTCTGACACAATTGTTACTGGAACTCCGTTGCTCGAAAAATAATTTCCTTGACGATATAATTTGGCCTGTTGATCTAGAGTGAATCTGATTTTTGATAGGCATGAAATGTGATGATTTGCGTCAGTCTGTCCACTATGTACCCTATACTGCGGTCATATACCCTTTTCCTGACGCAGTTGGTAGCCCTACCACGAAGTATATAGTGATATTGCTCCCACTTCTCCATTCTGGTCATCATTCCAAGGGCTATAACAAACCACTTGGGTCGTTGAATGCTACTGTTTTGACCCTTCTGACAAGTGAAGACACTTTGCAACACACTCAGCAAGCTCTCTCTTTTCATGTTTGGCCACCAAAAATATTGTCTAAGATACTTGTTACATCTCTTGTACTCTCCCGGGTGGTGTATCGAAAAATCGTGAGCTCTTGATGCTTTCGTTCATAATTCTCTTCTATGATCTCCAGCACTGGACGGAACCCAGATTCAGGCCCCTTCCAATATCAGCAACCCTATCGGTGTCGATTTTTGTATTATAAGGCTCCTCTCCCTCAAGCACTCTTCTTGCGTATCTTAACACAATCCTCATCCTGAAGTTTGCCGCTTTCCTTCACTTTTTCCACCAAACGTTGGTTGGGGTTTTTCCCAGAATGAAACAATTTTTTCATTTGGCTCTGCCAGAACCTTTAAACCTCTTAACATCCAATCTAACCACTTTCTGCTACAAACTTCTCCTGAGCAGTTAATCAAAAATAATTTATCCCAACCTATTTATGTTTTATTTTTTTTTTATTTTCTTACTCAAAGCGTCGGCACACCACATTAGCATTCCATGGATGGTTATTAGAAACTTTCACTAATCCATAAGTCTTTGATCAATTTCTATCCATCTCCTTTTGCCGCATTTTCAAATCCTTCTGGTGTGAAAATATACTTCAGACTTTTTATTGTCTGTATTAGATTTTACACTTCTCCCCATAGAGGACAGGGCTTCAAGATTTTCAAAAGCAAAAATCCGCGGCTACCCAACTCTACTATCATGGGTCGGATACCCTTTTTGCATTAGTATTTTAAGTTGGGCGCGATGCAATATTGCAATGGGTCAACACAGGTCATCTCGGATTCTTGGCAACTGATACTTGTTTTTTAAAATCGTGAGACCCTTTTTCAACTCTCTTTATTCAATGCACAAGACGCAGTTGAATACGTCCTTCCTTCATTGTGAATAACATCGGCGACTCCCCACGACGAAAACCACTGAGCTTCTTTTTGAGCTAAAGTCATCAGCTTCTTCCTTCAATTATCTTTGAGATCGGGTTCAGCAAGCAACCTTCCCAGCCCAATTGGTTTCTGCTATAGTGGCCATTGGGTCAAGGCTAAACCTACAATCTTCAATCAGCTTCTTTCTGTTCTTAACTCTATGATCATTAGAGTGAGGATTCTCAGCGGATCATGGGAAGGCGTTGCTTAGAGCTGCATTTTCTTTCCTTCTTATGATTACACCTTTTAAACTTGGTGGTGTTCTTCTCCATAAGCTTCTTCCATTTGTTTTCTCTTCTTCTCTTTTGCTTCAAGTTGATAGAGAAGGGCCTTCATTGAGCAAACGAAAGATGTTTGGTCCATCATTTGATGGACCCTTGAGGTTTCCTCTTCAGTTGATGGGGACACTGCCCATCTTTTTCCTTTTGCTTTTCCTGGTTAGAGCTTAGCACCCTCTTGATTCTACCCCATCAGTTTTCTTCTACATAAACTATCAAAAATGTTTTTCCATAGAAGGCTTTCTTACTTCAAGTTCTTGTGTTCTTCTCACTGTCTGAGCCTGATTTCAAATTCCCAGTTGGATTTCCTTATTCCAGTTCACAAATAACTTTTGGAGTGATTCTTTTTGTTGGAAATTTATTGCTTCTCCTTCATCATACCCCAATTCGGATATCCTAGTGCTTTTTTAAGTATACTGCTTATCAAACCTCCTGACATAAAAACATTTTCCTTGCCCCCTTTGATCTTTCCATCATTTGATACCCAGTTTCCAAATCCCATTCTAAGAGAAGGGCACACAATATGTTCAGTTGGATCTTCTTCACAATTTCAGTCATGATTCGAAGCTGAGATGTCGTTGACAGAATCAAGAGCTGAATCTTTACACAAAATGCATTTACCAACAACGTCTGCAAGAAATTCATGGCGGACACCCCCAAATCCGGGGTACTTCAACTCCACAGATTTGGTGTTCAACTATAGCTTTACATTCATTTCAAACTACCCATGATCAAGATAATATAATTTAAAATGAATCAAACATCTTCCCACAAAAGGGGTTACATCTCCAATCTCATAGATAAACAAATCCCAGGTTTATCTAACCTCTATTACATTACATGCGGAATAAAATTTGAATAAGTTTTGTTACAAGTAAACACTCAATGGATAACAGGTCTTTCGCTACTTCGGCATCTTGCCTTTGCCTTTGCTCGTGGGAGGCTCGTCGTATTTGCTCCGCCTTAGGCTGCAATTGTTTTAGCGCAAGAGTGAGCAAAACAATTGCCCACAAGTGTGGATAGCAATACCAATTTAATAACCAATAAAGAAGATTTCAATTGAGGTATAATAGTTATCATGAATTCACTCAATAACTAGTCAAGATCTGAGAAGCTCAAATAGAAAGCTTAGCTCAAGAACTGAATATAGATTCAGGATTAAAAGTGTATCTGAGGGTCACAAGGACCTCGAACTATGTCCTAGGTTATAAAAGTATTTCTACCCCAACCTTTAACAGTGTCTTATAGAATATGGACCATCCATCTCGTACTCAGGGGGATCAACCCTTTGTACAATGTAATTATGCACAAACATTTTAACGCGTCGCGTAATTAATCCCCTATATTAGGGTTTTTGTTCATCTCAGTTCTAGTATCAGTATCTGTACCAAAAAGAACTTGGTTCGGAACATTTATTAAAAATTTCTAAGTCTTTAGAACGCTCATCAACTATGGACTAGCTGAATCAATAAGGGTTTGCTAGTCACTAAAGCATTTGATTCATTAATGAAGTTTTTATACATGTGAAATTTATAATCCAAAGTCTGAATATAGATCAATGATCGTTTATATCAAATGACTTGAATGATACATAGGTAACTTGATATGATAACAACCCTTGCTTGAATAACAATAAGCTAAGGTTAATAAGTTGGCTCAATGAAATTAAACTTTGCTTTAAACGAAATAACAAGATTAAGGGTGCAAAAACTTGCCTCGAGCATAGATTACAGATTTAAATATATGCTCGTCCCTTAATCACCCTATACATCTTTGGATTACAAAACGATAACGATAATTAGTTACAGATATATATAATATTTTAAGTCTCGTTCTTACCCTATTTATTGTACCATCTCGATTGACATCTCGATTATTCCACAAATATTTGTTTTAACAACCCTCGTGGTATCTCATTGGTCATTTAATACCTCAATACAGGTTTTAAACATACATATAACAACATAGCAAAATATCACAAAACAAATAAATAAATTTTTAATATATTTTTTTTTTACTGTTCCACCGCCGGGGCGGTGGATTTCTAAACAAAAACGTCGCCGAGGGCGAGAGAAACATACAGTTTCAAATATGCCGCCGGGGCGACAAGACCGTCGGGGCGAGACTTCCAGTTCATTTCTACCTGTCAGGGCGGTAGACTCGACTGTCACCTTCTACAGTTCGCGAAACCAGTGAAAACTTAGGCCAAATTTGGCCAAATTTCCCAAAATTCTACCATCCAACACATAGTTTAAACATACCTAGATATCAAATACAATATATAAAAACAATTACCCAACATGTTTCTAAACATTCTATACCATTATAATACATATAACCAACCAAATTGAACCAAAAAAATTCTCTGTTTAAACCAAATATTTTATGTTTTAGCCATTTTAATAAAATCAACCACTGATAAACTCATCTTTCAATCATTTTAATCCATTTTACTGGAGTTATTTTCGTTTTTCATCATACTATCATAACCAGAATATCAATTAACCGATTAATAACCAATTTAAGCATCAATTTTCATTCATATATACCATACAAGAAAGTAAATCTCTGTAAAAACAAAAAACTTCCTTCTAATACATACTTTCATGGATTAATGCCTTCTAATTGGATTTATAATCATCACATAATCATCTAATTACATGTTTACTATCAATTACAAACAAGTAATTCATGTATATTAGCATAAAATTCATATACAGAAAAATAGAATTCCATATACAGAGAAGTAAATTAAAAAGAAATAAAGACGGAGAATTCAAAAAGGAATTATACCTTCTATTTGCATTAGAAAAGTATTGATCAATTCTCCTTGTTAGAATTCTTACTTTCCAATCTCCAAAACTCTTCTCAATTCTCTCTTCTAATTCTCTCTTCTTCTCTGTATAATTCTTCCTTCTTTTTTTTAAACTGGTGTTTTATTATCGTTTTAACAAACTGAAAAACAAGCTTTTAACAAAAATAAAAACTGATGGCTAAAATAATAACGTATATTCTCTAATTAAAGCCATCCCAGTTATAAAAATTAAAAAGCCATAAGGCTTGTTTGGCAAAACCAAAATTGAAATAAACTCATTTTAATTCCAACCAAAAGGTCATAAGGCCTTGTTTGGTTTGACGAAAATAAAAAAAAATCTTTCTATTTATTTTAATAACATTATAAGTTTTAATTGTCAACTTTTAATTAATTTGAACTTATT